>JAFMSR010000004.1:1515658-1706080 GCA_022818135.1 Saxidomus purpurata
TGAGGCAATATAGTTCGGTTATCAGACAGTTCTATGAGGCAATATAGTTCGGTAATCAGACAGGTGTATGAGGCAATATAGTTCGGTAACCAGACAGGTGTATGAGGCAATATAGTTCGGTAACCAGACAGGTTTATGAATCAATATAGTTCGGTAATTTGACAGGTTAATAAGGCAATATAGTTCGGTAACCAGACAGGTTTCAGCATATTCCTTTGAGTTACTATTCCTGAATTGTTGATATTTTGTGTATGACACTCTTTGCTCCTTTGCTCTAGTGGTTTTATCGGATCAACAACAGGCCTACTTCCCACAAGGAAACTTCTGTAAATGTTCAAAACTTCGACAATTTGAAAGGAAATTTTCAAAGGTTTCAAATGTAACATGAGTTTATTCTTTGAATCTGTTTTTATCTTTCGCTGTAAGGCCCTATGTTGGGCGAGCTAATCGTGGCAGTGTTGGCCCAACCGTTGTAACACTGTTGGACCAACAAGGAGTGTGTCAGCGGTTCTGGGGTTTTACAAGTAGCTCACAGTTTCTCTCTCATTTTGTATTTTGTAATAAATCATTAGGTAATAGAAACGTTAGGCAGAGGATATCTCTTACTTGACTTGTACATTTTTTAACATGTAAATTTCTTTCTCCTTTTGTTAAAAATAATTTACATTCATAAAAGCTTTACACCAATATGACAAGTACACACTTTCCGGAAACAAGCAGATCCGGTAAATAATGATACAATCATCTTTACATCCTGCTTTAGTTATATGTAATCGCGTTTATTTTCTTCAATTTTAAAATAAAATGTGATCAATCACGTGCTACATTAATTCTTTACAGCCTCCAGCGAACTCCTGGCTGTACGTTGATAAAGAAATAATAAATGTGTCCCAGTATTTTTTGTCGTTAATTGAATAACAGTCAAGAGTTTGGATTCGTATAGTTAAATCACGAGTGTGTAGCACGAGTGATTTACTTTGTCGCATCCGAACGACTGACTGTATGTTATTCGACGATATAATACGGGGAGATATTTATTATTTCGATTCTAACACGATATTGTCTTTAAAAAATACCCAGAATGATGTCTATCACGTAGCAACATTTCTTTGTGTAATTTACCGCACGTGTTACCCGTGTAGCACGTGGTGAATTTAATCGTAAAATAATGTACATATACTTTTCCTCTATATTTATAAAGGCAAAGTAGTTGTGGATCGAGCTAGAATCAACGATTACATACAGAAAATAAAAACTAAAAAACGGGAAAATCATTATTTCAATAGATCCAAACATTTCTGTCTGCTCTGCTGTTGAACAGTAACATGCACATTGTATCTAGAGCTGTTAAATTTGGATCTCATCAGAAATTTCAGGGAAAATATGTTAATCTTTTCAAGTCAAAAAACAAATGTATAATGGTTAAGCCAGATAAATTTCTTACATAAGAACACAAAATGAGAATTCCGTAAGATAAATACTCGTTTGGAATCTGTCTTTATCATACTAAGTAATTATGACAACAGAAACAACAAAAATCAAGAGGTCCTAGATGGCCCTATATATCTCACCTGGCTACCATTGGCTACCAGTATAATACATAAATGTACAAGGTCAATAATCCCGCCGCACACAAGAAGATTTTTTAAGTTTCCCTATGTAAAATCAAGTGAACCCCCCACTCCCGGGAAAGGTAAAAATCTATAGATGTACACTTTGTAAACTCACTGCCAACAGAGTCACCCCACTTGTCGCTCGCTCGTTCGAGAGAGAGAGAGAGAGAGAGACAGAGAGACAGACATACAGACAGACAGACAGATGCCACTTGTTGCAGGACTTTGTTGATAAAGGTTTCTTTTCAAAACTCAGATTAAGATAAATTTAGACTTTTCCCCATATCAATTCATTTCGAAAACGAAAGTGTTGAAGCATTAATATGTATCATGTACTTGTAATTTTTGTAAAATGTATGTAATTATTTGTTAACTTCTAAATCGCTTTCACTTAAACAAGAATTATTTAACTTTAAACTTAGTATTATTTATTGCAAATGTCACTCAGTTATTTATTTAATTGAATATTAAATTGTATGGACTGCCTTCCACTTATTTCATTTCAAGCATGTTTAGATACGTGACTTAAACATGATAAATGGCCGATTTGTGTTTGCTTTAACATTGCACACACGCGATATTTTCTATTTTACAAGATTATATTTCATATGATTGCCACCATGCCGGTGATATAATGTTTATCTAATGACACTCTTGCTGTGTCGTATTGTGAAGTGGTATTTCAATATACATGTCTGCATGTAAAAAGATGTTCTGTTTGATAACTTACTTGTTAAATTTATTTTGTCGTCTTAATAATGCTTTGTTGAAAAAAAGAACAGACAGAACAGAAAGAACAGACTAATTATCATTCCAATCGCTTTTTGTGTTGCATGGTCATAATTACAGCACTTTTTTTTTTCAATCCGATATGTTGAAAACTTTATAACTACTGACAATTGAATTATAACTTCCTGCTTGGTATGAACGTTTAAAGGGAGAGTATCCGCTATATTTCTTTATTTAACTACCTTTAGTTATACCCACTTGAGTATTCAAGCTGAATGTCTTTTTCATGTGTGTCAGTGTATCTGACGTAATGATTTTGTTTTCTGCCGGAAGTGTTCGGTCTCCCTCGGATGTCCCGCCTGCAACGATAGCTTTTGCGTCAGTGGAGTGTCTAAGACCTACCTCGTGTTACATGTATTACATAGAGAGAAGAAAGCGGCTTTAAATTTGTCCCATGTTTAGAAAATCAGACAGCTCCGTTTATTTTTGGGTATCGTGTCCCTGCCTTTAAGATTTTTCTTCTGTTTCTAATATTGTATTTTGGTTGGGATTTTTACTGAATGAATACGATAATGCATGTCTGATCTTGGAATGCGTGCTACGCGTTTTTTAAAACTGAATTAAAACATTTATTTATTACATGGTGTGACAGTTAAAGGGAGAGTACAATTTATATTTACGTTAAGAAAATCGTAAAAAGGTCTGTCAAGTATTTCCCCTTACAAATGTTTTGGCTGTATTTGTTTTATTGATAAACTATGGAACGGCGGAGCTGTCACATATCTTTATGATAAAGGCATACATGGTAGACTGATAAAATGGATCGCCAAATTCTTGAACACTAGGAAAATTAAACTAAGATTTAACAGTACCACGTCTGAAGTCATCGAAACTGAAACATGCTGGGTCACCCGTTCTATTCAGTCCTATGATGAATACTTTCGAGGAAAAAATAAGGGGCATCAATAACAAAAACGCCAACTTCAAGTCAAATATCTCGCAGTTCATGGACGACTCAGCTGAAATCGAATTTACATGTACATTGTAACAATTGAACTATTTAGGAAAGCAAAAACTGTAACAGCTAGTGATACGAACCTAAAGAAAGTGCAAAATAAAGCTATAAAAGTTATAACTGTCGCTTTCAGTGTAACTCAACATTACTTCATGAGGAAATAGCTAATCAGGCCGCGAGCAGAAAATGCTCAACTATAGGGCAAGATGCATCCGGTTAGGTGATTTACTTCCGGTGAATGAAATCAAAGCGCTGAAGACGCTGGATTTGTTTGTGTATTCAAAATATATGTCCTTTGTTTTATTGTGACGGCTATTTCAGTCTGTAATCTTCATCAGTGAAGGCTATACCAGTTGGTAATAAGATATGAACAGAATGCAACAGTTATAAATCGTATTTTGGATCGAATTGTCTGTGTTTCTATTCCCGGTACACATAGACAGCAGGGATTTTCACTGTACTCAACAAAACGTTTTCGAAGTAACGATGTTCAAATGTTTTACTGCAGTCATTGATATGTATTTTAACAAAAAAGCCCATATGATGCGTTTCAAGATAACGAGGTCTTCAGTCGAATATAGGGTAAATTGCTTTCTGCTTAAAACAATCACCACCTATGAAATATAACAAATCGTTTAAACATCGACATTAACGTTTTCTGCTTAAGGTGCCCACGCGTAGGAACAATACATGTAGGAACGCAGACTAGCTCGCGCCAGGTCCGCAGATTAAACATATCAGTAATAAGGAAAGTTATCATTACGTCCCTTGCCGCTTTATGAATGGATGGATATAATCGTAAAAAGAGAATGTGTAAACATGCGCGTAAATATTCCTGGCTGTTCAAAATATTTCATTCTTTAAAATCCCGATCAGTGTTAGACATTTTGTTGTCACAGGCACTCCGAAACATATGTTTTCTTTCTGCACAAGGTTTAAAAAATGACCGGCGGGTTAAGAAATCAGAACTATTTCTATAGGGTGTAAATTTATAGTTAATCGTCCCTTATTTTTACGCATCATTTAATTTATACTAATTTATTTATTCTCGATTGCGAAACAAGTTATTACAACTTAGATTAATCGCTCTCGAGACTCATTCCAGATGGAATCAACCTCGAAGAGAGAGAGGCAATGTGGAATTATTGTGTCTTGCCTAAGGACACTACCGACATGGCTATGGTAGGGATCGAACCCGGGGCCCTTCGATCCTGAGGCGAACGCGCTACCACTGCGCCACGGCGGCTCCACAAGCATCATTGTAAAATGAAATACATCCGCGGTTCTTTTTCGAAAACAGTTTACTTTCGTTATATTTACAAAATTTAGCTGATGCTGCATGACTTTATAACATTATACATTTAAACAATACAACTTTCATGTCTGCAATGGCCATATGGTTTCAAATGAAGAATCATAATTTGGGATTATATGCTGACTGACGTGCCGGAGCTACTTCCAGATTTGGTACTTAAGGAATAGGCTTCGGAAAACGGTATGTAAATTTGTTTGCTTCACAAACAAATAAAAAATCATACGATTTACTTACACATATAGGACCAGTAGACATCAATTTGGATCTGGCCAAGCAGACGACAAAAATAAGAATATTGCAATAGTGAATAGGTTCATTGACTCGAACTTCACAGGCAGTGTTCAGATATACACGGACGGCTGGAAAACCCCGGACAAAAATAGCGGGTGCAGGAATGGTGGTTTTCTCAGAGAATAAAAAAATTAATAAAGCGCTGCCAAGCACAGAGATTTATTCTTTCAATTCACTGCAAATGTCAAAATAATCTACCTTATAAAAATAATAGTTCACAAAGTATCTGAATGATGAATATATATTGTTATAAATTGTGCTCACTAAGTGCTTATTTACAAGTGTATACTATGTGTATATAGAAATGTCTGACAGGCGCAAGTTGAAAAGACAGATGCAGACACAAGAGAATCCGTGAACTAGACCCTAGCCCTTTTACGAATAGACCCACGGTTGGTTCTTTAACGTACCCGTTGTATAGCACCGGTACACACGAGACTTCATCTGGGTTTCTAACCAGTGCATCTCTAAATTGGAGGGAAACACTGAAAAGCGTTTATGAAATAAATATACAGTGCCCTGACCGGGACTCGAACCGAGGTCCTCCGGATTGGTAGTCAAGAGCGTTAACCACCCGACCACCGCGTCACCAAGGGAGTTGTGCATCTTACGATTTTACTTGATTGAGTGACACATAAATGATAAAGTTTGTGTTGTTTCTTGTTCATTATGGTACCATAGAAGTCACAAAGCATTTCTGGCCTGCAAATAGTAACTGCTCATATTTTTGGAGATAATCTACATACCTTTAAAGGTATTTTACATGTTAAAAATTTTCAGAGTACAATTCCACAGCTGAGAAGCTAAACAAATAATAAAGAAACAATATGTTACCATCAGTTCTGTAAACGGCATTCAACGCCAAAGAAAGTCAGATCGGGATTTGAACCCGAGTCTACCCATAGTCAGTTTGATACAACAACAGGCTAATGGTTGCTCTGACCTACTGAGCTATCTGACTTTTGTTTCTCTGGCGACCAAACAATGTCTCTATACATGTATATAATTTTCGGAGTACTCTTTGACAAGGTTAATAATTTTCGGAGTACTCTTTGACAAGGTTAATAATTTTCGGAGAACTCTTTGACAAGATTAATAATTTTCGGAGTACTCTTTGACTAGGTTAATAATTTTCGGAGTACTCTTTGACAAGGTTAATAATTTTCGGAGAACTCTTTGACTAGGTTAATAATTTTTGGAGTACTCTTTGACAAGATTAATAATTTTCGGAGTATTAACTGCATTTATCAGCCAGTGGATAAACAAGATGGGGTTCCAGGTGTTGACTACCCTCTGACTTAAAAGGGGCTTCCTCATATATGTTTTGGTGATAAAAACAAAGAAGTGTACAGTGCAAAATATTTTGGGCCAATAAAAAAGGCATTTTATTTGTAGCAATATATACTTTATTAAATCTAGGATTAAGTTACGTGTACTTTACATGACTCATTCTTGGCAAGTCATTTTGTCAAAAATACTTGTATTAATTGAAGCAAATTCGAAAATAAAATGATTAGACATTGTACATGTTGAAGGATTTCAGAAAAAAAAAACCAAAAATATCTTGTAATCTCTAAAAATGCAACACGTTTACTTGCACCCTTTATTCCTTGAACAGTTATCATAATTAAACTTATTATAAAGCTATCAAAATAATGAAATTATAGTGGATCAATAGAAAACTGTATGTAGGTAAAAAAAACGAAACAATAGTATTTCACCGGCACGCCAACTGTACGGGCATTTCTATGTATGGTAAAATGGTGGTGAGATAGTAGTAGTTCTAAACAAGAAAAACTGTGATACAAAGTATCACAGCGGGCCCACAAACAAAACTGGCATGTAAATATTTTGGAAATAGGTGATGGTTGATGTTGAGGCATGGCCCCAAAATAACTCAAGGAAACCAATTCTGGTTGAACATGCAAAACCTGACACGACATCTAGTATCGAAACTTTACTGTTATCGATTAATATTTATACAGTATGTCCTCTATAGGTCGTTCCTGGTATGTCTTAATTTTCACGGAACAAAATTACAGCAAGTTTTAACTTTGTTTTTTTTTTTTAAATGATTTACATTTGTATTATTATACTCAGATATTTTTCATTAATCTTATTAGATAAATAGATATTATAAAATTTTTAATCAGTCACTATCACCAGGGTCTGATATATTGAATTCAATGGCTATTCATCACGCGTGAATTCCGAAATATACGTATGCGCTAAAAAATTATTATTTGGAAACCAACAACAAAGCATTAGACCAAATTCAAGTTACTGCAGATTTCATAATACCGTGCCGTTTCAGTGTTTGCTTTACACACAGGTAGTAAATGACGTCGATGTCACATTCTGTAGTTAGCTCCGCCCAAATCGATACCTTTATCTATCGTACACACTGACTACTATACTGACAGTATATGCTTACACATCTTCAAGCTACAATTGCGACATTATTTGATTTTTTTATTAATCTAGTGCTTATGTATTCTTTTTGGATAAAATTGGTTTATTTTAAACCTCGAAAGTTTATTTCATAAAACAACTTGTATTCAATTTTTACAAACGAAACCGAACTGTACTGCGTGTTCTACTATCAACACGAAACAAAGATTTTATACTTTTCTGTAATAAAGTCCATATAATAAAATTTTGATGGAGGAAAATGTGTCCTCGGCTAAGCATCTGAAACGTTTGCTGAGCTAAGAAGACACGGTTGTAAAGAGTCTCACTTATACGACAAACTATTTACAAACATGATTCCAAGAACTTTTCTTGCAGGATGTTTAGAATGAACTGTTTTAGGACATTTTATATTCGTGAATCACTGTTGAACCTGCAGAGAATATAGCACCCTTAATCATCTTTCCTGTATATTTTTTCATACGGGAAATCCTTTCTAAAACGTGATTAGAAATTTATGATATATATAACTGTTGTTTTGTTGCATCATCGCCGATTTTGTATTTTACGAGAAAACAGAAATTCACCTTCGTAAAATTTATAAAAGAATGTCTAGATCATTGAGTGACCACTCTTTAAACTTATGGTAAATTATATACATTATACATGCGCTCTGCATGTAAATATTTGTGAACAGTATACAGGTATAGCAAACTCCCGTGTACCATCTAAGATTCAGGTAAATGTATCGCTGTACAAACTTGCGAAAAGTCAAATCGTATGTCGATAAAATAAACACGAACTGAAAACATCAAAACTTGGCTCGATTGTACATGTAATCGTCACCAATTAAGTGAACGAAACTACTTATAAAACAAAGTAAATTTCATTTGTACTGGCGATAGGTCAACTGTGGCAATGTGATGTACTGGTAGCCCTAGAAAAAAGACCTCGCATTTATTATCTTATGTTTTCACTTTTATGATATTTTACTTTTTATATTCATTGAGGAAAGTCATGCTAACAAAGATGTAAAAAATAAACACCAAAAGTTAGAAAATACAAATCATGAAGAAACAAGCATTATGTCTAGATAGTTGGACTACCGGTAGAGGTTAACGCTCTACATTTTTTGTGAAAGCTTTACGCAACGACTCTGATGACATGTGCGTTGTTGCATTTCTTGCTTTTACAGATTTCAGAGCATCGACAGAAACATTTTAGCACTCTTGTAAGTCAAATACAGTACGTGCAAAGCATGCGCGGTTGTAACAAGATATCAGTATAGTCGTATTTTATAATGCATAATATTAAAGTATTGCGATCGGATCATTTACAGAAGAGCGAAATAGAATGTATATTTACAATATTTTTATTCATTCTACTTCGACATATATATTTACACTAAAATTATGTAAGTGAAATGACACTTGTACCGGATTTACACGTACATGTTGTATGCGTATATTTCCTTCTTTGATGGGACTCTAGCACACAAGCAACATGTACGTAACCACCGACTAAACACTATTGAATGCCGTAAACAATATGACCGATTTATATTTTTTTCTCACTACACTTTATCTGATAGCTCTCCGTATGTGTAAAATGTAGCTCCGCCTACAGACGCTTTAGTCATTCATTACCTGTATTCAATCGATACGCAACAAACACTGAAACGGCGCGCTATTATGAAATCTGCAGTACATGTAATAAATGCGGAGGAATTGCAATTTTTTATTTACTCCAAAATACTGCGAATTGCAATGTACCGGGTCTATTATTGCCCACCCCTAGTCATTACGAGCCTCTCTACCATGCTGTATTAAAATTTCATAACTTGTCTAAAACAACAACTGAATGTTTAAATAGCAGGCTATTGTCTTTCATACTTAACATATTAGACTCTAGTAGTATTTTGTAATAATAATAATAATAATAATAATAATAATAATAATAATAATGATAATGATAATGATAATGATAATTTTGATACAATAACATTAATGTATGAATGAATGTATCCGCCAAAATTAAGTGCAGCAAAAGAATCATGGTAAAGTTTGAAAGTTTTAGTTACAATACAATAACTTTTATATGTATTTATATATTGAGTCAATATCTGTTCTTTGTAAATGACAGCATGGTCTAGGGAAATGAATTTGATTTTCCCTTTAGATTATTGCATTTCTGTCTACATTTATAAATCGTATTTAAGATATGTAGATCTATGTGATTTCTTACAGTTATTCGTACCAACTGACTTCGGAAATATGCAGACATTTTCGTACCCTTTTCGAACCACGCATTTACATAAAATACAACAATTACAACGTGTTTAAAGCATAAAAATATGTTGTCATATTTCAAAAAGATATCTATCAGTGCCTCTGTAAAGTTAATTTGCTGATAAGTTTCAGTTTTATACCTAAACGCGTATTTTAGACTAGTTTCAGACGCATATAATAAAACGGACGATTTAAAGGTATGTACACTTTTGATGATAGAGGCGTTAGCAAGTTAAAATTCGTTGTTTTTTATGTTGAATTCCGAGTTTTGTAATTCAAAATTCAAAAGTATCTATTGGTTCCATAATGTATTACGATGTTTCGATAGTTTATGTCACAAAAACAATACTCTTGCGGCTTACACGGAAATATCGGGTAAAAGACTTTAAATTATCGGCTTGACTAGTTGCCTTTTAGATCCTCTCCGGTCTGACTAGTTGTGATCAAACAAACGACAACTCAATAACAAACGACAACTCTTGCCTTTCCAAAAAAATTGACTGTGTCTACAGTTTTCATCTCAAAAGTACCTCAAATTTTCAGTGAAGAGAGACGCATATATTCGATCTAGTGCTAAAGTCTCCATGCACCTTTTACTCACCACGTATTAAATATAGCGGGCCGCTGGAGCGGCCCGCAATAATAAAATAGGGCTGCCGTAATGTGTAAATGTAGAAAATCTTATCATTCCAATGTTTTGACTGAAATTGTCTGCATCATTATTATCATGGAATAGATCTAGAGTCAGAGTACCTGATATCGCACAGGACGTGGTTTCGAACACCTTCTAGTTCTATGTAAATTCTGAATAAACTGTGATGTCCTGTCTCACCCTTTAATCCAAAGATTGCAACTTGCATTTGTGGGAAATTTCTGATTTGAATTATAGTGAATACACTGAGTTTAGGCAAGTGAATGTAAACAAACAGATGACAGGAAGCGCGTCATAATTCACGTGCGTTTGCAATGTATGGAAGCCTTGGAGGGCCACTTTTGAGTTTCGACTTACGGGTGTTTTTGACTTTTAAGTTATGACTTTCAACTTTTGACTTTTGACTTATGACTGCTACTTTCAGACACTTTAAGAGGAATGGTACTACATAAAAAGCATGATGATCTGCTGTGACAATATAAACTGGGATTCGAACCCGTATTAAGGTTTTAAAATGATGTTTGTGCGTAGCACTGCAAAATTGTTTGCTGTAAATAAATGAACTAAGTTACTTTTGTCTTTGTCATTTATTTTAGTATGAATGAGCCGTTACGGCGTAAAGCCAACTATGAAGGAACTGTAAATAAAAAAAATTGAAATTTTTTTGTTGCTATGGTAACATATTTTTAAAAATTTGTTTTAATGTTTTTATGTATCTATAGGTTAATATCACAAGGTATACCGAAGGAAATTAAAGTGCTGTAATATGTATAAGTATATTGTTATATTGATGGGTCCTCGGTAGCAGGTTCCTAGTATTACCTGAACCTGCCGCTGGAGATCCTCGGCGAGGACCGTGTATAGGGTTAGGGTTAGAATTAGGGTTTATTTTTTCATAAGTCATAAGTAACACGTAATAAGTCAAAAGTCAAAAGTGATAAGTCAAAAGTCAAAAGTCAAAAGTCATAAGTCATAAGTCATAAGTCATAAATCATAAGTCATAAGTCATAAGTCAAAAGTCAAAAGTCAAAACAAAGAGCGTGTTAAAACATATTTTATTTTGTTACTATTGATACAAATGATGTAACTTATATATATATATAATTGGTTTTATTAAAATCTTTTAAATAGAAATTGTATTTATTGAGTGTGGACGTGTTGATATTGTTTTAACAAAAATGCCAAAGAGGCAATACAGCAGTTCTAGTCATAAGTCAAAAGTACGGCGTACAAAAGTCATAAGTCAAAAGTAAAAAAACACCCGTAAGTCGAAACTCAAAAGTGGCCCTCCAAGGCTTCCATAGCAATGACTTACCGAAGCACTTGCTTTATCTCTCAGATTCTTTAATCCCGGCTATATGTTTCAGCTACCCGACTATTAAATTATTATGGTTTTGTTACTTCAAAGCCAAAATAAATATATTTCGAGGGCACTTCTACCCTGAAAGTGAATGTCTACAACCATTCTACCCATGCCCATAAACCGGAACCGGATCACGCGAAAAGAGCTTTCTTAGTAAATGCAGAGTTAATACAGTCGTTACCGGTTTAGGGATTTTCCCGGTGTAAATCTCCTTATTACTCTAGTTTCGATGATCGTTATGAAAATGGATCAATTTTTTAAAATTCTAATTTATCTTATCTCGCAGATTCTTGATTGCGAAACAGGTGTCTTAACCACTGCTTGGGCTCTGTTGGGGAATGAACTCGGACACTCGGACCCTAAGACCCCGAGGCGAATTTGCTACCAGTGCACCAAGGCGGACCGATTATGCATGCCTACGTTTGAGTTTACACTTTTTGGTGATAAATATTGTAACAACAGTATGAAACCAATCTAACTTTTGACCGACTCCTGCTAATTCACAAAGACTTTTGATTCAAATCTTAATCTTCTTGCTTTACCACATTCATTATTCAAACTGTTTTGAAAAAGAAATCACCAGTACGACTAAATTGTAAAATGCAAGGCACGTTATGGGCTATCATATTAAACATCAATTTAGACCACCGTATTTCTATTCATTTATTCATATTTCACGTGTGAGCTCATAGCTATACAAAAAGCTCTTCCATATACAGAAAAGAACAGCTTACCAACCACAGTAAAACTAACAGACATCCTTAGTTCGTTACAGTCACTACTGTGTGGCACGTCAACAAATAGATGGGATAACATAAACTGGATATCAAAACAAACAAACACATTAAGATGGAACCACTATGGGCTTTTTCGGAAATGTTACTCGAGTAACTCGAGTAAGCTTTGCGCATGCGCTTAATCTCTGATCTACCCAACCCATGTAACTCCCAGGTGCCAACAAGTTGATCAGAATACATTCTGTCCTATTCGAGTAACACGAGTTACTTATTCCAAAATGCCCAATGTCAATTCGTTGGCAACTTAGAGAAAGCTGTATAATGCAAAATTCACATGGATACCCAGTCACATTTGCATAATAGGAAATGAAAAAGCAGACGACACTTGAGACTGGCACTAAATCGTCCGCTAAACTTGAGTAAATGTGTGACCGAAACATACAGTATCATCAGGAGTAAAATCAAGGAGAAACTTTTTAATCGGTGGTCAGTTTATCGCAAAGAACGCGACATTACAGTTAACCAAAAACCACCAACGAGATTATTTAAGAAATAATATATGGCTTGGAGTGCTTTATCGAAATTGAAGCATTCCCCGGAGGTGATGTGCCTAGCGGAATAATTCACGAGGGCGAAGCAACAACATGGAGGTTATTATAATACATGTATAATGTCAACCGTATATTAAATAAACTGTATACGCGACTAAAACTAGGCAGATCTTTACTAAAAACAGAAATGTACAGACACGAAAAGAACCGTGGGAAGTCTGTCATATTCCGGAAACATTTAAACACGTTTTCTTTACGTTTACATAAACAGGAATACGAAGCAAACCTATTAAAGCTAGAGACAATATGTATCAACAAACTAGTATTAATAGATCCAGATCCTTGGTTCGAAGATAGATTTTAATAACAACAAATGTATATCATACACTCGGATTGCCTCTGACACGTTGATTAACACAAAACTAAGCATGGTTAACTTAAATTAGTCGATAAAGGAAAGGTTTGCTAGAAATCAGGCGGGCCCCTAGGATCAACGCCACCGACATTACACTTCACTGGTCGGGGGCTCGGGTTCGTGCCGCTGTGGCTCGCTGGTCGGGGGCTCGGGTTTGTGTCGTTGTGGCTCAGTCAAGCAAACTCGTTTCAGACTCTCGATTTCTGGCTTGTGAAGGTCATATTGACTTATGGGAGCACAGGGTAGTAATTTGGACCGGGTTCGGATGTGGGTGATGCTTACATACTCTGCGGTGCGGGTACGCGCTTAGAGTTCCCGGGTAGCGAAGAAACTGCAGTTTAGTTTATACTAATTTATTTATTCTCGATTGCGAAACAAGTTATTACAACTTAAATTAATCACTCTCGAGACTCATTCCAGATCGAATAAACCTCGAAGAGAGAGAGGCAATGTGGAATTATTTGTGTCTTGCCAAAGGACACTACCGACATGGCTATGGAAGGGATCGAACCCGGGGCCCTTCGATCCTGAGGCGAACGCGCTACCACAGCGCCACGGCGGCAGTGTATGGATGTGTACTTGGTAGCCCACGTAATTTACCCGGAAAAGTGAATCCCGCTTTATAACACACATGATAAGAATAACATGGCTCTGGTTTTTGCGCTGTCAAATTCTGCACATAAAATATATTATAAAAACAAGACATGCATCCGCCGACATTGGTACAGGACTGTCCCTGATAAACTCCACCAAAACCATATTCCAAGAGGCAGTTTAGTTCGTTATTCTATTCGATTCAAACCTCGCAGTAAGTATATGCCGCCTGTGCATACCGAAAGAGCCAATGAATTGCTCAAATTTGGGAACCTTTTGTAAGATCACAATCGGCACAAAGCTGCCTCGATCAGGGTATGCAGATAAACTACGCCGAAGTATGACACTGGTAACTAGGGACATTCAGTTAACCTCGGATAACAACGCGTTCCTACACATCAAGTCGATCAGAGAAGGGATCAGACGCGTGTGGACATAAGCATCCCCTGGTAACTAGGGGTATTCGGTTACTTTCGCATAAGAACGCGTTCCTACACATCAAGCCGATCATAGCAGGGATCAGACGCATGTGGACACAAGCATCCCCTGGTAACTAGGGGCATTCGGTTACCCTCGGAGAAGAACGCGTTCCTACACATCAAGTCGATCAGAGCAGGGATCAGACGCGTGTGGACACAAGCATCTCCTGATAACTAGGGGCATTCGGTTACCCTCGGATAAGAACGCATTCCTACACATCAAGTCGATCATAGTAGGGATCAGATGCGTGTGGACACAAGCATCCCCCTGGGCAGGAGGGGACACGGACCAAACGCGATCCAGTACATTATGTGCGCACGAAACTTCTAGAACAATATTCTCCCAAACAAATTTTCAAAAAACTCTGTATTACATGACTTATTTCCTTAATTTGTATAACACATATTTGTCTGTATTACTGTTTATTTGCATGACAGTTGGGGTTCTCTGTATTGAAATCAATGTATCGTCACCATAAGTAAGATAGGAGAAGTAATCAAAACATCTCCGCAAGTTGCACAACTTTTGACATTGTCGAACTATACCTAAACAATCACCATAGATGTAGTAGCAAAATTAGGCTATTAAACATATTTATTATAAAACCAAATACGATAGATGGTTTGTCTAACACTAAGACTAGATGATCAACTCACTTTTGGCTTCAATTCAAAAAATTAATTTAAAATTATACAGGGTAGGAAATGTAGTGAAATTATATCATTAGTAATAAAGACGACACCAATAACAAATTAGGGGGCATATAACGGCTTTAATAACCTACAGAATAAACTTTATTTTGTGAAAATCGGACAGATTATAAAGGACATAATCAACAAAAAGCGGAGGCTGTAATTCTTCTAGCCTTCGTGACTAATTTGCAGAATTAAAGAATACGCGCGTTTTGTGTTACAGATAAATTTTATCTATGAATATTATTTCACTAGGATATATCAAAACTGCATTTATTGGATTTAACAGGAATTTACCAACTGTGGTAAGTATTTTTTTATTTTTCTTTATTCCAGATTTGTTAAGAAACGAAATGTTTCAGAGGGACCTGTAGATAAACAAAGCAAGCTTTTAAAAGAGCAAGAAAACAGCTGACGATTGGTCAGACTGACTTATCTGTATCTATTTCTTGGGAGCTTTTGAAAAAGCTAGAAAACGGCTGGTGGCCAAAAGCAGTTGATGATTTATGCTAAAAACAAAAATAAACCAAAATGCCGCACTTTCTCGCGAGATGTTCATCGCAAAGTAAAAACAGTGACTAAAAGTTTGCTTATCGCATGTAAAAGTTATGTTTAAGGCAGCAACTATATTTGATATTGCTATACTAATTATGGAGGAAAGAACCTTGTTATAATATTAACGATATAGTATAACATAAGACTTGAAGTTGGTATTTTACCAGTTTAGGTATACAGGGATCGATAGAATCTTCTTGGTTTACATTTTAACTGAACTTCGGGAAATCTGTCTGAGAACAATGATTTGTGTGTAAAGGGCTAAAAGAAAACATACATTCACTGAATAGTTGTAAGTCACTATTGGCTAAACATACCGGTCACTGTCACTGGTAAAATCAGCGTTTTGAAATATGTTGCAGTACCGTAAAACATTCAATAATCTGTGTGAAGTTGTTGTATAATTAATGGATGACGAGCGATCTATTTACAGAAATCCTCTTTATTGATTATTTGAGCTAAAATGAAGCATTTTTCGATATATGTTATTTATTTATCATGTTACATTCATTTGATCTGCTAAATGTGGGGAATGCCTCTTTTAAAGCTGCTCGCTTTCAGTTGCCCTTGAAAAAAAAAAGCATAATAATACATAAATATAAAACTAAAGCTGGAATCAACAATACAAGTAAAACTTAAAGAATTTGCAAAAATCGATCGAAAATGCTGGTTTAACGGCACCGCTACATTATATGTTTATATTGGAATTTCAAAAGCGTTTGCAACGCTTTATTATTTCGTTGCGTATTATTTCAAATATACAGATATACTTTACAGGAATTTATACAGGAACCTTTTATATGATTAATCTATATGTTCTAAAATATGTTATTTTCATACAGTTTGAAGAATTATTTTTTACCTAAATCTGAGAGCGAGCAGTTTTAATGTTTGGAGAAGATGATCTGCTAGATGTAGGGAATGCCGCTTTAATGTTTGGAGAAGATGATCTGCTACTTGTAGGGAATGCCTCTTTAGTGTTTGGAGAAAATGATCTGCTACTTGTAGGGAATGCCTCTTTAATGTTTGGAGAATATGATCTGCTACTTGTAGGGAATGCCTCTTTAGTGTTTGGAGAAGATGATCTGCTACTTGTAGGGAATGCCTCTTTAATGTTTGGAGAATATGATCTGCTACTTGTAGGGAATGCCTCTTTAATGTTTGGAGAATATGATCTGCTAGATGTAAGGAATGCCTCTTTATTGTTTGGAGAATATGATCTGCTACTTGTAGGGAATGCCTCTTTAATGTTTGGAGAATATGATCTGCTAGATGTAAGGAATGCCTCTTTAATGTTTGGAGAATATGATCTGCTAGATGTAAGGAATGCCTCTTTAATGTTTGGAGAATATGATCTGCTAGTTGTAGGAGTGCCCCTTTTAGACAGGTGAAGGTTCGAATAAGATGACTATTAACACAGGTTTAATTTATCCATTTTAGTCATGTGCATTAAGTACCAGCTCTTAGCCTTTTTGTGTCTGTGCACAGTCCACGTGTGCAGCGCGGGGAACTGTGTATACACTACTCGCAATGAGCGACCCATTTACAGATTTAATGAAGTATGTAGCGGACTGTTGTTGAGATAAGACTTCGCGGATAGACAGAAAAAGAGTTGATTTATTGAAAGTATGTGGAAGTTGTAGTTGTCCTTCGTTTGTTTCGTAGAAATCGACCAGAAATCACCGTTATATACATGTATCGCTTGGACGTCGAAAACACGAGTTGAATTTTAGTGTATTTTCTGAAACTTTTCGGCATATTTTTGCTATACCATCGCTCAGTTTGGCCCTTCCTAATGGCGACCACGAAGAGATTATAGTGATCTGGTCGTTTTATACGGCACTGTTCTTGTTTGATCAGCATGACCGTTTTTGTCCGTTAGTTACCTTATCTCTTCTATTATATATATATATGCAAAAAAAGTGATTTGCAACTTATACAAATTTTGATTTTTGCTGCACTTTCAAGACAACCAAGTACGCTTTTAACATTGTATGTATTATTATTTACATGTACATGATACATGTATGTTATAGTTATCAGCGGATAGTTTACATCCAAGAAGATGCAGAAGTTGCCAGAATGACATGCACAAATTCCAGGCTGACAGATGCTTACATATTTTTATATTACACTAATCAGATATAATTCTCGATTGAGAAACATTTTCTTAACTTTTAATAGGTAAATCGCTCTCAGGACTCACTCCAGACGAATTCAGCCTCGGAGGCAGAATGAGGCAATGTTGAACTAAGGTCACATACACCATACCACCGGTGGGGATTGATCCCCTCATCCTGCATCTCCATTGCCCTAGTTCCTGATCGGTCATTTCTGATACCTAGCTTGATTTTAGCCAATCAGAAAACCGGGATTTGTAACAAGATACAGTTGGACCCAGAATATTGTCGACGTTACTTTGTAACTGATTAAATACCTAAATAGTAATTTGAGTTAAAGCTGATCGCTCTCAGGTTTTGTTGCAAAAAACAAGGTACTACTTAAATAAAGCAAGATATTTATTTCGACAGGGGACGTCGAGTCTGAGCCAACATGCTATCCACATGATGCGAAGCTGTTAAGTATGTTAGCTTTAATGTAAAACATGTAATTTACTCGTAGATCTGAGGAAACTCCGTGTTACAGTCCGCCTCCGTGGTCGAGTGGTAGATTTAGGGTCGTGGGTTCGAGCCCTGCTACCCACTCTGTCCCTTTATGTAAGAACGTTGGCAGTTTCTTACGGAGTATAGGAGTCTAGTACTGGTTATTGTTCAGGGATTGAATGTCAAGGCCACTTTAACCAGTAAAAATAATACTATTTTATTTAAGATTTATTGAGTGTTTTTCTATTATGTGTGTAATGAAGCGACAGATTCGCTCGTTACCTCTTGAATGTGACTCGGGGAAGAGTGCCAATGAACGTGACTCAGGGTTGAGTGCCAATGAACGTGACTCAGGGTAGAGTGCCAATGAATGTGACTCGGGGTAGAGTGCCAATGAACGTGACTCAGGGTAGAGTGCCAATGAATGTGACTCTCCAGTATAGCAGATGATGAATAATAATATGAAATTCCCATCAGCTGTGGAAGGTTTTCAGTCTTGTCTTTTTATACGCCTTAAGGGACGTATTATGCCATGGCGCTGGTCGTCCGTCCGTCCGTCAGCATTGTCCGGAGCAACATCTACATTATACATTGCTAATGCATTGTTAAGCAGGTTCAGTTTTAGATCATGTTTTTGTCATACTTACAAAACGCACCACATCGGAAGAATAATTAAGCACTAAGCTATATGTAGGTGGCAATGTTTTTTCTGGCTAGTTAGCAAAATTCATGTAGCTCTAATCCAACAAAGTTAGATATATCATTGCGCATGTAAATCCATATAATTATGTTCTGAACCATTTCAATAACATAGAGGATAATTGTTGGTTTCGGTGTAAGATCACGTAATAATTTCACCAAGTGGGCACCAAAAGTGATATTTTCACGAGTGGCGCAGCCACGAGTGAAAATAACTACTTTTGGTGTTCACGAGTGAAATTAACGTGAAATTACACCGATACCAACAATTTTTCTGTTTATTTTATGGTTAAAACTCTATTTTTATTGAGTTTTTTCTATAAAACATCGAAAATCGCGGGAAACGTCATCAGAAAACATAGAACAAATGACGTCATTTAAACGACGTCATCGTCGCATGGTCTCCAGCATTAATAACGCTCGGTATACTTTTTGACGTAAATCCGGGCTAAAGATTGCAAAAACAGTGAAAAATAAAAATGGTAATCCACTGTTTCAAAACTGTGGATTATCACTTTTATTTCACTGAGAAAACTCTATAATTCACTGGAAAACATAAAATAAATGGAAATCTTTAGATTGAAGAAATTATATTTTAAATGTTTATCATAAAGAACGCTGTTAATTACAGATATGCTCGACAGTTCACCAATTCTCACGTTCTGAGTCAGTTTTCACGATCAAGAGCCTGGGTTCCAGTTTCTACCTCGGAAATGTGGGTTTTCCTGGCAGTCATAAATATGGCCTTTCTCCTGAAACCGACCATCTCAGGGTACTGGAAAAAAATCAAACGCTACGCAGACTACTCCGTGGTTCCGGAAAGTGTTTCCACACAACAGGTTCCAGCAGATACTGAAATTCTTCCACATCGTCGACAATGGTAGACTTCCACCCCGAAACAGTCCAATGTATAGGTAAGACCAAAACTGTCTGAGTTTCTTTCGTATTTGATACCTATGACAATATCTGCTTACTTTCTGACTAAAAGTTGCAGACGAATTAACCTGATCCTGACCTTTATGCATGAATATATTTTCCGGCGATTCGCGCCAAATAAATAAATTTAAGTGTAGACTCCGTTGCAATAACGGAACTTGTTGGCTCTATACAATTCTTTTCTCGTCTGCTGCTTTACAACCATTTCAGTAAATGTGTGGTGAACGAGCCAAATTCCTGTCCATCAGCATTCGTGTCCGTATCAAGTAAACATATTATTTTAACCATCAGCTTTTTATACTTACAATGAAAACTATTAAAGTCTCGAAAAAATGATAGATCTACTCGATATAATTTTTAGACTCATACTGAATAGCTATGTACTACAAACAGAATACAATCCTCCCAAATCAAGGCTACGGTTTACGCAGGATATTGTGACCTCACTCTTTGAACAACGCATGGTACACAGAGAGGGGAACCGTGTACGACAACGACAGAAGCCTGAATTTCAGAGGATTCCAGGTTATACAGAACTATGTGCATCACGATACTTTTTTCATAAAACAGCAAGAAAATATATATAAGATTTATTAAAAATCCTCTACAATAAATGCAGTATATACACGTGATACGTCCTAATACTCTGCTAGGTATATTTTCAAAACAAGAACTATCTTTTAAAAAAGATGGTCGGCGCAACTTTGAGCATATGAAAATGATTGGTAGTTAGATTTTATAGCAAAAAAACCTGTTAAGGTTAGTTTTAAGTCAGAAGGCGCCAAATGTAAGAGGCTGAAAAAAGAGCACCTTGACTGAACGCGAACTCGGAGCCCTTCGCTTACACAGACGTTAGACCAAATGCTCTCCCGACTGAGCTAAACGACCACCGAACGATTTCGTCCCCAATTGTGATTAAATGTGAACCGTGACAAACAAACTTAATCCTTCTATTTCTTATCAAATAAGTTACTAGTACACGAAATCTTGACCCGTCCGTAATTTACTGGTCGAGAAACTACAATTACTCTACACTTATATATAACATTAGTTTAGCGGTAACAACAGATCTTCTGTTATGAATTACTGAATTCTTAAACCATTCAAGAAAGACTGAAAACGCAAGAGGTACCTGACAGAATAAATTTTTCAATTCCAAAAGTGTTATACTCGTCATTTCATTGGTGGTTGAAAAGTTAGTCATGATACTATATGGGTAAATATTAAATTTAATTTATTATATAATAGACGAGTATTCTATACTCAGCAAAACTAGAAACGTCCCTGTTTTATAGCCGGTGAAGCTTTGTCTGTGTAGTTGCTACATGTTCAATGTACATGTATTTTAAACCCTGGTGATGTTCAGAATACGATCGTGTACAGTTTACCCGATATGCACGGTTTACATATCGGCCAGTAACCGGAATGGTCATTTGCACGTTTTGCACGTGCACGCTATACATGTCATCCATATGTTGATTCAGTTCATGTCGTACCATTCATGCGATAGGGGCTATTCTGAAAATTAAATTTTTTCTTTAATTTTTCACTGTTTTCGATATGCCACGGCTTTCCGAAAACGAGCGAAATTAGGCAATTGGGATGCTTGCGGGTGGGATGTCCGCCAGGGTAGTCGTGCGTCGGTTCGGGTGCTGTCGGAAGACGATTGATCGTCTTGCAACCCGGTACCACCAGACTGGGACTGTTCACGACCGGCAACGACCTGGTAGGCCTCGTGTAACGACGGCTAGAGCCGATCGTTTCATTACGTTGACGCACTTACGTCAACGTCAATTGGCAGCCACAGTCACTGCTAGGCAATACGGTGTCTCAGGGCAGACCATTCGCAACCGGTTGCGTCGTAACGCCCAACCAATCAGGGCACGCCGCCCGTACACTGGTCAGATAATGACCCAACGTCACCGTGCTGCCAGGCTGTTATGGGCGCGACGTCATCTGAACTGGAGAAGGGCTGACTGGAACCGAGTTTTGTTCACCGATGAATCTCGGTTCACAGTTAGTCATGCTGACGGAAGATTACGGGTATACAGGCGTAAAAATGAAAGATTCGCCGATTGTTGCATTGTTGAGAAGAACAACAATACTAGGGAGGGAGCGTAATGGTCTGGGTGGGATCATGGGAAACCGGAAGACAGATTTGGTTGTTGTACAGGGCAACATTAATGCACAGCGTTATGTTGCAGACGTGCTAAATGCATATGCCTTACCATTTATTCGTCAGCATGGTCCTGGTGTAACATTGATGCAGGACAATGCCCGCCCTCATGTAGCCAGGGTCACCACTCAATTCTTGCAGCAAAACAATGTCAACGTCATGCCATGGCCCGCGGTTTCCCCGGATCTCAACCCCATTGAGCACATATGGGATCAGCTGGGCCGCAAAGCACGAGCTAACCATCAGATTGACAATGTTCGCGATCTTACACGGGCGTTACAACAGGAATGGAGGAATTTGCCCAACGCACTGGTATTGCGTTACGTTACGTCGATGCGGCGTAGGATCATTGCATGCATTCATGCAAATGGTGGCCACACTCGGTACTAACGAGATTTACTGGATGTGTCACATTTCTTATTGAAATTCCATCTCTAAACATTCAATAACACCTTTCTGAGATTTTGTGATTTTTGATTTGAACTTGTTTTTCTATTTTGATTCATAAAAGTAACCCTTTTGGTTTTCGATAAATCTTTCCTGAAATATGGAGGGACGTTTCTATTTTTGCTGAGTATACGATAATAAATAGTTATAAATTTAATAATAAAAACGATAACATTTATTAAAACAAGCAAGTCAATTGTTACAATTATTTAATATGAAATGAATTAATAGTCCTCGCGGCAACATGACGTCAGTTAAAGACGTCATCGAATACGTGATCTGCACGAGTAAACGTTGTACAAGATGGCCACACTTTGGGTAAGGATGTTTCCATCAGAAGAGTGGGAAAATTTGGTTTTCCGTGCCGGTTCTGGACCAAAGAACATGACTGGTCGTGAAAGACGTCCGATTCTTGCATACCGGATCGGGGTATCTACAGTTTTCACCAGTGCTGGAAAATCTCATATTTCATCCCCCATGTAATATGACTTTCGTGAATTACTTGTGACGTAACGTTATAAACAATGTGACGTCACTTTCCCAAACACAGCATCTGTATAACGTTTGTTTTTATATTAAAAGGCATCATTTCGATAAGTTTGTATTTAAATATCTATTTTAAAGTGCAAGACGGTATGCAAAAAATAGTTTCTACCATGAGATATTTGGTTCAGATGGAAATATCCGTCACCTCGGGTAACTGTTTCGCGGGAACTCGGCAGAGCCTCGTTCCCGCCAAAACAGTTACCCGAGGTGACGGATATTTCAATCTCAACCGCATGCTCATGGAAGAAACTAATATTGACTTCTTCTTGTTGATGCTCCCGATGATTCTGTTTAGAGAAGTTGTGAGACAGACAAACACGTACGATTTAGATATATACTTTTGCAGAGGTCTACAGTTATGTTAATCAGTATTATTGATTAGTTTTTGTCCATTATAATCATATTTTATTTAGACCTTTAATTTAATATTCATTTATTTATTTGTGTTACTATTTTAATTACATTTAGTTCAATTATTTCGTCATTATAATTAAATCTAACAATAAGACAGTAGATCTACATATAAAAGTCGTAGACTAGTAACTAGGTAATAGAGAAGTAGTACATCTTGTCTATAACTGATTAAAAAATAAATTAAATAATAAATAATGAATAAAATAGTGAGTGATTTGATTACACATTTACTGCTAAATTAATGAATAAATGCACAAGAGCTCATCCACGGATTATGATCTATGCCCGTCTACATGCAGAACTGTGAAACAGGAAGTATTAATGATAGTACATGTATAAGTGATGATGACAGTGATGCTTATGATGTTACATGTCTTTTTTCAATAGTAATTGTTATGATTACAATAAAAGAGAAATGAATGTTATACGTTCTATCTTTGTTTAGATACGCTCGTCATGTGATTCGGCATACAGCGACAAGGCGGCATTCAAGGCATAAGAAATGGGTACCAGTCACTGTACAACAGTTAAAAGCATTCATTGGCATCGTGCTTAAGATGGGGGTTAATAAGGAAACCAAGTATAGAAAGCTACCGGAGCAAACGACCCAGTCAGGCAACACATTGGTTTGGCACCGTGATGTCCAGAAATCGTTTCCAAGTTGTACTGAGGTTTTTTTGCATGTGACCCCGCAACAGTGCCTTCTACCTGTGAGCATAAGTTTGAATGTCAAATACGAGTTGTAAGTACGAGTTGTCACTCCTACAAATATTTACTTTGATATGCATGTTGTTGTATTTATTTCAGTACCAAGTACCAAGGATAACACAATAAAGAGCAAGCTCTTATTTACATTGTGGTCCTTTATTTTTTAGAGAAAGAAGCAGATACAAGGGAATCCGGGTACCAGACCCTAGCTCTTTTACGAATAGACCCCTTGGTTCTTTTCTACCTCTGGGTTTCTAACCAGTTCATCTCAGATAGGTGGGAAACACTGAAAAGCGTTTCTGAAATATCCAGTGCCTCGGCCGAGAATCGAACCGGGGACCTCCGGATTGGTAGTCCAGAGCGTTAACCACTCGGCCACCACACCACCTTGAATGTTAAATTGTATTGACAGTTATTGTACATGTACTTTGTACTTATAGAAAAATACATGTAGTAACTAACTTTTTTAAAATTATCAGGCCGGATTCACGATTCAAAGCATTCCTGGACTTTGCAAATCGGATATTTATTCTGCACTATACACCGAGACAAAATGTGAGTGCCGATGAGACGTTGGTTGCCACACGCGGTCGCACGGTGATGTTGCAGCATATACCATCAAAGACCGCAAAGTTACTGGCAGAAAGTGAGACTGGTAATATTTTCGTATAAGATTTATTATTATTATTATTATTATTATTATTACATTAGCTGATTAACTAAATAAAGATTTATTTATCTATCTCATTTATATTTACTGCACCTTACCTAACAATACAATTTAGTAGCGATGCAGCGGAGAATACTTTTACCAAATGAATTAACAACCACAATTAAATGCAGGTACCATGCGCAGAAACATACCTATGACACGCATCATTAAAAGCAGCAAATCCAGCACCTGGTGAGTCTGTCTACGCTCGACAAAGTCAGATCCAAAAGTCTTGGTCGCCAGAAGCCCGACAGCCATTACAGTTCGATTTGAGAGGGGTATGCCTGCCGTGCTGCAGCACTATAATATATGATGATGGGCGGAGTTGATTACGGAGACATGCTCATGAGATTTTATAATGCCGGAAGGTAAACAGTGAAGGTATGTCGACCGGTATAGGTTTAACGACAAGTTTAAAATACATGTATATATGTTACGTTACGGATTTGTAAACAACTGGGAAATATATGTAGGTGACCGCCTATCTCAGTCGGTAGACTATTCGCCCTTCAGCTAAGGGGCACCGGTTTAAGTCCCGGTCAGGCTGTACATTCTGCTAATACATCTGGCACCCAACGTGTGACCGTGAACCTTGCACTATTAGAATGACACCATGACTGAAATTCTGAATTTCGATGGCGAATGTTTAGTTTCGCAGGGGTGTATACAAACTTGTTCGCATGTGGGAGAGAAAAGATATAAGCCGCCATATTCGCCTAAGTAAGCGACGGGTCCTGTCAGACTGCACATGTTCCTCACCTGACATAAACCAGATCAAATTATATTCTTACATGTTGTTATATAGCCTAAAAGTAGCTTATTTATTAACTAGACTATGAATTGTGTATTGATACAGGTTTTGAAGAAAATGGTGCTCAACATTATTTTTCGGATGGCATACAATGCGTATGTACTGTAATATACGAACAAACCGTGGACCGTTCAGTCAGCAGAGAGCGGTTTTTACAGCTTCTTGTGGAAGAGCTCGCTGAAGATGAAGTACAAGGGAGAAGGCATGTACAACCGAATAGGACCCGGCGGAGAATGGACCATGCACGGACACGTCTTGTAGCATTGCAAGGTAATACATCTGTTTAGTAGTACATGTACAGTTTTAGTTTTTCTTCAGTTTTTTATTTTGTAAATTTATTTCTTTCCTTTCTTTGTATTCTTCTTTTCTATCTATCTATTTCATGTAGTCCTTACCACAGCTCACATATTTTATTCCTATCTTTTTTCCATCGTTTTATAGTCTATACTAATTTATTTTAGCTCGATTATGAAGAAAGCTTTGAGCTTATCGAGTCACTCTCGAGTCCGCTTCCTGGAAAAACCAGTACTGGTGTCATATGAGGAGGTACGGTCGTGACCTTGGTGGGGCTGGAACCCGCAACCGCCGGGATGAGTGGCAGACACCTAAACCTATGTCCCCGTATTTCGAAGAATGATGGTAGGGCATAAACCTTTATCCATGTAAGTGCGTTTGTCATTGTGTACTGTCTAACCTCAGTATTGTAGGCGCCGGGATGCAGGATGGAACGTCAAAGAAGTGGTCGGTTCGAATCCCGCCAGTTGAATTTGACATCGTCTTTAACAGTCCTTTCAGTTTCGACTCGAGTAATAAATCAATCATTGACAGTAGTTTATTTCAGTTGCAAGATATTGAGTGAACAAACAATGCAAAACCTTTCAGTTCCGCTCGAGTACCAAATCGATCATTGACAGTACTTTAGTTCAGATGGAAGATATTAGTGAACAAACGAAGCAAAATCTAATTAAACAGAACCCTAAACTTTGATAAAATTTCCGGATTTGTTTGTGTGTAAAGTGATTCTCTTGTAAAATCATTGTCCCACAACGGACACATGTGGTATTTTGTTACATCCATTATTTTATTTTAGGTCCAAACCAACAGCGGGATTGCTGCGTCTGCAGCCGACGATCGGAACGTCGTCGCCGCTCTAGACTGGTCTGTTCCAAGTGTGGACGCGGAGTGCATCGCCGTTGTTTTCAGCAACATGCCTGCCCAGAAGAGTAGTGACGTGTGTTACCATAGCGATTTTTTCTTTACAGAGTGACATTGTGTTTCAAAAATTGAAACAGTTCACTGTAATAACGTTTTATACAGATTTGTAAGAGAGTAAAATTAAGAGTTTACAGTATACTGTTTACCGTTTTTCCGTTTTTTTTAGCCCTTAAACCCTATCATTCTTTACTGAAAATAGATTATTATCCCGATAAGTGTGTAAAATACGAAATAATCTACACTTCGTAGCGATATTTATCAATAAATAATTGAAAAATCTAAGTATTACTTCAAAATAAAGCACAACTAAGCGGTACGCATAACGTACAGAAATGTGCGTTAAATCGCAACGTTAAGTACAATCGCCAGTTTGTCGTTTGGCGTAGACGACGTCATTTCCAATTTTTGACGTGGCAGCGCAATCGGAACATCACTCGGCCTTTTTCGTAGAATTGTCATAGCTGTCATCTTACGTTAAGTTATTAGTTCAGAATTGTGTTAATGTGGGTGTGGCGTGGTTAACTCTTCGGAGACAGTACAACACGCTGTGTCTATTACGAGTCTATATTCAAACTAAAACGTTACAAAGCAATACAACGGAAGTGACGCTATAACGTATACGTCACGTAACGCATGACGCTAAGTTAACGTTACATAAAGATGCGCCGTAATTCCTAACATACTGCGGTCCGCGAAAAGTAAATAAATTCTTACTGAAAAGAAATAATATAACTATAGGTGCTACCTATCCACGGAAAAAACCAAATGCATTAATTAATTTGTAATTATTATCATAATATATAGGCCTACAACTTTCCGTATAATGGTACGATGACGTCCATTAAACAACGCTCGGTTCGTGGTCAGTAGACGCTTTTTGAATAACGCACCGCATCGACTACCTCCCCTTACAGCGGGGTGGGGGTGTGGGGGGGGCTGCGCCAATTCAGCATTCCTGGTATAATTGGGGAAATACTTTTACATATAATGAATTTCTTTTAAAAAGTTTTTAAAAAATCATTAAGTTTAACCAGTTTTCAGCTGGTTGTTGAAGAATGAAAAAAGGGAGAAGAGTTGTTTTCGGGAATGTTTTAGTCATAACCACCGGAAGTCGAAATCCAAAATGGCTCCTGTATCGGAGAACCTAAATTCAACTTGGACGTATATATATTGAAATTATTGTAAATTCATTTTACACTTAATTCATCAATAATTTTTAATTAACGTGTAACTTAAGGACGGGAAAAACCCGGTTTTTCCCGTAATATAACCATAGGTGCTACCTATCCACGGGAAAAACTAAATACATTAATTAATTTGTAACTGTTATCATAATAAGTAATACACCACATTTACTTCAGTCTAACCAAAGAAACATTAAAAAAACAAGAGCTGTCCCTTACAAGTGACGAATGCCCCCGAAAGAGGTGCCTCACAGTCTGTGTCCTCTCCATGTGCTCAATAAATGTGCTATGTAATTTTAAAATCCTTCCATGCATGACAGAGTAATCATGCATACAGTATTCCATTACTTTAAACACTAAGTGTGACCTTGACCTTTGAGGTAGGGACTTGGGTCTTGCACACGACACATCCGCTTGATGTGCTAGACATTTGTGCCAAGTTATTTTAAAATCCTTCAAAGCATAATAAAGTTATAGTCCGGACACAAATGTATGCATATATACAGGATTCCATTACCTATAAACTCTAAGTGTGACCTTGACCTTTGTGGTAGGGATGTGGGTCTTGCACGCGACACGTCGTCTTGATGTGCTAGACATGTGTGCCATATTATTTTAAAATCCTTCAAGGCATGACAAAGTTACAGTCCGGACACGAATGTGTGCATATATAGAGGAATCCATTACCTTCAAACTCTAAGTGTGACCTTGACCTTTGAGCTAGGGACCTGGGTCTTGCACGCGACACGTCATCTTGATGTGCTAGACATTTGTGCCAAGTTATTTTAAAATCCTTCAATGCATGACAAAGTTACAGTCCGGACACGAATGTGTGCATATATGCATATATAGAGGAATCCATTACCTTCAAACTCTAAGTATGACCTTGACCTTTGAGCTAGGGACGTGGGTCTTGACAAAGTTACAGTCCGGACACGAATGTGTGCATATATAGAGGATTCCATAACCTTCATACTCCAAGTGTGACCTTCACCTTTGAGGTAGGGATGTGGGTCTTGCACGCGACACGTCGTCTTGATGTGCTAGACATGTGTGCCAAGTTATTTTAAAATCCTTCAATGCATGACAAAGTTACAGTCCGGACACGAATTTGTAAGTGGGGACGCACGGACGGACAGACGGACGGACGGACAGACGGTGCGATTTTAATATGCCACCCTTCGGGGGCATAAAAATAACACGAATCATACTGTAATACAAATTTCCGTATAATGGTACGATGACGTCCATTAAACAACGCTTCAGTTCGTGGTCAGTAGACGCTTTTTGAATAACGCAACGTAACGATTACCTCCCCTTACAGCGCGGTAGCTGCGTCAATTCAGCGTTCCTGACAACATTGGGAAAATACTTTTATATATAATTAATTTAAAAAGTTTTAAAAAATCGTTAAGTTTAACAACCAGTAATTAGCTGGTTGTTGAAGAATGAAAACAGGGGGAAGAGTTGTTTTCGGAAATGTTTTAGTCATTACCACCGGAAGTCGAAATCCAAAATGGCTCCTGTAACGGAGAACCTAAATTCAACTTGGACGTATATATATTGAAATTATTGTAAATTCATTTTACACTTAATTCATCAATAATTTTTAATTAACGTGTAACTTAAGGACGGGAAAAACCCGGTTTTTCC
Organism: Saxidomus purpurata; assembly: GCA_022818135.1. NCBI lineage: Eukaryota > Metazoa > Mollusca > Bivalvia > Venerida > Veneridae > Saxidomus > Saxidomus purpurata. The sequence continues at coordinate 1,545,462 of JAFMSR010000004.1, forward strand.
CGTATTACTGTCTTATTATATGAATAAGCAAAGTGGGTATAATACTATCATACTGAATTTAACCCTGACTTTAAAAAAAACCAGTTAAATACGCACTTTCAAAATAGTGTCTGTAAAACTATGCGTTACAAAAGTCATGTTTCATTAAATTCCGAAATGTTAACTGTCTCTCTCTGTAATATGATCACTAAATGAAATGAAGAATATTATATCCAGAATTTAAACACTGTCACTGTCAATAACACACTTGTTTTGGTATTCATACAACTTGTAATGGGTAAAGTTTCACCACTGGTCTGTTTGTGAGTCCATTACTAGTTCGAATCTTCGCTGCACGTGTTAATCCGTCGTTGCCAGTAATTAGTTCCTCTATCACTGTGAGTTTCCATTTGGTTTGGTTATATCGTATTTATCGTTGGTACCGGTTTCCCATATGACCAACGCCCCCAGAAGAGGTTAGTTATTTTAGTTTTCGGAGGATAGTGCAAGATACAGAAAGCGTCCAGAGACACCCCTGGTTCTTTATCATGCCAGGTGTATAGCACCCATACATGGGACCTCGGTTTCAGTCTCATCCGAAAGACTGTTATTAATTTTAGTTGGTCAGCCCCGGGAATCGAACCCGCTACCCTGAGATTACAAGTCTCGTGCTCTACCGATTGAGCTAACCGGGCTTTCCATTGAGGATCGAGGAGTTTCGTCATGTACCTGTACCACGTCGCCGAGTTTTATGTTCGGTTGAGTACATCCGGTAGTTGTATGGCGTCAACGTTTCTAGAATTTATTCAGGAGCTTTTGTATAATATTGAGCTGTTTTCTAGCCGATGACTGGGCAAGTTGGGGAACATCTATGTCTGTGGGTGCGTTTGGCTCCGGTAGCGAAGTTAATCTCCGACCATACACTAAATGAGATGGTGTAAGCGGTTCCGGGTCCGAAACGCTGGATGACACCTGAGTGAGTGGTCTGTCGTTCATGATACCTTCTACTTCTGTTAGAATGGTCTGTAGTGTCTCCGTGGTAACGTATGAACGACCTAGTGTCTTTTTAAGTGTCGTTTTAGTCAGTCCTATGAGTCTCTCCCAGAATCCTCCATAATACGGGGCATGCTTCGGAATGAATTTCCATTGAACTCCCTTCTGACTTTATGCGACTTTTAGAGAAGGGGAATCAAAGAGTTTAGTCCAGGGGCTGGTAGGGTTTTATTGCAACGAAAAGCGCCAAATAAGCTTATACTGGTTCCTGATAGGAAATTTTATGAGGATTCTGAAAAGTGATTTCTTAAGGGTCGTAGCCTGACCAAAGTTGTCTAAATAGCTTTGAACAATGCTACCATGGCAACAGTTGTTGTATTTGAAAACAAGGGGTTCATGTGAAATAAATGCATATACAACAAGTTTTAATTAAGAAATAATAAATGCCTCCCTGTATTTTATCGTTGAATAAAATATAGTCAGGAATTTGGATGCGTAGTAATTAAATCACGAGTGCGTAGCACGAGTGATTTAATTTTTCGCATCCAAATGACTGACTGTATTTAATTCAACGATAAAATAGAAGGAACAATTTATTAATTCGATTCAAACACGTTATTTTCTTTGAAAACTATTCCGAACTTAAGTTAACGCGTAGTAGTACATCATTGTAACTTTAAAACGCGAAATACGATTGGACGCGCTTGTTTACATATGTCACGTCGTTACGTCATTTATTGCGCGTCGTCATTGGAAAAACGTGCTGTATCTTATCGTAAAATAAAATACAGGCTTTTGCCTATATGTTTATATAGAAAAAGCAGCCACTTGTGTTAGAATCACTGTTAACATGTAAGACTTACTTATTAATATTACTAGATAATTAGTTTCAATTATACTTATTAATATTTGCAAATGGGTCAAGGTCCCAGCCTGACCCAGAGGTCAAAGGTCACAAGAACACCAACTTTCAAGACATTTTTCCTTTTAATTACGTTATAAAGAGTACACATGTACCAAAATGCTCATTGTTTATCAATCTTTATATTTTATAAGAGTTGTTTCAAGTAGTTTACAGCAGCCATGTAAGTTGACGCATTGTGGGATAGCATGACAACTGGAAGTGACTTCTTACTCGTAAATCGTCGAAACACTTGAAGAAATGTATATTCTGTTAGGTCTGAAACAATCTCTAGATGTACAGCTCTGGTTGATGCGCATGTGAACAAACATATATACACTTTCTTCTCTTGTCCGACATCATAAATGATGAGACGCGTGATAGCGTGGTTTCTTGGTGACAGGTAAGGGAATTTGGCATCTTCACTTATCGGGGCATTATGAGTTCTCCCTCAAAAGTGAATAGCGTCTTCTTTATCCAGAAACAATCTGAGCGGACGCACTAATAGTAACTTAGATGACTTTGATTTTATGCTGTCTTTTTCAGCTTTATAAATGTTTGACTGGGTATCAAATATCCACATCAAGTCAGCATGTCCTAACTCTTTTGCGGTCAAGGGTCCAATTCACACATCGTTCTATTTATCCTGCAGTTTGTCACAAATCTGATGAGGTATGCCGTCACACGTACATGTAGAAGCTTCTTGTAAGTACTGTAGGCTGATGCATCTAAAATGGTATGTATACCTTGACGCTCGTTTCTCAGAACCGGAAGTAGTGGAATCGTCTGCTTTTGACACTGTGACCGATATGTCGTCTGCTCCTACGCTAGTCATCTGTATGTTGATATCACAGTGTGGCCATTTCAAGCGTTCTGATAACCATGACGATCCATTCTACCAGAGTGTGTTGTTATAGAATTTGTCAACTGATATTCCTCTTGTAAGTAAATTTGCGGGGTTTTCGCCAGTCGGACAGTAGTTCCACTTGTTTGAATCTGTTATGGCTCGAATTTCTTGCACTCTGTTCTCAACGAATCTTTTCAACGATTTCGCACTCTTTAGCCAGTGTAATACTATCTGACTGTCTGACCATAACTGCAATGTTGAAACGTCTTAGAAGCTTTTATGTATGTGTGTAGCAAGACTAGCTCCTACTACAGCTGCCATTAGTTCCAGTCTTGGTAATGTGATTTTCTTCAAGGGGGCGATTTGATTCTTTTCCATGATTAATGTAGTCTGGTCACTGTGACATAGGTACGCATCTGTGCCATAATTACTAACAGTTAATGCACATCTTTGTCTGCCACACTATAAACATCATATATGTCTGCCACACTACAGACATCATATATGTCTGCCACACTATATACATCATATATGTCTGCCACACTATAGACATCATATATATTAGCATGTGCAAGCCGACCGTGGATTAGAACAATATGTCGTACCTGCCATTGGCAGTTTATTTCAAGTAATTTATTGTGAAAGTTGTTCACTTTTGTTGTTAGAAAATACATCATGGCAATGCCTGCCATACTATAGACTAATTGTTTTTCATGAAATAACATCCGTTCCAGCGGTGTTCATCGTTTGATAAATAATGATTTGCAGTAATTAGCCACGAAGGCCGGAGGCCTGAGTGGTTAATAACTGCGCATCAGTACGACAAATCATTGTTTATTAGACGATAACAACGCTGAAAAGGATGCTATTTCGATTCTAACATGACCAGATATTACAAAAGGTGTATAATTGCAAAGCGTTATTTTTTGCGCGAACGCGCATTTAACGTCATGTGGCGCATTATGACGTCATGTTTACAGCATATCGGTTCCTGCGTTGTTTATGGTTTAATATAACATAATTGTTTCTACTCTTTGTATATAGAGACAAAATCGTGAGTCATGTTAGAATATTAAATTGATTAGAACCTGGATTGACATTTAACAGTCTATGCCTGCTTTGATATTCCAGCATCCAATATATAATATGTATTACTGTTTTTTATGCAATTAATTATAATTATGTGCTTGATTTAATTGTGTTTATCAAATACCAATTATATGTACCTTCTTTACATTTGAACCTTATTTCCTGCTGTATTTGTGATTACAATGTCATTATATGACCCTTGATTGGATAATAAAATATATAATATTCTATTCTATGGCAGGAATTATGTTAGGTTATCTCAAGTCAGGAAGGAGACTTTTAGAAACACGGACCTATATATACACATATACACATATTGGTCTAAACTAGTCCGGATAATCGGGTAAGTATGATGTAAGGGAAATAATCCGTTTGAGCAATGAGATTCTGCAGACAATATTAATAGTTTCTGTCACGAGCACGCGGTTCAGATCGAAAGGTAACTGTTTTGGCGGGAACAAGCCTCTGCCGAGTTCCCACAAAGCATATTTCCGTCTGAACCAAATGTCTCATGATAGAAATACCGTCTTGCACTTTAAAGTAGATTTCTAAAAGCAAATTTATCAAAATGATGCATTTTCATATAAAAACAAACGATATTCAGACGTTGATATTTGGGAAAGTGACGTCACAATGTTTAAAGCGTTACGTCACAAGTAATTCACGAGAGTCATCTGGCATAGAAGGGGTGCCAGACCGGTTTTTCCGGCATGGGTAAAATCACCGGAAATGCTGATTCGATATGCAAGAAAACACTTTTAAACCGCACAGAAAACTTGCATGCGGGAGACATTTACCCAAACTCGTAGCTGGCAGTAGCAACTTGTTTACTCGAACAAGATATTTCTTTCATTAGACGTTGAGTCGGAACCGACATGCTATTCACATGATGCGATGCTGTTAAGAATGTTTGCTTTTATGCAAACATGTAATTTACTCGTAGATCTTAAGAAACTCCGTGTTACAGTCCGCTTCCGTGGTCGAGTGGTAAGAGCCGCTGACTTGGAAACTTTGTAATATCTCATAGATTGAGGGTCGTTGGTTCAAGCCTTGCTACCGACTCTGTCCCTTTATGTAAGAAAGTTGGCAGTTTCTTACGGAGGATAGGAGTCTAGTACTGGTACGAAAATGTCCCAGGTGGCGCTAAGGTAACACTATTCTAGTAACTCGAAACACGTCTTATCGACGCCTTAGTGATACCGTATTTTACGCAGTCGTAAGTCTGTGTAATGCATAAACTATAATTTCGGCATATTGAAAGTAAATAATATTGGCTTAGAAAACACAACACTAAATTTAATTATACGCAAGAAGGGTTGACGTGCATTCGTCTCGCCCCATCAGACGGGAGACATTGTTTTCACCGTGCCGTCTGTATGTCGGCCCGTCTGTCCACTTTATATGATGCTCTATTCATCTCCAAACCCCCTAACTGGATTTTCATCAAACTTAATGCGAAGCATCAGTATGAATTCTAGTTGTGCATATTGTAATTTGGGGTCAAATGGTTAAAGGTCAGAGGGGCCTGAAAATTGAAAATTTTGTCCAACCTTTATTTTCCAAAAAGTCTCGTTGGATTTTTATCAAACTTTGTTGGAAACATCAGTATGATGTCTAGTTATGCATATTGTAAGTTGGGGTCATGTAGTAACATGGCAAGATCACAGGGGTCTGACACTTGAAAATCGTGTATGTTCATCATCTCCGAACCCCTTGTTAGATTTTCGGATTTTCATCAAACTTGATGCGAAACTTCCGGGCTTCCGGGTTTTTCTATCATGTATTGTGGCGGTAAAACATTGTAAAGAAGAGTAAAAAGATCATAGTAATACCTAAGAGATTAGCTCAAAACGTCTTTAGTTCGTCCGTATGTCCGTCCAGATGCATTATTTAAAACATTTAATAGCGTGTCCTTATTCCTGAAGTTTAAAGCGTTGGTGAGAATCTTTGCCATTTCCTAGCGTATTTCATTCTAAAGAAAATGCAACGTCCAAGCTGTAAGTAGTATACACATTTCGTATATACACCCACTTCCAAATGGGAAGCTTTGTTGAACCGTGTATGTCCCGGAACGTATATATCACACGAGAGAAAAAATTCGACCGCATATACATTTCGGATGTCCGTGAAGTTGGCGGCCTAGCGGCCTAGCGGCGTGAAGTTAGCGGCCCAGCGGCCTGGCGGCCTAGCGGCGTGAAGCTGGCGGCCTAGCGGCCTGGCGGCCTAGCGGCGTGAATTTGGCGGCCTGGCGGCCTAACGGCGTGAACTTAGCGGCCTAGCGGCCTGGCGGCCTAGCGGCGTGAACTTGGCGGCCCAGCGGCCTAGCGGCCTGATTTGATGGTCACTAAAATAAGTTCATTTTGCAAAGCAGAAACACGACTAAACATCTTTTTTTAACGCAAATATGGTATATTAGCTTCATTCAATGTCGCTCATTCTACGATACAAAATATCACAGAAATACAATTTCGTAATAAGAAAATTGATTTCTTCTTCAAAATAACTCCCCAGCGGCCTGGCGGCCTGGCGGCCTAGCGGCCAAACGACTAAACATCTTTTTTTAACGAAAATATGGTATATTATCTTAATTCAATGTCGCTCATTCTACGATAAAAAATATCACAGAAATACAATTTCGTTATAAGAAAATTGATTTCTTCTTCAAAATAACACCCCAGCGGCCTGACGGCCTAGCGGCCTGGCGGCCTAGCGGCCAAACGACTAAAAATCTTTTTTTACGAAAATATGGTCTGTTATCTTAATTCAATGTCGCTCAATCTTCGATAAAAAATATCACAGAAATACAATTTCGTTATAAGAAAATTAATTTCTTCTTTAAAATAACACCCAGCGGCCTGGCGGCCTGGCGGCCTAGCGGCCTGGCGGCCTGGCGGCCTAGCGGCCAAACGACTAAACATCTTTTTTTAACGAAAATATGGTATATTAGCTTTATTCAATGTCGCTCATTCTACGATAAAAAATATCACAGAAATACAATTTCGTTATAAGAAAATTGATTTCTTCTTCAAAATAACACCCCAGCGGCCTGGCGGCCAAACGACTAAAAATCTTTTTTTAACGAAAATATGGTCTATTATCTTAATTCAATGTCGCTCATTCTACGATAAAAAATATCACAGAAATACAATTTCGTTATAAGAAAATTAATTTCTTCTTTAAAATAACACCCAGCGGCCTGGCGGCCTGGCGGCCTAGCGGCCTGGCGGCCTAGCGGCCTGGCGGCCTAGCGGCCTAGCGGCCAAACGACTAAACATCTTTTTTTAACGAAAATATGGTATATTAGCTTTATTCAATGTCGCTCATTCTACGATAAAAAATATCACAGAAATACAATTTCGTTATAAGAAAATTGATTTCTTCTTCAAAATAACACCCCAGCGGCCTGGCGGCCTGGCGGCCTGGCGGCCAAACGACTAAAAATCTTTTTTTAACGAAAATATGGTCTATTATCTTAATTCAATGTCGCTCATTCTACGATAAAAAATATCACAAAAATACAATTTCGTTATAAGAAAATTAATTTCTTCTTTAAAATAACACCCAGCGGCCTGGCGGCCTGGCGGCCTAGCGGCCTGGCGGCCTGGCGGCCTAGCGGCCAAACGACTAAACATCTTTTTTTAACGAAAATATGGTATATTAGCTTTATTCAATGTCGCTCATTCTACGATAAAAAATATCTCAGAAATACAATTTCGTTATAAGAAAATTGATTTCTTCTTCAAAATAACAACCCAGCGGCCTGGCGGCCTAGCGGCCAAACGACTAAACATCTTTTTTTAACGAAAATATGGTATATTATCTTAATTCAATGTCGCTCATTCTACGATAAAAAATATCACAGAAATACAATTTCGTTATAAGAAAATTGATTTCTACTTCAAAATAACACCCCGGCGGCCTGGCGGCCTGGCGGCCTAGCGGCCAAACGACTAAAAATCTGTTTTTAACGAAAATATGGACTATTATCTAATTCAATGTCGCTCAATCCCCGATAAAAAATATCACAGAAATACAATTTCGTTATAAGAAAATTAATTTCTTCTTTAAAATAACACCCAGCGGCCTGGCGGCCTGGCCGCCTAGCGGCCTGGCGGCCTAGCGGCCAAACGCGTAAACATCTTTTTTTAACGAAAATATGGTATATTATCTTAATTCAATGTCGCTCATTCTACGATAAAAATATCACAAAAATACAATTTCGTTATAAGAAAAGTGATGTCTTCATAAACATAAAACCCCAGCGGCCTAGCGGCAAAACATCCTTTTTAAACGAAAATATGGTATATTAACTTAATTCAATGTCCCTCATTCTGAGATCATTAAATATCAAAAAGTACGTTATAAATTGTTTTTTCTTAATCTACATAACACCCCGGCGGCCTAGCAACATAGCTTCTTTGTTCTTTTTCAAACGAAAATATGGTATGATTGTTTTATTCAATGTCGCTCATATTGCAAAAGTACATTTTCGTTATACGAAAATTTATTTATTCATCAACATAAAACCACATCGGCCTAGCGGCCAAACGATTAAACAAATTTTTTAAAGAAAATATGGTATATTCACTTATTTAAATGTCGCTCATTCTGCAATATAAATAGCAAAAAGTACGTTATAAGAAGATGTTTCTTCTTAAACATAACACCCCAGCGGCCTAGTGGCCTGGCGGTCTGGCGGCCTAGCTTTTAAGTTTGTTTGTTAGATGTGCTTATTGTCTACCATCCTTATTTACGGTTAATACAGTGCAACCTGTAGACATACAGATACAGTAAGCGACCATAACTCTTTAAAATATTTTTTTTCAATGTCGCTCTTTCTGAGATAAAAGTATTAAAAACGCGATTTCGTTATAAGAAAATTGATTTCTTCCGCAACATAACACCCAGCGGCCTAGCGGCCTGGCTGCAAAACGACATGACATCCTTGTTTTTAAATGGAATTATAGTATATTCACTTTTTTCAATGTTCGCATTCTGAGATAAAAGTATTGAAAAAAACACGATTTCGTTACAAGAAAATTGATTTCTTAATCAATATAACACCCCAGCGGCCTGGCGGCTAAACGACTTAGCATCTTTGTTTTTGAAACGAAAATAGGGTATCATCATCTTATTCAATGTCGCTCATTCTGCGATAAAAATATTAAAAACACAATTTCGTTATAACAAAATAGATTCGATGTTATCTGAACGCGTATATGGAATATTCGATTTATTCAATATTGCTCATCTTCTGCGATACCAGATATTATAAAATATTATTTCATTATAAGAACAAAATTCTTCATCAACGTAATACCCCAGTGCCTAGCAGCCTGGTGACATAGCGACCAAGCTAATAAGTTTCTTTTTTTTCTAAACGAAAATATGTTATAATCAATTTATTGAAACATGGCGGTCTAGCATCTATGTTTTTTAATGAAAAATGGTAAAATCAATTTATTCAATATTGCTGATTCTGGGATAAAAAATATTAGAAAATACCATTTCATTATAAGAAAATAGATTACTTTATCAACATTACACCCAACGGCCTGGCGGGCAAGCGACTTGCCATCTTTGTTTTTAAGCGAAAATATAGTATATTCAATTTATTCAATATTGCTCATTCTGAGATATAAATACACATGTTTAGAGTCCTGAATAAAGATATGTTCTAATTCTATTCACAACACTCAATAGTCTAACATTTTCATTAAAACAAGTCAGCATTTTAAGTTTATTTCAATTTGACTCTTTTCACGCAGCGCGGGCATTTTTCACTAGACACAGGAGAAGTTGTAATTACTCTTCTTGCACGGAAAGGAAAAATAGAAATACATGTAGATGCATATTCCGAATAAGTACAAAAAAATACTTTCTGTATGAAATATGATACACGTGGACTGAAAGATAATGAGTGAAGAAATAAAAGTTTTTGCTTAAGTTTAGAAGTGTCCTACTTAAAAACGGATAGAATATGGCTCTCATTGGTATTGAACCCAGGACCTCTTAATCTCAAAGCGGACACTCTACTACAGTACCCCAGTACAAAACATGCGCAACTATAAATTCCAAAGTACATTTTTGTATTCCAAATGCTCATAAAGCAGGAAGTACTCTAACTATCAAGGCAGTATTTTTCAATTCCGTGAAAAAAGTATGTAATGGAGCCCCTAAGATTGTAACAATTCTGGAATCGTTTAAATTTTTTTAATAATGTCTTTTCTGTGCACTCACAGGCTTTCAGAATTGAACCACGTTAACTATTGCTTTAGGCCTACATCCGTCTGACCAAAATCAAATACACTGGGGTCATTAACACCACAACTGTGTAGCACGCTAACGGGAGTATTTTAGAAATGGTACATTGGTATGCACCCGAAGGGTGGCATATTAAAATCGTACCGTCCGTCCGTGTGTGCGCCTGACCTTATACTTTGTTGTGTCCGGGCTGTAACTTTGTCATGCATTGCAAGGTTTTGAAACAACTCCGCACAACTGTTCAGCTCATCAATAAGGCGTGTCGCGTGCAAAACCTACCTCAAAGGTTAAGGTCACACTTAAGGGTTTGAAGGTAACGGAATCCACTATATATGCACACATTCGTGTCCGGACTGTAACTATATCATGCATGGAATGATTTTAAAATAACGTGGCATGAATGTTGAGCACATCAAGACGATGTGTCGCGTGCAAGACCCATATCACTATCTCAAAGCTCAAGGTCATACTTAGTGTTTAAAAGTAATGAAATACTGTATGCGTGGTAACTCTGGCATGCATGGAAGAATTTAAAAATTACATGGCATAATTGTTGAGTCCATGTAGAGGACATAGTCTGTGAAACACCTCTTTCGGGGCATTTGTCACTTGTGAGTTTCAGCTCTTGTTTCATAGAAAAATCTTATAATTTACAATGCGGAAACATGTCAAGTTACATTTAACACGAGGACAAGTGAGAATTGCCTTAGTTTTGATGAAAGCAAGACTTAGTTGCATGCACAACTTTAAGTCGGAAGTTGAAAGACCATAGATAAGAGGTAATTTACCGGAAATACATGAAAACGTTAAGAGGCAACCTGTTGTGCGACTCCCGAGTATCAAACCTATATCTTCCCAAGTTTTATAGACATACCTTTCCGTTACAGTTCTGCATGCAAAGCAACGCCGATACATTTATTTAAATTTAATTAACAGTTCTCTAACTCGATTATTTTATACCTCTAACACGCTCTTCACTCAACTGTATAATCATCCAAACGTGATTATTATATATCCGTTAATGTCACTTTGATATGTCTAATCATTCTCATAAGCGGTAACTGAGATGTCTCAGTCAAACAACAGTTTATTAACTTGAGTGTTTAATATCACTCAATACTTACGTGCGCAGTCAGTTGATAAATCTCTAAAGAAAATGTTTGTTAGAAATGTGCATTTTAAAGTCCAACAAGGGCCATAGTTTTGTTTTAAATTTCATCAATAGTGATTGATACTATTTAACAATTTTGCTATTTATAAATGGAAGTTTTGGTCACGCAGTTAAAACTTTATATGAACAAGCCCTTAAAGCATACAACAATTTATTAGCTGTTTTCAGCAGAGTAAATCTAGATATTAAAACGAAAATTTCTCTATTTGACTCCTTAGTTGTACCAATAATTCTGTATGGTTCTGAGGTCTGGGGTATATATGACCACAAAGATGGGATCTCCCTGAAGTTGGCGGCCTAGCGGCCTGGCGGCCTAGCGGCCTGAAGTTGGCGGCCTAGCGGCCTGGCGGCCTAGCGGCCTGAAGTTGGCGGCCTAGCGGCCTGGCGGCCTCGCGGCCTCGCGGCCTGAAGTTGGCGGCCTAGCGGCCTCGCGGCCTAGCGGCCTGAAGTTGGCGGCCTAGCGGCCTGGCGGCCTAGCGGCCTGAAGTTGGCGGCCTAGCGGCCTAGCGGCCTGAAATTGACGGCTTATGTATTTTTTACAAAAATCACTTACAAATTATGCCATAAACCAATATAAAATATGAAAACTCAAATTAAGGCTCAACTGTACACAAAAAATCATTGAAAATGTTACGCCTTGAATAAACAATCGAAGAAAAAAAGTCACTTAAAGCTCCACAGAATACACACAAAAAGTTAACCAAGTCGGTGGATTGAGAATTTTAACAAACATTAACTTAGAAATATCGCCTTAAAAACACAAAAACTCACATTTAATTTCAACTGAACACACTGAAAAAAACTGAAGTTGGCGGCCTGGCGGCCTAGAGGCCTGAAGTTGGCGGCCTAGCGGCCTGGCGGCCTAGCGGCCTGAAGTTGGCGGCCTAGCGGCCTGGCGGCCTAGCGGCCTGAAATTGACGGCTTATGTATTTTTAACAAAAATCACTTACAAATTATGCTGTAAACCAATATAAAATATGAAAACTCAAATTAAGGCTCAACTGTACACAAAAAGTCATTGAAAATGTTACGCCTTGAATAAACAATCGAAGAAAAAAAGTCACTTAAAGCTCAACAGAATACACACAAAAAATTAACCAAGTCGGTGGATTGGGAATTTTAACAAAAATTAACTTAGAAATATCGCCTTAAAAACAAAAAAAACTCACATTTAATTTCAACTGAACACACTGAAAAAAACTGAAGTTGGCGGCCTGGCGGCCTAGCGGCCTGAAGTTGGCGGCCTAGCGGCCTGGCGGCCTAGCGGCCTGAAATTGACGGCTTATGTATTTTTAACAAAAATCACTTTTTAACAAAAATTAACTTAGAAATATCGCCTTAAAAACAAAAAAAACACATTTAATTTCAACTGAACATACTGAAAAAAACTGAAGTTGGCGGCCTGGCGGCCTAGCGGCCTGAAGTTGGCGGCCTAGCGGCCTGGCGGCCTGAAGTTGGCGGCCTAGCGGCCTGGCGGCCTAGCGGCCTGAAGTTGGCGGCCTAGCGGCCTGGCGGCCTAGCGGCCTGAAATTGACGGCTTATGTATTTTTTACAAAAATCACTTACAAATTATGCCATAAACCAATATAAAATATGAAAACTGTTCTCAACTGTACACAAAAAATCATTGAAAATGTTACGCCTTGAATAAACAATCGAAGAAAAAAAGTCACTTAAAGCTCCACAGAATACACACAAAAAGTTAACCAAGTCGGTGGATTGAGAATTTTAACAAAAATTAACTTAGAAATATCGCCTTAAAAACAAAAAAAAACTCACATTTAATTTCAACTGAACACACTGAAAAAAACTGAAGTTGGCGGCCTGGCGGCCTAGCGGCCTGAAGTTGGCGGCCTAGCGGCCTGGCGGCCTAGCGGCCTGAAGTTGGCGGCCTAGCGGCCTGGCGGCCTAGCGGCCTAGCGGCCTGAAGTTGGCGGCCTAGCGGCCTGGCGGCCTGAAATTGACGGCTTATGTATTTTTTACAAAAATCACTTACAAATTATGCCATAAACCAATATAAAATATGAAAACTCAAATTAAAGCTCAACTGTACACAAAAAGTCATTGAAAATGTTACGCCTTGAATAAACAATCGAAGAAAAAAAATCACTTAAAGCTCAACCGAATACACACAAAAAATTAACCAAGTCGGTGGATTGGGAATTTTAACAAAAATTAACTTAGAAATATCGCCTTAAAAACAAAAAAAAAACTCACATTTAATTTCAACTGAACACACTGAAAAAAACTGAAGTTGGCGGCCTGGCGGCCTAGCGGCCTGAAGTTGGCGGCCTAGCGGCCTGGCGGCCTAGCGGCCTGAAATTGACGGCTTATGTATTTTTAACAAAAATCACTTACAAATTATGCTGTAAACCAATATAAAATATGAAAACTCAAATTAAAGCTCAACTGTACACAAAAGTCATTGAAAATGTTACGCCTTGAATAAACAATCGAAGAAAAAAAGTCACTTAAAGCTCAACAGAATACACACAAAAAATTAACCAAGTCGGTGGATTGGGAATTTTAACTGAATTAACTTAGAAATATCGCCTTAAAAACAAAAAAACTCACATTTAATTTCAACTGAACACACTGAAAAAAACTGAAGTTGGCGGCCTGGCGGCCTAGCGGCCTGAAGTTGGCGGCCTAGCGGCCTGGCGGCCTAGCGGCCTGAAATTGATCGCCTATGTTTTTTTAACAAAAATCACTTACATATTATGCCTTAAACAAATATATAATATAAAAACTCAAATTAAAGCTCAACTGTACACAAAAAGTCACTTAAAAGATTACGCCTTGAATAAACAATCGAAACAAAAAAACTCACTTCAAGCTCAACAGAACACACACACACACAAACAAAGTCGGTGTACTGCGAATTTTAACAACAATAAACTTAGAAATAACGCCTTTAAACAAAAACACCAGCGGCCTGAAGTTGGCGGCCTAGCGGCCTGAAATTGACCGCCTATGTATTTTTAAAAATGACTTAAAAATCACGCTTGTCTCAATAAATAAAATAAAATTAAACTCACAGTCACGCTTAATAGCAGACACATGAAATTTTGATAAGCCCGTTGCACAACACTGATTTATACAACACAGACATATCTTTCAGCATTATGATGACGATTAGGCGTAAAAAAAGAATATGTTTGTTTCAGTTTTCCCGACCTACTTTATATTTTTGCCCCGACCCTAGAATATTTTTTTGCGAGTTATTAGTTTTTAGCATGAATTCATCAAAATTTATGTTGAAAAAAAACATTGCCTCCCTACCTACCCTATTTTTGGGGCATGATACCTGAAACAAACATATTTCTTTAGGCCTTACTATAATCGATATATTTTTCACGGTTATGTTATATCCAAACCTTTTGATATGGTGATTTTTCATTTATGTACCCATACATTCGTCAGTAATTACTATTAAGAGGGATATAGAAGAGATTTAGTTATATTATATATACTAGCAACCACGTAGATGAATATTTGTAGAATCAGATACAGCTTTTCCGAATAATGCGTTTTTTTTAAATTTTGATATGATTTAACAACACAGGATCGAGCTTAACAGATACTGCCAGTGATACAGCATCCTTATAGCAACAAATGGTTATCATTCCTGGATATAAATTTGTCGTTGTATGTCCATCGGTCCGTCCCTCCGTCCATCCTGAGCCATATATGCGACATGGTTTGGGGTAATATAATAAAACTTAGATGACATGTTTACTACTGAGGCTATACATTAGGTAGTTAGTAGAATTATTGTCATTAGTACCTTTTATGAGGCTCCCTGATTGGAGCTATCCCTTTTATTTGTCCCGTAGTTGACGTGAAAGGGTGACGTGAAAGGGTGCATCCAGTACCAGCCTTTCAAAAATGTTATAAAATGATTGATATGAGAAAATTTAGTACTGTGTTACCTTTATATGTTTACAATATACAGAGACTTAAAAAATCAGTATGTCTGAAAGTTGTTGTCTCAATTACATGCTGATGTCGTCACAGAGTCCTGTTATGAAAATTCGTGAAGCATGATTTGTTTCTCAACTACTTGTAATAAAATAGTCTTTCAAATAGTGACACCGTCGTGATCGTAGCATTTTTGGTAAAGTATTTCTTCAAAATATTACGATAACATCGGTTTAATGTTTGGGGTAATGTAACTGGAAGTCACTGGTGAGGTGGCAATGATCAATTTATCACCGTATCGGTAGTAGTGAATAAATTCGTTTTCGATACTGAAAAGACTTCGTTGAAGTTACTGACATTGAACTAAATTCCACTGGTAAACAGTGCAGTATTCTAAATTTGCTACAAAGGCACAGAATAGTTTAATGATAAAAATGATGAATAATCGTGTTTTATATTAAACATTTCTTTTTCGGCAAATAACAGTTCATTTCGGTGAATATTGAGGTATGTGGTAAAACACTGACCTGACCAGACCAGAACACACAAAAGGCCGACCGTACCAGAAATTTTCGCCGATATGACAAACACACAATAGCGTTATCATTTCAGTATTAAAAATATCTGCATTTGGTACATGTGTAACCAAACATGATTTTTCATTGTTAAAGTAATAATATTGAGCACTAAGAGCAGTATCGGAACGTTTTCATCTGTAATAGAAACTATAGAATTCAATATTAGTTCAACGAGTGTATATAGGCCCGCTCATGTTTTACCGAGTATTCTTTGTTTCTATTGTTTTGTTCATATCGACGGAAATTTCCAGTACGTTTCGTGCTTTCCGTGGTGTAGTCTTTTACCCCAAAAAAATTTTCGAAATTGAAAGACCCGCCATTACGATCTTTGCGGGACTGTTTCTCCCCATTATGATGGTCAGGAAAAATGTTTAAAATTTAAAATTCGCATAGAAAGTACAGTAACAATGTATTGAATATAGCCTATGCACACTACAGATGACCACTATATACAATTTACATTCGTAAATATCCATCTTACAGGTCAAGTTCGATTATGGCCACATTTGCGCTTATTACTAGTTCAGAGAAACACATGTGTGCACCTGTATGATAGTCGTTACACATTTTCATATTTGCATGTTACTGAAAAGCACAAAGCGGGAGCATCCGTTTCCTTTGGAAACTTTCCTTTGCACAAATTTCTAGATTTTGCTTTTTTACTCTAGGTAGATATTGTAAAACAAATGATTCTTATACATACTACTCTGGGAAATATTACTGTCTGTATGCCACAAAGTTTTCCTTGCAATAACGGTAAAATACACTTCCACTTAATATACTTGTATAAATTTTGTATATATATGTCTTTGCACAGTTATTGTAGTCATATGCAATTATTATAACACTCTAAACAATGCAACCAGGGGTTTGACGGGTATATTGTCGTAATTGCAAGACTCAGTGTAATTTGAAAATTAAAAAAAAATGCTTCTTTCTATTCCTTGGTTTTAATCAATCGGCCCCTGTATTAAAGTTGTAAAGTATATTAAGAGTATGCATGTGATTATATTGTCGACTACATTCGAGAGACTACCATCATGTAAATTGGTCAAAATGTTTGTCTCAATGATTTCTAGGTCAAGTTTGAATCTGGATCATCTGGAGTTATATAGAAACTACAATGTAGGTCACACAGTCAAATTAAAGAAGAACCTTGTAAACACTCTAAAAGCCATATTTTATAGCCAATCAAATGAACATTGGTCAAAATGTTTGTCTATGTTATATTGGAATGGTGGTCACCTTGGATCCAAAACTAGGTAACAAGATCAGCTCAAGAGATAACTTTTTATTGCTCTAAAAGTCACATCTTATAACTAATTTTATGAGAATTAGCCAGAATCTTCCGGTCTTGGTGATAACCTAACTAAATCTGGGACACATATAGATCAAGGTTGATTTTGATCACATTGTGTAATAAGTAGGCCATGCACTCAGGTGGACGATATAGGGTCAAGATGGCTACTCTTGTTGGCAGTTCTAGTCAAGTGAAGAAAATCAGTCGATTTAATATGTCTCTCTCTTGTTTTTTAACGTCTCAAAATCGTGTTCCGAAGTCTAATACAGTTCTGCCTTTAATACAAGTCATCATCATTTGGGCAACGCTATCTTCTTTGCTGCGATCCGCAGCAACTTTTCTACTTGTATAGGCCTGGATCCCTCTAACGAGAAAACATTTAATCGGAACATACTTCGGTCGATAACTCTCTATTATTGCATAATAAGTTGGTTGTGCAGCTGGCCTGAATCGTAATAAACGATTTGAACTTTTGAACTACTGCTGTCTAACCAAAGAAAAGCAAGGAATACTTTAAAATGCCACATTGGTCAGTTATTATTTCGCATTATTAAGTAGTTGTTGACCAAGGGCTAATACGCCCATGGTCAAGCGTTGATAACGAGCGCTTGCGACGCCGCATTTTTGTTTTATTTCAAGACAAAGTGGACTCCGGCACTAGACTGTGTTAAAGAAGAACATTCTTGGTCTGGAAACTTGGATGCTAAATTGGTGAGTTGACAACTGTTTTTTTTTATACCAAACCAATAAGCTAGTGATGCTTTACAGATAATATGCGATATAATTTAATAATAAAATGAAGGTTACATACACCGTCCGTTCAAGTTCATCCGTTCCTGTCTGAGGTGTGTCCGTCTGCAATACTTAATTGTGCAAAACGGAAAAAATAAAAATAAAAATATTGCATGGGGAAATGTTGCGTCCGTTGATGCTACAAGTAGTAACGTCGTAACTGTTTCCCCATAACACTTTCGTTGCACTATATTTGAAAATTTTAGTAATATTTTTCAAAATTATAAATTGTATTGACTAATTGCGCAGGAATCTCTGAGCTTGCATAATTTTTTCAATACCATGGTAAATGTATTGTCATTCTTTTTCTATGTTTCGCAGGTCGCAGTTCGCAGAATTGAGAATTGTTAACTTCAGCCAAGTTCCC
This sequence comes from Saxidomus purpurata, assembly GCA_022818135.1. Taxonomy (NCBI): domain Eukaryota; kingdom Metazoa; phylum Mollusca; class Bivalvia; order Venerida; family Veneridae; genus Saxidomus; species Saxidomus purpurata. The sequence continues at coordinate 1,563,664 of JAFMSR010000004.1, forward strand.
TGTTCTAAGTTAACGATTCCACTTTATCCCAACTTATGGTTCGAATTGCTGATTGCTAACCATGGTTAATCAGTTCACTTTTAGAATAGCGACATTTCGTGATTCGAATCGCGAACTGCGAACTGCAAACCAAGTTAACCGATATGAATTGTATGTTACATCCATATTTTTTTATATAAGTTGATTTTCTTAGTGTAAGAGCTGTTTCGGCCCACAACACTCTTTCGTTCATTAAGATTGAATTCAAAACTGTCAAATACAATAGAGCTGTATTTTCAATTTCAGAAGATTTATTGCATGATATTAATATTGTCATATAAGGAGCGACAGTGATACTTCTTTAAGTGTATCACGAAAATTCAAATAGCTCACAGTTATGGTTCGACTTCTGGCAAAAACGTGCTTGCAAATATTGAAAAGCCCACACATTCCTTGATATCTGTGTTGTAAACGTCATGACAAGGAAATTGATATATATCAGATGTGAAGTGAAAAGCTGTGGTGTAGAGGTTAAGGTGTCTGTCGCTCATCCCGGAGGCCGCAGGTTTGAACCGCACTGGGGTCACGACCGGTCTTCATATGACACCAGTACTGTTCTTTTTCCAGGAAGTGGACTCGAGAGAGACTCGATAAGCTTAGAGCTTTGTAGGACCACATTCGTAACAGATCGCATTTGTAACATATTTCGTACGTATGCGATCGCATTCGTCGCAGGTAAAATGTGTTACGAATGTGTTTGTCCAACATGGGGGTTGATATGAGAAGCACTTATGTTTAATGTTGATGTTTATAATGCAAATGTTTAATCAGTTGGTTTTCATCGCAACATCATTAAATAACTGCAATAAGCAACATCACAAGTTAGCGACGTCATAAAATTATTTGAGCCGCATCATAAGAAACTTGGCTTTCGGTAATCTCCGAGGCTTTGTGACAAGTCTTGGCTACGATCGGCCTGCGCATCCGCACAGTCTGATCAGGTCCCACACCGTTCGCTGTTGTTTCAAAGTATGAAATTATCTGACCCTTATTCAGATGCATAAATGCACTGGTCAGCCTAGATATACACTTTCCGGAAATTCACGAAAATGTCCAATGCCAATTTTCCCGTGACGTGGCTCAATTTTTATTATCATTTCGGCATTCGCTGCCACTACCCCTGTAATATGATTACAACCTCATCTACTTGTACTGCTACCTCGACTAGCTGAAATGAAGATCAACATGCTTAGGTCACTGATTCAAACCCGGTGGAGACATACATTTGTAGCTATCTTTCGTCATCCAGAGATGTTTTAAGTGACAAACAGGAAGTTCCCATGTCCTGGAACATATTATATGCAACTTGTCACTGACGGATTCGTTAGCCTTAAGTCTAGGAGGGGTCGGCCATGTGCTTCGATCTTATGTCTATCAAATTTAAACAAAATACACCTTTTTTTATTAATAACCCTCACCCCACTGAGCCCGTCGGTGAGACAATATGCCTTCTCTTAATATAATCCCGCCGTGAAATAGCGGAGTTTGTGTGGTCGTGCAGTTATCTATAGAAATGTTAACATTACAGACGACGTACAAAGGTTGATCACAATAGCTTACTTTGTCACTTCGTATAAGAGAGCTAAACATTTTACAAATGGGATTCAGATGTAAAAATGCCCTTTTTTGTTCATTTTACCGATTGAAAGTGAGCTGTGACAAATGTGATCAGATGTCACATCAAAAGTCGGCATCGTTAACATTCGTCTCAAGAATTGTCACATGTGTGCTTGATTTCTGTTACATATGCGATCTCATGTGATACACTTGTTACATATGCGATCTCATTTGATACACCTGTTACAAATGCGATCTGTTACGAATGTGGTCCTACAATCTTGTCATAGAAAAAGCACAAGATTCGATACTATTGTTGAAATGTTTACTGCATTGAATAGTTCAGGCTGCTTGTAAAAGATAATTAATTTGAAACACAAAAGAACTTGTTCAACTTTATCACCCCATCATGACCCCAATCTCAAATATTTCCAGAAAACGACAATAGCTTCCTACTTTGAACAATTGTCATTTTAATACTTTTTTGGTTCTTGCTTTCTATTGAATAACTAATTTTGAAGTGACTTCTTTAAGGTTACGATTTGCAGATTGAAACACGTGTTATGGCCTGAAAGTAAAATGACAACCTTGAACCTTTGAATGATATATCTTGAAAAATGATATTGAATATATGTTTTGTTTTTAAATCTTTCAGAGATCCGCTTATGTGCTTTTTTATGGGAAAATGACTATGGCTGACGTAAATGCACTGATCGAAAAATGTCCGTATGCGGAAATAGCCACGTGTGGAGAAATACTCCTATCCGGCCTTGATGTGTCAACACTGAATCCAAATACTTAGCTGAATGATCAGGTATGAATACATTAAATTGACGGTTAATATTCTTCTAGCAGAAACAGTTTAATGAAACACTTTCACTGATACACACTTTATGCATACATACTATAGTACCCTATCAGTTCGTTCCTTGAAATGAAAGTTTATGTTATATTTTTGCTCACCTGACAGAAAGTGCAAGGGTGATCTATTATGATCACTCACCGTCCGGGTTCCACGTACGTAGTCATCGGTCGTCCGTCCGTCCGCCATTTTATGAGAACGATATCTCCTTTTAAATGACTGGACCAATGTTGTTGAAACTATGCAGGGATGATCCTTGCATGGATCTTTTTCAAAGTTGTTCAAATAATATTATATTATGCAGAACTCTAGTTGGTATGGCAACACATAGGAAAACTTAAAAAAAAAATCTTCTTCTATGAAGCCACAAGGCTTAAAGCTTAGATGTTTATCATGTGGCATTTTCTAGCGGACCTCTTCTTATATTTTTCAAATTAGGACCCCCGGATCAAAAGTTAATACCCTCCGAGGGTTCAGAAAATAGGGTTTTACGAATGATTTGTTTTATTTTCTAAGAAGATCAGTCTTAACAGGCGTATTATGAACAGTGTATGGTTCAATTACTACACACATGTTAGGTTACGGTTACTTGAAATGAAAAAAGTCAAGTTTACTACATATTTCAGAATCATTTCATAACTGGAAACATTGCATTGTTTCTATTTTTACAGGTGATAAACGGATACATGTCCCTCATTGCTACCAATTACAGAGATGTAGCAGCACTAGATGTATTCTTTTTCCAGTGCTTGGTGTCTGGGAAATCCCCGGAGAAATTTGTGAACGGAGACTTGTTTAACAAGGGAACCATTTTAGTCCCTGTTATATATAGGAAACACTGGACGCTTTTGGTAAGATGATTTTAATTAAAATCATAATGTATTACACATTTTCAACATGCATTATATTGTGAAAGCTATTAGACATGTTGGTGATAATAAATATTTTCATAGTTATACTCGTCATATTGGTTAAGTTTCTTTTGTATTTAGACAGAGAAACTTAAGTACACAGCAATCTACATGAATTGTATATGATCAAGAGGTCATGACAAATATATCCAAACTTAAGGATATGGACTTGTTATTTATTAGCGTTTTCCAGGGTTATATTGGTTCGGTATTAAATATATTACATTTATCAAACTCACAATAATTGCCTAAAGTACAATAAAAGACAAAGAACGGTTTACACACTCAATGCCTTTTGTCAAGTTGAGAAACACATAGCTCCAATGAATGTAGAGTTACGAAATGAAAACATGCTTTCTTCAGGTCATACACGAGCCTGAAGCTACAATACATGTATACAATGACCAGTGGAGGTCGACATCCAGCTGAAATGCTGAGGTAATTTTGTTCTTATAAATCGTGTTTAAAGCAAATAACACCTCCAAACACAAGTTGATAGAAAATATGACGTATTCTCGTAGAATTGCTCTGAGACCGTATCTAAGAATTTATGAAAGATCTTAAAAAAGCTGTTAACACTTACAAAAATGTTTATAACCATATATCAGAGTTTCGTGGTAAGAAAAATATATTGCAACAAATCAGAAAAATGTTATACATTTCTATTTTAAAAGATCTGTTCCTCAAAATACCATTGACAATTTTTAATTTCTTTCTTACCATAAAGTTAACTATGCTTATAAGTTATTTGAATTGTTTAGAGCGTTGGAACACATTTCTATTTGTACATACCTGGAAAATAATTAAGGTATCTTGAAAGATACAACCTAGTCACTCTCTTACATTTGTACGCCATCTAAAGCTATATTTTAGCTACAAGAATGCTCGGGATGTGGATGACCTTGATTGTTAACTGAAAAAATTAATCGGTGCAAAGGAAGAGGGCAATATTGACCTATGACACCAGAACTTTAAAATTATCTTCCGCTGACTTGCATCGTTTCTTTGAAGAACTGTAACCTTGCATATTTGTTTCATTCCACTTATATGTGTACACATTTGGCATAACTGCATAAGGGTTCATGACATGGTATATAGTTCTATTAAAGGATGTCGTGTTAAGCATAAGGCAATTTTATATGAAATAGTTTTACACTTACCTTCAAATCATATTGTATTGTCATTTTAATTTACAGACGATACATGAATAGCAGAGGTGACGCCAGTTACGTAGTGAGAACTGTAGAGGTGCTGTATGTTTAAACTCAGTTGTAGTATATACTGTATTTTAATGTCTGATTTATTTAGCATGTCTACGAGTAATTAAATGATATTATACCAAGATTAATTTCTGGATTTAAAGAAACGTAGTACGTAATTTAGGACCAAAATAGTTTTTTCAATGACATGCGCATCATGACATTAAAAAGGTAACCATAATTACATTCAGATCTTAGTTTATTTCTTTTGTTGTAAACCAGTTTTACTTGATAATTTGATTTGTACATTTTAAAGAAATAAGATAATTAAGTTGTTTCTTACCAAATGCTTATATTAGCAAGGTTGAAAACCAGTTATTCGATTATGTTAATGAATATTCAATTAAAAGCAAAGTATGGATACTACATTGTGAATAATTCCATATTTATAATAATTTTCAAATTTTGTAGGACCTACCTCAACAGACAAACAATGAAGACTGTGGTGTTTTTGTTTGCCAATATGCACTCTGTGTTGCGGCTGGAAGAAGTGGAAAGGGCATAAACTTTGCTCCGGTGTGTATAGTTAAAGTCACAGAGACTGTGCATTTAACAACTTTTTATGAGTTCATGAATTTAAAGATTTTGGCATTCAATAGTTAAAAAACGGTCTAATATAAGAACTGTAAAGTTTGGTGACACGGATGCTTATCGTTCACTATTATAGGTAATCAACATCATGATCTGTAATCTGTTAAAATCAATTCGGTGAATTTTGATGGGATGTTGATAAGGACCATTACCAAATTTATACTTCTTTATTGTACGGGCTTTTGTTTGCGTTTTAGGAAGAATCAGTATCGATGTGAACCTGAAAACTGACAACTGCCATGTACATGTATTGCTATTTTCAATATCCCTAAAGTTTGTTTGCAGTTCTCATGTCTCGATTAGAATTGAGAATTGGGAACTGCTTACCAGTTCCATTCTCCAACTTTTGGTTCGAATCGCTGATTGCAAACCAGTCATCCGTTTTCTTTAAGAAGGGACATTTCGCGATTTGAATTGTAAACTACAACTGCGACCAAAAGACAAATTGTCAGTTCGCAGTTCGCGGTTCGAGTTGTGAATTGCAATATGCTATACAGTTATTAGTTTGCAATTCGATTAGAGAATCGGGAACTTCCAAATAGTTCGCGATTAACCCAGTTCCCAGTTTGCGATTAAAGTTAAGACTAGCCTGTAGTTCGCAGTTCGCGGCTCGAATTGTGAATTGCAAACATCAGACAAGTTTACTGTTGTCAGTTCGCGATTCGACTAGTTCCCAGCTGTTGTTGCAACTTGCTGATTGCAAACCAGTCACCAGTTCATTATTAGAATTGCGACTTTTTACTATTCTGGATTCAAATTGGGAACTGGCAACTAGTCTGCAGTTCGCAGTTTGCGATTCGAACTGCGAACTGAAAAATGCAAACCAGTAACTAGTTTGAGATTCAATTACCGAATTGGAAACTGCAGAATTATGATAAAAAAGAAAAAAAATCTTTAAGAAGGTTAACACATAAGGCTATGCTCAATACAAACACTTATTTACAATGTGGACTTCTAGAGAATAAACAAAAGTACAATCAGAGGCCAAGAAAATAGTATTTGAAAAAACAATATACATTTACACAAAAAGACATTCAGTTCCGAGAAACACTTGTCATATATATTTCAAGAAAAGTAAAATTATGATTATTAATCATACAAATTATATTATTCATGTGTAGGTAGCAGATATGGAATTTATATTTCTTTAAATGATAGATCATCGCTTCTGCTTTCCAAAAGGCAGTCCTTGTATGAAAGTTACCAGTTCTCAATGGTCAGTCTGAAGACAGACTTGTTGCCAGTTCGCAGTTCGCATGTAAGTTAAAAATACTAGTTGCTAGTTCACTAATTGCGACTCGTATTACGAATTACAAACTTCAGACAAGATCCCAGTCCTAAGTTCATGATTCGACTAGTTCTCAGCCATTGGAACAAATTGTTCAGTTTGCAATAAGAATAGCGAATTGATGAGCGCATAGCATTTTACGTCCTGTTTATGATGAAATGAATAACAATGTTGTGTTTTAACTTCTGAATACACTCGACGGGTTTAGAAACGCAAAAGTAGTAATATATCTAATTAAAGAGTGTTATCGTATTTCAAATTTCATACACAACAAAAACAATGTAAAATTGAATTCTTGTTTAAAGTTTCAATAATTCATCGCAAAACAATGACTTAAATAGAAATAAAAACAATACCGTCATTCAAATAAAAATTTTCAACAGTGGAAATCTTTACATTTTTAAATCGGTTAAGTGGATTCCAGTTTTGTAACAAACTAATTTATACAGTTTTCATGCATACAACTTTTTTATTTACTTTTTAGGATGATATCTCACGCATCAGAAGGAACATGATGTTCGAGGGCATTGCCTGCAGTCTTTTGTAAAGAAAAGAATAATAACTGTTAATTGAAGCCATCTTTCTTTGTCATTTCTCCTTACTTCCCGTACTCGACTTCCATGTTTGAGCCCAAAATTATGTGGTTCTATTTAGATAATTTTACAGCCAGCTGATTATATAAACATAACAAATCGACGATCAACATTGTGGATAGCTAGTTATCAATTAGACAGTCCGCTATCCATGTAACCAATACGCCACGCCTTGGCTGCTGGGCTAGTTGACTGGGTCTAGCTTGACCCAAAGCACATGAATTCCCTTTAATTTAAGGTGCGAGTTTAAGAGACATCACCGTGTTTTTATATTGTCTGTTTATGCTTAAACGGCTTTTGTTTTGTTCGATTTGTTTATTCAAGGCATAATTTTTAAGTGATGGTTTGTTAAACAATACATAAATTCGCAGTCCACCGACTTTGTTTTTCTGAGTTAAGTTAAGTGAGTTTTTTGTTTCGATTAATTATTCAAGGCGTAACTTTTTAAGTGACTTTCCATGTACAGTTGAGCTTTAATTTGATTTTTTATATTATATATTTGTTTAAGGCATAATTTGAAAGTGATTTTTGTTAAAAATTCATAGGCGGCCAATTTCAGACTGCTAGGCCGCCAGGCCGCTAGGCCGCCAACTTCAGGCCGCTAGGCCGCTGGGCCGCTAACTTCAGGCCGCCAGGCCGTTATCTGCACATATCTTTTTGTGTGTTCAGCCGACACTTGATGTGAGTGTTTTTGTTTAAAGGCGTTATTTATAATTTTATTGTTGCTAAAATTCGTAGTACACCGACTTTGTTTTTTTTGTGTGTGTATTCTGTTGAGCTTGAAGTCAGTTTTTTTATTGTTTATTCAAGGCGTAATTTTTTAAGTGACTTTTTGTGTACAGTTGAGCTTTAATTGAAGTTTTTATATTATATATTTGTTTAAGGCAGAATATGTAAGTGCTTTTTGTTAAAAAAACATAGGCGGTCAATTTCAGGCCGCTAGGCCGCCAGGCCGCCAACTTCAGGCCGCTAGGCCGCTAGGCCGCCAACTTCAGATTTTTTTCAGTTGAAATTAAATGTGAGTTTTTTTTGTTTTAAGGCGTTATTTCTAAGTTAATTTTTGTTAAAATTCCCAATCCACCGACTTGGTTAATTTTTTGTGTGTATACTGTTGAGCTTTAAGTGACTTTTTTTCTTCGATTGTTTATTCAAGACGTAACATTTTCAATGACTTTTTGTGTACAGTTGAGCTTTAATTTGAGTTTTCATATTTTATATTGGTTTATGGCATAATTTGTAAGTGATTTTTGTTAAAAATACATAAGCCGTCAATTTCAGGCCACTGGGCCGCCAGGCCGCTAGGCCGCCAACTTCAGGCCGCTAGGCCGCCAGGCCGCCAACTTCAGCTTTTTTCAGTGTGTTCAGTTGAAATTAAATGTGAGTTTTTTTTGTTTTTAAGGCGATATTTCTAAGTTAATTTTTGTTAAAATTCCCAATCCACCGACTTGGTTAATTTTTTGTGTGTATTCTGTTGAGCTTTAAGTGACTTTTTTTCTTCGATTGTTTATTCAAGGCGTAACATTTTCAATGACTTTTTGTGTACAGTTGAGCTTTAATTTGAGTTTTCATATTTTATATTGGTTTATGGCATAATTTGTAAGTGATTTTTGTTAAAAATACATAAGCCGTCAATTTCAGGCCGCTAGGCCGCCAGGCCGCTAGGCCGCTAGGCCGCCAACTTCAGGCCGCTAGGCCGCCAGGCCGCTAGGCCGCCAACTTCAGGCCGCTAGGCCGCCAGGCCGCCAACTTCAGTTTTTTTCAGTGTGTTCAGTTGAAATTAAATGTGAGTTTTTTTGTTTTTAAGGCGATAATTCTAAGTTAATTTTTGTTAAAATTCCCAATCCACCGACTTGGTTAATTTTTTGTGTGTATTCTGTGGAGCTTTAAGTGACTTTTTTTCTTCGATTGTTTATTCAAGGCGTAACATTTTCAATGACTTTTTGTGTACAGTTGAGCTTTAATTTGAGTTTTCATATTTTATATTGGTTTATGGCATAATTTGTAAGTGATTTTTGTTAAAAATACATAAGCCGTCAATTTCAGGCCGCTAGGCCGCCAGGCCGCTAGGCCGCCAACTTCAGGCCGCTAGGCCGCTAGGCCGCCAACTTCAGGCCGCTAGGCCGCCAGGCCGCTAGGCCGCCAACTTCAGGCCGCTAGGCCGCCAGGCCGCTAGGCCGCCAACTTCAGGCCGCTAGGCCGCCAGGCCGCTAGGCCGCCAACTTCAGTGAGATAAAGAAGTGGACAAATTACACATGAATTTTTGTAAATTTATATTAGGTGTTCGCCCCCAGACTTCCAATCCCGCTGTACTTGGTGAACTTGGAAGATTTCCCCTATCTGTTCTTTGTAAAGAGCGTGCCTTGAAATATTTGTTGAAAATTATGAAAAAGCCTAATACATTGATGCCCAATGTATTTTCTGATCAATGTACGATTAACCTTATCAAGAATAACCCTACTAATAATTGGGCTGCTTCCGTTAAATCTTTATTAGACCATCTTGGTTTCAGCAATATAAGGAATGAATTTAATACCGATGTGAACTATATGTTTATGTTTAAACAACGACTGCGTGATCAGTATGTGCAACAATGGAATGATATGCTTGCAAATCAGTCCAAAATGAATTATTACAGGAACTTTAAATTTGAATTTAAATTTGCAAAGTACCTTGATACGATAAGTAGCGAAAATATACGAAAGGAAATGACAAGATTTAGGCTTTGTTCACATTCACTCGAAATTGAAAACGGACGATTTTTAGGAACTGACAGACAAGATCGAAATTGTAGTTTATGTTCACAAAATGCTGTTGAATCTGAATACCATTTTTTGTTATGTTGTCCAACTTACAGTAACTTACGCACAAAATACTCCATTACCACATCCTGGCCATCTATGAGAAAATTTATTAAGTTGATGTCTAACAAAAGTAATAAAACTATTCGTAACACAGCAAAATTTATTTATGATGCTATGCAAATTAGGAAGGAAAAACTTGCAGATGTCGCTGCTTCTTAATGTTTTTTTGTTGTTTTTTAGACGGTTTTCATGAAAGAATGTTTGTATTTATCTGTATTTGTATACATTGTATATTGATTAGTAACATACATGTATTATATATGTTGTATTTTGTGTCTTGGTCATCATGATATTTGAATTGTAAATGGCCAAAGGCGTTTGTAAAATGCCGATTTGCCAATAAACTTGAAGTTGAAGTTGAAGTATAAATAGGTATTTGGATATATCCATAAAATTGCTTTTAGAAGACATTCACTGCCCGACATCCCTTGTTTCTTAAGTAAAGTCAGAAATCCCGTTAGTTGTCAATGATTTTTGGCCAGAAACTAAAACCAAACCTAAACGAAACGCTGGCGGATCGGTGCCCGTGCAACGCCTTCTTATGTTTCGAGTAGTCGTGAGACAAGGAAATCCCCTGGCTCGGGTAATACTAACAGCGTTCTGAAGGATGTATGTCATGCTTGTCTGAACACATGGTCAGACACTAAAAAGAAGGTGTTGTTAATATTCGCAATGTTTCAATTGTGAAGTCTCTTGTTTCAGTCTAGCGAGGGATAATGTTGTATAATGGTAATTTTCGATAGAATATTTCTGTGTTTTAATAAATGTATTTTAACAGTTTTAATGCTTAATAGCTCGTTATTCATACAACCAAAGATACGGTTGCAGTACAGGCGATACTTCTATTCACTTCCCGCAGAAGTATTTTTGTATTATATTTTCTTCGGTACTAGAAGACAGGGAACAAGTGTAGAATCACGTCTAAAATATAGCATTACTCTCTGCATATTCTTAACAATATGTTATGTGATAGTTTACACGAATCGCAAAACTTAACGACCCTTTAAATATGAAAATATATAAAAAGAACAAGACGGACAACAACATGGCTTTTTTTCCTTAATCGAGAAGAACATGTACAAACAAATGCATCACATAAATTGAAAATTGCTTCCGTGTTCTTCATACGCGTGTAGACTTTACAACTACAGTAGGTTCCCCGATAGGCATTCAAACACCATCTTTCGTCTGAATCTGTTGATATCTGACTGTAAAGAGAATTCATGAAATTGCAATTCATATATAATAATTAAACTGCTCCTAGGACATAAAATATATTCCCACTGCTAATGGCAATTAATGTTATGAAGATGTACTGCTGAATCGAAAAAATAACTTTAATTATAAAATAAGGTAAAATGTGTTGGACTTAATATTAAAACAGCTTTAAGAGGCCATACATTTTATCTCTAAGTTTAATACAAAAATATATATGGTACTATCACTTTGGCAAATGTTTACTTAGAAACCGCATACATTTTTGTAACACATTTGACCTTGTCTTCCTTATAGAGAAATAGGCAACGCCGTTTTCGTCTTATGTTTCAATCCAATGATTTCTTTGTCATGTTATAAATAGGATCCGTGTAAATGTCGTATCTATTTGATTAACATCGTCATCTTAAACTGATAAAAACTCGACAGAGCCTCGTTTTAATCGTTTTTAGATGACTAGTTTTATAAATTCAATACAACATGAACACTCAATGAAGATTATCTATATATACGCTATAACATCTATACAGGCCGCTGGGGTGTTATTTTGAAGAAGAAATCAATTTTCTTATAACGAAATTGTATTTTTGTGATATTATTTATCGTAGAACGAGCGACGTTGAATAAAGTTAATATAACATATTTTCGTTAAAAAAAGATGTTTAGTTGTTTGGCCGCTAGGCCGCCAGGCCGCCAGGCCGCTGGGGTGTTATTTTGAAGAAGAAATCAATTTTCTTATAACAAAATTGTATTTTTGTGATATTATTTATCGCAGAACGAGCGACATTAAATAAAGCTAATATACCATATTTTCTTTAAAAAAAGATGTTTAGTCGTTTGGCCGCTAGGCCGCTAGGCCGCCAGGCCGCTAGGCCGCCAGGCCGCCAGGCCGCTGGGGTGTTATTTTGAAGAAGAAATCAATTTTCTTATAACGAAATTGTATTTTTGTGATATTATTTATCGTAGAACGAGCGACGTTGAATAAAGTTAATATAACATATTTTCGTTAAAAAAAGATGTTTAGTCGTTTGGCCGCTAGGCCGCCAGGCCGCTGGGGTGTTATTTTGAAGAAGAAATCAATTTTCTTATAACGAAATTGTATTTTTGTGATATTATTTATCGCAGAACGAGCGACATTGAATAAAGTTAATATACCATATTTTCTTTAAAAAAAGATGTTTAGTCGTTTGGCCGCTAGGCCGCCAGGCCGCTAGGCCGCCAGGCCGCTGGGGTGTTATTTTGAAGAAGAAATCAATTTTCTTATAACGAAATTGTATTTTTGTGATATTATTTATCGTAGAACGAGCGACGTTGAATAAAGCTAATATAACATATTTTCGTTAAAAAAAGATGTTTAGTCGTTTGGCCGCTAGGCCGCCAGGCCGCCAGGCCGCTAGGCCGCCAGGCCGCTAGGCCGCCAGGCCGCTGGGGTGTTATTTTGAAGAAGAAATCAATTTTCTTATAACGAAATTGTATTTTTGTGATATTCTTTATCGTAGAACGAGCGACATTGAATAAAGCTAATATACCATATTTTCGTTAAAAAAAGATGTTTAGTCGTTTGGCCGCTAGGCCGCCAGGCCGCCAGGCCGCTGGGGTGTTATTTTGAAGAAGAAATCAATTTTCTTATAACGAAATTGTATTTTTGTGATATTATTTATCGCAGAACGAGCGACATTGAATAAAGCTAATATACCATATTTTCTTTAAAAAAAGATGTTTAGTCGTTTGGCCGCTAGGCCGCCAGGCCGCTAGGCCGCCAGGCCGCCAGGCCGCTGGGGTGTTATTTTGAAGAAGAAATCAATTTTCTTATAACGAAATTGTATTTTTGTGATATTAATTATCGTAGAACGAGCGACGTTGAATAAAGTTAATATAACATATTTTCGTTAAAAAAAGATTTTTAGTTGTTTGGCCGCTAGGCCGCCAGGCCGCTAGGCCGCCAGGCCGCCAGGCCGCTGGGGTGTTATTTTGAAGAAGAAATCAATTTTCTTATAACGAAATTGTATTTTTGTGATATTATTTATCGTAGAACGAGCGACATTGAATAAAGCTAAAATACCATATTTTCGTTAAAAAAAGATGTTTAATCGTTTGGCCGCTAGGCCGTTGGGCTGCTGGTTGAAGAAGAAATCAATTAAAAGTATGTTAGTGTCTTTAATATGAAACAATTTTTTTGAATGTTTCTGCTTTGCAAAATGAACTTATTTTAGTAACCATCAAATCAGGCCGCTAGGCCGCTGGGCCGCCAAGTTCACGCCGCTAGGCCGCCAGGCCGCTAAGTTCACGCCGTTAGGCCGCCAGGCCGCCAGGCCGCCAAATTCACGCCGCTAGGCCGCCAGGCCGCTAGGCCGCCAGCTTCACGCCGCTAGGCCGCCAGGCCGCTGGGCCGCTAACTTCACGCCGCTAGGCCGCTAGGCCGCTAGGCCGCCAACTTCACGGACATTATATTCGGTCAAAAATAGTCTTCGCGTGAAACGTATATGGCACATAATATGTATACGTTTGACTTCGAATTTTATAGGAACACGAAAACGAATATCTCACATGCAGAAAAAGGCAGATAAAAACGAAATGTAACGATGTTTGGGAGGCATCCATATAGGTATGTACATGTATATAGGTGTAATGTGGAGAGCCGAAATGCAATGACATGATTATCCAAGAAAGTCCAAGGTAAACGACATGCGATCAACACTTATTGGAACTTAAACACAGAGTAAACTTGATATATCTGCATGCCTGGCTCATGTGGATCGGTTCCGATCCTCTTCCTGGAATGACTTAAGCAAAAGTATGATTTGTACTTTCATGCACTTTAATATCACAACCTATGAGACATATACGTTTCGGTATAAACCGTCAAAAATGACCAAACGAATATGTCACATTAAACACGTGTTATATTTACGGTCGAATATATCACACACGTGTGATATATACGTTCCGGGACATATACGGTTCAACAAAGCTTTATTGGCAAACAAAGCTTTTCAGGAGTTGCAGAAACACATGTTCCGAATAAGCTTCCGGGGCAGCGCCCTATACGAGGTGCCCATACTATCGTTATGCATTCATAACAATTAAACTATGATACCGCGGGTGTGATGAAATATTTCCTTCATTAAGTCTTAGCCCGTTGAATTCAGCTCAACAATGAACTTGTCCATCTTTCAATTTCGGCAGTACCATTAATTGTTCAATGGGGCGTCCACTGAAAAGACTGCAATGATGTGCAGCATGATCATGATCTGCACTGATCGCAAAGACAAAATCATTTGCCACCAGAAATACACGTAATGCACACACAACTTACTTTTATGCAAGAAACGGTTCTTCAAAATAAGCTACATGTAGCTGCCTGAGTTCGCGAAAGTAAAAGAGAAACTATATATATACTGATATTCAATGTAAAACTAAAAACATATATACGTATATGCATCTTCAAAGGGAAACATCACATTATAGTCTTTCTAAAGTAGAAAATTAAATTTAAAAGTCTTTCTCAAGTAGTTATCTAGAGTTACGATGATGTTAAGGGGTCGTTTTTGTCACTTTAAGTTAAGGTGAGACTTGCGGTGATACCGTAAGTTACGAGGCTTTTGAGTTAGTCGAAAAAATGCATACGATGCTCATAAATTAAGTGACCTTAAGATAAATGCTCGCGAATGTTTGCACCGATACTTCTTTTGCACTGACAGGGACTTGAGTGTTGTGCACAACACAACTTTAGAACTGTGAAGATTTATTTAAATATTGACTTGAGAACTTTAAATTTACTTTAAATTTGTATTTAACAAAACATCAAAAATATAAATAAAGTTGTAAAAGCGCAACATGTATATGTGTATATGCACTTTGTAAAATTTGTAAATTTTATTTTGCACACTAGCTTGAGATTTGACTATTACATGATTCAGAAATAATACAATTTCTCAATACTTACTTTTGCAGTATACATGTACATGTGTATATACAAATGACACATCTAACATTAACCAAGATACATAAAATTATAATATAATTTGTTTAGCCTTTTGTATACTTAATTGTGGAAAGCAAAAAAATGAAATTAATAAGCATTGCAACACATTGTAAAAAATAATCACTCGCATTTAAATCGATGGAATAGATCTACTGGATGAACGGAATGATGAATCTATAAAATAACAAGAGGGCCATGATGGCCCTAAATCCCTCACCTGACTACCTTGGCTATAATACATGATTCTTATGATTCTTAAATAATTCGTAGAAGTCCACAACACAATGCTAAGTAACATTCCAAATATCTATTCTCTGCCTGTCGGCCTTGTGGTTGTTCAAAGTTTTCCCTATATAAGCCTATATGAAATCAAGTGACCTCCCCACCTACCGGGGAGGGTTAATTTTGACCAGGGGGTCATGATTTGAACAATCTTAGTAATTTCTACATGGTCTACCAGCCAATGCCACATGCTAAATATCTTAGCTCTAGGCCTTGTGGTTTCAGAGTAGAAGATTTTTTAAGTTTTTCCTAAATAAGCCTATGTTAAACCAAGTGACCCCCGGGGAGGGGTCATAATTTGAACAATCTTGGTAGAGGTCTACTAGACTATGCCACATGCTAAATATCTAAGCTATTGTGGTTTCAGAGAAGAAGATTTTTTAAGATTTTCCTATTTATTGCCATAGCAACCAGAGTTCTGCATAGAATAGAATTCTTTAAACAACTTTGATATAGCTTCATGCAAGGAACATCCCTGCAAAGTCTCATCAACATTGGCCTAGTGGTTTCAGAGGAGATGTCGTTTGAAGGAAATGATGGACGGACGACGTACGACGGACCCCGGACGGTGAGTGATCCTAATAGCTCACTCTTGTACTTTGTGCCAGGTAAGCTAAATGCCAGAACGCTAATTTCTCGTTTCCTTTTTGCTTCTCCGTGAGTTTAATCTATATACATTATATACATGTAGTATATAACATTTTTGCTTTGTATTTACGAAAGCTGGTTTCGGAATGTATCTGTATGAAAAGGTTCCCTAAACTATGAAAACGTTCATCCTTCATCCATTGACAAATAGCGTTTTGAAATAACAACTCATAAACAGCAAATAAGCCGCCGTTGCATTTACACGCCACATACACAATTCATGATTTTATCATTCTGCAGTTTTATTGCCTCATGTATAGCTCATTACGTTTCTTGTGCATTTCAATCTGTTAACGTAACGTAATTAATCAAAGTCTCACACTTTACAATGGTTCAAAATGTACTCTAAGCGTAACTGTAGGCCTAAATGCTAACATATAGTAATCGGTATCCGGAATTTCTGTACTGTTTCTTCGCATTTCCCGAATTAGACGAGGCAGAAGATTTTCAAATATTCGTGTATGTGTTCCACCAAGGCCACTCAGGCCGCCATTGTGCGATATAGAATCGAATGAGCTACGTTTGCTGTGTTAATGGCGAGTATTCTTCGAGATATCGCCATTAACTAGAGATCTTATACGTTCAAAGTAAAATGGCATCTCTAATGTGACCATGTTCTGTTCTATAATAGCTCCTTCCCTGGAATTATCTAGTCTGGTGTTACCTGCTCCTACCCATACGGTACGGGTCAGGCAAAGCTCAATAATGGCGGCGCCCACACTATCAATTTTTTACATTGAGTTAATAGGGGGTTTTATGTAGGAGTTGATCATTAAAAAAACCTTGCAGTATGTGATTTGTCAATACAAACCCATTGTAAATTGCTTATAATATTTGATTGACCAGCAAAATATAACGAGAAATAAACAACATGAAAAAATAGCCGTGTTTTCGGACGTGGTAGATATTCATTGGCATTCTGTATATTATTATGTTCGCAGTTGTTCTATATATAGCAATTGAATGTATTATTTAAGCAGACACGTTTATGATCATTCACCGTGGCTCAGTGGGTAAGTCACTTGCGCTTTAATTTTAAGGGCGAGGTTCGAATCCCACCGGCGACACTTCTTTTCTCTCTTTTTTTGTTTTGTTTTTATTTTCGTTTTCTTATCTAAATTTGAACATTTTTAGGCTTGAACATTGCAAAAAATGAAATACAAAAAAAATATCAAACATATCCGAAATGTCTTGTTGAAGTAACTTGTCCGAAATATAGTACTGTAACAGGCCTTTAGGTATGAGACGCCTAAATACATTTCCATAGACTTACATTATAAGGGTTTCTTCCGGTGCGACTACCCAAAATCTCACCGACTGCTGAAATGAACTTTATTTTGTAGAATCATCCTAGTCCCACATAAAAATAACAAAATTTATACATGTGATCCAATACTTTATGCCAGTAATTTGGAGCTCAATGACACCACCCCCAATTTTGTGGCAGTTTTAGTGGTCACCGACCAAATATGTCAGTATTTTCAAATACCAAATATTTTGATTATAATTTATATCCAGATTTTTCTCTTCATATTTCATTTGTGATCTATCATGCAGCGATTATTTCAAACTAATTTTTCTTGTATGCATCCACTTAGTTTCAGCCAATCAGCAATCAAACACATAGTGTAGGTCTGCATGTTCCCTAGACAAAATAACCTGCTTCCGCTTTTCACCGATTTAGGGGTCTCATACCTGGCATTTACGTTGCATTTTTTGAACTTCGTGACCTTTACATTTCATAATACACAGGTATATGTTCCAGTATTTGACCTTTTGTTAATGTCGTCTGCTGCTTAGACACATTTGATTGGAACGCGCATCATATGTAACCAATCACAATTTCTTAAATTACCGTATGTTCTACAGGCTATTTGCATATACGGAAAGTCACGAAGTCTTGTTTTGTACGTTGCTAGGTCGGTTGCCTAGATGTTTGAATGTTGCAGCCAATCATTATAAAGATGCTTATTGGCGCTGTGCGGAAGCACAGCGTCAGTATTGAATAGGTTTTAATTTTGTACCATGGGGTTGCATAATCGAATAGGGAGCAACCAACATTATTATTGTAATTAAAAACTATGTATTATGTTTGAACAAACTCCCTATAATGAATAAATAAATAGTATTAACTGATTACAAACAATACTATACCAGATGCATACGTCTTCGACCGTTAATTCAAAACGTTTGACATATTCATAGGATATTTAATAACTTTTCCACAAACTTGAAGGTTACGGTTTTTTTATTGCTTTGTTTACGGACCCTACGGCCAGATTCATCAAAGTTCAGAAAAACGTCTCGATAGTTGTTTTGCTATCTCTAAACATTTTGAAGTTTAAATACATATGTTGTCAACGTGAATAATTAATGAAAACCCATTTTAATTACTACATACTAAAGTAAAATGTAGGCATTATAAATAAGACCGTTCACCTAACTATGCGATACATGGGGTCTCAATGAAAGTTATGTAAAGCATCGCTAACAACTGACCAATAGTAAAGACAAAATTAATCACGTGGGTTTCGCCTGCGTCGAAAAGCGTCTACTGACCACGAGCTGTAGCCTTGTTTAATGGGCGTCATCGTACCATTATGCGGAAGGTTGTTTTATGATTCGTTCATTTTTTGGTTAAACTGTAGTAAATGTGGTTTTTTACTTATTATGATAACATTTACATATAACATAATGTATTTGTTTTTTCCCGTTGATAGGTTGTTTACTGATATTCTAAAATGACTCTGATTCCTTTAAATCATGTTTCAAAAACATGCGCAGCGCCTTTGATGCTTTGCATCAAAATTTGTCTTGTTAGTTTATGTGTACTGTTGAGGCAAAATATGTATAAATTGGGAGAACGACGCTCGTTCGGGGGGTTCTTTCTATCGCTGGACAAGCGTCGAATTCCCCACCTTTCTTTAGGCCTAGAGTAGGGTTTCTCATTGTATATTTATTCATTATATTCATTCTGTACGTATTGGGATAAGACACTGGTGAATAAATGTATAAAATTTAGTACTCTTAGTTTATGTAGAGTTGGTGACGGATAGTTGTCCAACTGGGTTTGAACCTCTGTCCGTGGTTCACTTCCTGTCCACTTGCCCCGGCTTAGGAAGGCGGTGCCCGTTACATTTGGAACCTCCGGCGGGACTCAAAACGTCATTATAGGTTTACCGTCAGAACACATTGTTTCTATAGGTTGCATACCTGACGTCCTGTATTAAGTGGATAGGATTTTTTCTCGGTCATATTTTTGTAGATTTGATATCAGGTAAACGCGGTGATTACACGATGATAGGTGTACTACAGTTGATTGTACGCTTCGTTAGATTTCTGTGGTGGTTAATAACTGGTTTTGACCATAATGAAACTACACAAGATAGGACACATTTATCTCGTGCAGAAAATAAGGGTGTAACCTTCTCACTCGGACACAATGGAGAGAGAGGTAAGGACGTTTTGTTTGATAGCTCTTCAACTTTAAGTTCTACTTTGACAAATGTTCAGAATTATCCGATTAGTTCGCCTCTAGCTGTCCCTTCTATTTACCCCCAGCTTCCAAATCCTACTGTGGGCCCTGTCTATGATGATAATGCTAATGCTACATGGAAAGCACATGGGTATAATGGGTCTCCCTCTGTTACAGCTAGTACAGTTAATTCATATGTAGGACATAGCCCGTATACTACAATAGGTGGGACTGGGTACAATATGAATACTAATGTCTCTTACTCTAGTAACGGCGTTGCACATAGTATGTATGGATGCAATGCTTCAACGCCTATGACACCAATTACAAGTACACTTAACCGATATTAGAAACGCAAAGATTTCCCCTGTTGAACATTTTTATTTGAATG
This sequence comes from Saxidomus purpurata, assembly GCA_022818135.1. Classification (NCBI taxonomy): domain Eukaryota; kingdom Metazoa; phylum Mollusca; class Bivalvia; order Venerida; family Veneridae; genus Saxidomus; species Saxidomus purpurata. The sequence goes on from JAFMSR010000004.1 coordinate 1,583,621, forward strand.
ACGCTATTGTTTCTATATCTATTTAAGTCATTTTTTTGCGATGAATTATTGAAACTTTTACAAGAATTCAATTTTATATTGTTTTTGTTGTGTATGAAATTTGAATAAATTTGAAACACGATAACACTTAAAATAAATATTTTTGCCACTTTTGCGTTTCTAAACCTGTTGAGTGTACAGTGTACAGCCCGGGTATTTTCCAGTATCCTTCTGTTACGGGGAGTAACCACGTGTTCGGACAAACTGATTTGAATCATAGATATAACATAGGTATGCCAAGATTTAGTGTGTTTTTGAATGTCAGTGAATATTTCAACGATTTTGAATTTCACTGCATGACTGCTCAGTTAAATCAAAGTGACATGGCTAGAGCATTTTTACTTAATCTTCATGACAATGCAAGATATTTACTGAGTAAGCTTACGTTTGAAGGTAAACAAAATTATTTGGTTATGAAGAGAGAAATATTGTCTTTGCTCCTGCCTGATCACAAAGAGGCTGTAAGCAATTTCATGAATGCAGGGAGGGAAAGTAATGAATCAGTACATGATTTTTCAAAAAGGTTACAAAAGCTCAAAGGAATAGCTCTTCAAAACGAAGATGAAGATACATTATTAATGAACGTGTTTCTGAAGGGTGTTTACAAGAAAGATCAGGACTTTGAATATTTTATTTTGTTAAGGAATCCGACAGATTTTAAAGATGCAGTGGCTGCAGCCAAACAGTATAAAGAGATATATGTATGTGGGTTTCAAAAAACGAAAACGCATGATGAAACTATGGAAGTTCAAAACAAATTAGATAGATTGCTAATTGAGGTCAAAATGTCACATAAAGTTGATGTACCTCAACAAAACCAGGGTCAAAATGGAAGGGGTTTGTTTAATTCAGATATAGAATGTTATGTGTGCCATCAGAAGGGTCATGTTGCGTCTGTGTGCCCTAACAAACAAAACGTTCAGGGACAAAGTCAAATGCTAGGCTCGCATGGGGAAATTGAATGTTACTTTTGCCATCAGAAGGGTCATATCGCAACCATGTGTCCCATCAAGCAAAATACCCAAAATAGCAATTCGGGAAACTTTTAAATGCTGTGTTTGTGGCCGAAAGTTCAGCTATTAGAAATGGGCCAGTTTTGAGTAAAGAGTCTCACAGGTTGGAAACATTACGCTTTGTGGCTGATTTCTTTGCTAAGTTAAAGGAGCCGGTGAGAAGTCAAACTATACTCAGCAAAACTAGAAACGTCCCTGTTTTATAGCCGGTGAAGCTTTGTCTGTGTAGTTGCTACATGTTCAATGTACATGTATTTTAAACCCTGGCGATGTTCAGAATACGATCGTGTACAGTTTACCCGATACGCACGGTTTACATATCGGCCAGTAACCGGAACGGTAATTTGCACGTTTTGCACGTGCACGCTATACATGTCATCCATATGTTGATTCAGTTCATGTCGTACCATTCATGCGATAGGGGCTATTCTGAAAATTAAATTTTTTCTTTAATTTTTCACTGTTTTCGATATGCCACGGCTTTCCGAAAACGAGCGAAATCAGGCAATTGGGATGCTTGCGGGTGGGATGTCCGCCAGGGTAGTCGTGCATCTGTTCGGGTGCTGTCGGAAGACGATTGATCGTCTTGCAGCCCGGTACCAGCAGACTGGGGCTGTTCACGACCGGCAGCGACCTGGTAGGCCTCGTGTAACGACGGCTAGAGCCGATCGTTTCATTACGTTGACGCACTTACGTCAACGTCAATTGGCAGCCACAGTCACTGCTAGGCAATACGGTGTCTCAGGGCAGACCATTCGCAACCGGTTGCGTCGTAACGCCCAACCAATCAGGGCACGCCGCCCGTACACTGGTCAGATAATGACCCAACGTCACCGTGCTGCCAGGCTGTTATGGGCGCGACGTCATCTGAACTGGAGAAGGGCTGACTGGAACCGAGTTTTGTTCACCGATGAATCTCGGTTCACAGTTAGTCATGCTGACGGAAGATTAGGCGTAAAAATGAAAGATTTGCCGATTGTTGCATTGTTGAGAAGAACAGTTTTGGGGGAGGGAGCGTAATGGTCTGGGATGGGATCATGGGAAACCGGAAGACAGATTTGGTTGTTGTACAGGGCAACATTAATACACAGCGTTTTGTTGCAGACGTGCTAAATGCATATGCCTTACCATATATTCGTCAGCATGGTCCTGGTGTAACATTGATGCAGGACAATGCCCGCCCTCATGTAGCCAGGGTCACCACTCAATTCTTGCAGCAAAACAATGTCAACGTCATGCCATGGCCCGCGGTTTCCCCGGATCTCAACCCCATTGAGCACATATGGGATCAGCTGGGCCGCAAAGCACGAGCTAACCATCAGATTGACAATGTTCGCGATCTTACACGGGCGTTACAACAGGAATGGAGGAATTTGCCCAACGCACTGGTATTGCGTTACGTTACGTCGATGCGGCGTAGGATCATTGCATGCATTCATGCAAATGGTGGCCACACTCGGTACTAACGAGATTTACTGGATGTGCCACATTTCTTATTGAAATTCCATCTCTAAACATACCATAACACCTTTCTGAGTTTTTGTGATTTTTGATTTTGACCCCTACCTCTCTTGAACGGTTATCTCTCGAAAAGTTAACAAGATAGCCAGATGCAATTAATTGGTTTTGATACAGAAATAAATGAACTTGTTTTTCTATTTTGATTCATAAAAGTAACCCTTTTGGTTTTCGATAAATCTTTCCTGAAATATGGAGGGACGTTTCTATTTTTGCTGAGTATAGTTTAAAAACAAGTGATCCCGCATTATGTACTGTAGACTGTGGCAAAAAGTCGAATTTGTAGCTTGAATGTTCAGACAGCGGTTGCGAAAGACGTTACTCCTACTAGCACCGTGAACAGTTATTCAGATTTTCAGTCTTCATCTGTATTAAAAGAGCTCCAAAAGTCCAAAATAAGGTCTTGCTCCGAAGACGTGAAAGAAAATACGACTGAAATTTCTTCTTTACCCCCTGTCACAGAAAATACAAGTATAGCGAATACTACCGAAGGTAACGAAACTAGTAAAAGGACGGAAGTGACGTCACAAAACTTGCACCAAGTCACAAACAACATATCGCAGCTTTGTGCAAAAATCATGTCACGTGAGCAGGTATATGTCTCTCCAAGCAATAGGGACGTGGATGGTGATTTTGATATGCTATCTTTGCCGCCTTTTTGGGTCTGGGATCCTGGGATCCTACTTTAAACCTTTAAGGGGTTTTTTTTTTAAAAAAAAAAGGGTTTATTATAACTCAGTAGGCAGACTGAATGTACCTTGTATTCTGAGACAGAGGCTATGTAGAATGTCCCTGTATAATGTACTATGCCGGATACCTGAAATGCTTATTTTTGTATAACATGTGTCTTGTCCCATACGTTGTATTGAATTGTAGCACAATTCATACACAATACTGTTTGTTAAGGGTAAAATTAACATGGTATTTTTATTCCTTTGAAAGTCTTTGTAAACTTAAATATTGTTAAAATATTGTTTAATTCACTTCACTTTTATTGATACATTGTATTTTCCATGTCTAACAAGAAAATTTAAGTTTCAGCTTACAGCAACACCCATTTCCGGCAAGGATGGCGAGTATTTCCGGTGACGTTTGAGTTGCGTATTCCACGAACGATATTCCCCTTCTCACTACCTCGGATGTGCTGCCTTCTACGGGAACGGTATGTGACATTTTCTGTGGCTTATATTGTACACAGTGGAAGAACTTAATTATTGTAACAACTATACAGTACCACCTTACTAGATTTCTAAGTAAATCAAGTTTATTCAACGTATAGCTGAAAGAACTTTAAACTACTCTAAGTGCGCGTAGACAAACCTCTCAGCAGTTTAAATAATACAGAAGTGACTAAAATGTTAAAGTTAAAGTTAAAGTTATAGTTGTAGTTATAGAAAAGTGATGGAGAGAAACTTCATCGTTGATCACGAGAGGATTCCTCTGAATAGATATTTTACTCATACACGTTCATACCCAGGAAGGTGCTGTGCATTGTAATTTCCGGCGACATACAGCTGGAAGCATAACTTCAAATACAGTATACATCTGGCAGAAGACTGCCGGATATCGTTATAGTGATATCAGAAACATTTCAAGTCCGGTAACTACAGCCGGATATTCATCGGAAACACTTCTGCTCGACATGGATGTCTGGCAAAAAGGTCGCTAGATAAAACGATATTCTTCAGGATAATACTGCTAGATTTCTACGCACCAGAGTAATACCGACGAGTCACATCGTTCCCACGTCTTGGCAGCGTCACATTCGACGGTAGTGAACGTCATATGGGGTCAATTCATCACCTACGAAGGAGCAAATCTTCACTCGACGGACGACCACATCATACAGAAAATTATATAAGTTAAGTGTACTTTTAAGTGTATTTTCATTTTTTCGATTTTAGCGTAAGTAAAGCAGTTTGTGCTAAAATTGTTTGGTAACGTTTGTAGTTTAAAAGCCTTTTGATAATGTGTTAGTACGGAAGAAATAAAATCAATATGGCTTTTCTTTTTGTAAAAGCTTTGTGGACTTTGGCTACAGTATAGGATTCTAACCTGTTTCTGTTATAAATAAGAGTTACAAATTTTCATAAGAGTATGTGCTGTAATAATTGCACATTCCTTTGCAATGATATATATTTTTGTATACAGTGTGGATTAACGTACGTATATACTTTCACGTTAATTTCAATGTCAATTTTTTAACAAGCAAATAATTTTAATTTAACGTTCTGGTGATGTTAGTTTTACAGCTGTTTGCCTTGTTATATGTAAAGAATATTTCTAGGCGAACTTAAATAGTATCTCTAGATAAAGATGGTCAATATTTCGAACATAGACTGCTACTGTAGTACTTTGTTAAATAAACGTAGCAATAAGCAAAACTTTCCTTATAAATGCCGTTATGTTGTTAGATCTCTAATTGTAATTTTTGTTTTTCAGCACATTGTTACCTTGACCTTGTGTTAACTTCCGGTGATGTACTATCATGACTATCCACTCCTGCTGATGTCAAGAAGCCAACCATTTGGACTTTGTTAATCAAGTGATTTGTGTATAAAACCGAATACATCAGATTCAGTGATTGTGCGCGTATAATACCATATGTGTGTGAACTATGATAGAGATGACAGATAATTACTGTCTAGGACTCTATAAATTGGGAGAACGACGCTCGTTCGGGGGTTTCTTTCTATCACTGCACAAGCGTCGAATTCCCCACCTTTCTTTAGGCCTAGAGTAGGGTTTCTCATTGTATATTTATTCATTATATTCATTCTGTACGTATTGGGATAAGACACTGGTGAATAAATGTATAAAATTTAGTACTCTTAGTTTATGTAGAGTTGGTGACGGATAGTTGTCCGACTGGGTTCGAACCTCTGTCCGTGGTTCACTTCCTGTCCACTTGCCCCGGCTTAGGAAGGCGGTGCCCGTTACAGTACACTTACTGGTCAAACTTTTTCAACGTTTACAACGTTCACAGATTGAGCATTCAAAAAACCTTTCGTCTTTTAAAACTATGTCAATAACTTTTTCAAATTAACATATTAGTTTTGAATGATCAATACTTTTATCATTTCACTATATAAACAGTATACTTTTGAGCATCCACTGGGCGCCGCCATTATTGAGCTTTGCCTGACGTACTGTAGCATGCCAGTACGACAGGGAACCAGACTAGGAATTATCCTGTTTATTGTCGAGGAAACGTATTGCAAGTTTCAGCATCTTACGTACTTCTTTGTGTTCATTGTTGTGGAGAATTTTGTACAATGCATTGTGAAATTCTGCGTCACTTTCTATGTTACTTACTACAATGTACGTCATCATCTAGGAGTGCCATTGTCTCGTCTCTTTGGTAGTTTTCCTATTTAATGAACACGGACAAAATAATTACTACAATACATATTTGATTAGTATGTCTATGGTACTCGGTCTTGAATCAAATCATTTTTGTTGTATGCTTATATATACATACAAAACAACAAAGTTATACAAAAGGGTTGGACCGATTTTCTCACCTCATTCGCAGGTAGCCGGCGCGGGGTATGGACCACATCCCCCAGAAGCCCCTCTACAATCCTTTAACCCATATACTGATATATTAAAACAAAATAATCGACTGTATCATATGTTACCAAATTCGAACCTTCGTACCAGACTGGTGCGGTTACCGCGGACCTTAAATACTGCAGTGATTTTCACCTACATCATCAACCACACGATTCTCCCCGTGGAATGTGCACGTGTGGGCGATGCAATTCATTGGCGTGGCGCAAGTTGTTACACTTATAACTATTGTGTTTTACTAACCCTATGTTTTCTGCACTATCATTTATTTTTCCTTTGGGGTTTTTATTTCGGTTGCTCGAACTTTCACCGGCCGTTCATCTAACAATCGATTAAAATTTGGGGTATTTAAACATTTTGAAATACTTTATAATATATTTACAAGAAAAACATTGATGCACAGCATCAAGTCGGCGCAGAAGATTCTAAAGACCTAAGTGTCCGATACATGTAATTTCACACATTGAGAATATTGATATTACTGTATAAGTTAGTGAGACCATCTGTGAGTGCAATTCGTACCCATAGCGCCTGGATCATAAGTAGTTTGCTAAACCAACGGTCTAAATACTGAGCCAAAGAATCGATTGCCTGACGCGTCTGTCAGAGGATGTATCTATACAAACATGGGTGTGTACTGAATTTTAATACACTTGCTCTTCAGGTCATTATTTATGATGACTTGTGACTTCTAATGAGACACCACTTTAGGCTATTTTCAGAAAGCCATTATTAATGACGAAGTAATGACTTTCCGAACATAAGAGTCGTTTCCCGATGCATTGTCAGAGGTTTGTGTATTTACAAACACAGGTGTGTGCTCTACCGTAACAGGTTATATACATAAAGTAAAAGAAAGACTGACTTGTAATCTCGAGGTAGCGGGTTTGAATCCCAGGGCTGACCAACTAAAATTACTAACAGTCTTTCGGATGAGACTAAAACCGAGGTCCAATGTATGGGTGCTATACACCTTGCATGTTAAAAGAACCAGTGGTGTCTCTGGAATTGGGACGCTTTCTGTATCTTGCACTATCCTCCGAACCCTAAAATAACTAACCCCTTCTGGGGGCGTTGGTCATGTGGGAAACCAGTGCTAACGATAAAACCCTAATATACGATACGACTGACCCATCAAAAAGTTTCAATACACTACTCTGGAAACCAAACTAGGAAAGTTTACTTTGTAGGAGCGCCTTTTTGTTGCAAAGTTGAACCCACTTTTTTTTAAATTATTAATTAATTATGGGATCGAATTTTAAGAAAATGCTGATTATTATCAAACATGATATTTTCATTTTTATTTTCATAGCGATGAAATATTTCTTTGGTTTAGTTTCAGTAATTTTTATTCAATGAAACGACATATTAATAACAACAAAAATCGTCAATAACATCTTGTCCCCAACTTTTGCGATAACTTTGACAATGTCAAATATAGGGGCGCTGAGCGCCAACTAATAAAACTTTTCCTGATAACATCTGTATCACACACACTTTTCTTTGCTTCTTAAGAATTTTATAAAAAAACATTTGCTACAATAAACGGATTTTCATTAGTGCATCATTCTAACTGTATTGAAAATAACTCAAGAAGTCACAAGAGTTTTGAACAATCCTATAAAACATCTTATTGCACATATTGAGTGCGCACTACTACGCATATTTAGCGCATCTACATTTTAGCCGAGGATTTCTTTTCCAGATCATTTTGTGTAGGTTTTTTTTCTTCCAAGAGCAGCTTTGTACGTATTTTCTAATATTGTACGTTTATACCTCGCCAGAAATGCGATTTACAACAAAAACATGATCATTTATTGTTGACTACTTTCTTTCACATTTGTCAGACACTTTGTTCAAAGTTTTCACTGCCATTTCCAAACGCACAAGCAAACATATATGGAGAGACGCAGAATTTATGTGAGGGTCGAATAGCATTCGAGTTTTTTGGCAATTATTTTTTAATTATATGAAAAATGGGAAAATGTTACATCACCTTCCTTGTTTTTTCCTTTAAATTTATGCGCATACGGAGTTCCGGAAGCTCCGCATGTGATATTCACCGAAGTGCATCTTGCACTTCATCTGCGGGTTCCCCCAGCGTGATACTGACAGATCGATAACGTCGTGACATTTCGATAACGTTGTCTGTGACGGATTGATAACACTGTGACATTTGATGAAATTGTAACAATGTTTCTAACGTCGTGATAATTAGATAATAGGATGAAAACTCAGTTACACGGAAGCACAGTCTCGGTAGTTGTTTATTTCCTCTGTAAAGGCATAAAATGTTCAGATATTAAAGTCCACGGATCACTTTGAATTGACTGATGTAGATAAATAAGTTAACTGATAGGATAAGGATATAGAACCATGTTTTATTCACTGTTTTTAGTCTTGACATATGTTTTTCTTTCGTATTCAAGTCGTTTCTTCACGAAAAAGAGTTGCCAGAAAGACTCTTTTTTTTTGCAATATCATTGAAACAAATACTGCGCTATATTTCAAACACGTACCTATCGTTTAAGAAACTAAGTTATTGATGTTTTTTGTACAAATAAAGGTCATTTTCGTCTGTGAGACATCTGTTTTGGTAAAATAAGAGCTACTTGTGAATGTGATCCAGCGGCTTTAAGGGACATGTATTTGTAAACGACACAGAAGTCTGTTCATAGTTTCACAACAAGGTTGCTGATTATCATGTGGCTAGTTTGTTTTTACTCTAATGACACGTACTTTACCTCTACGACTACAGTTTATTTAGGATACTGTGACAGTGACGCAGTAGAAGAGTTCAATATTATTGTGAACAATTCATCGGATAATGTACGAATTAAATCTTTCCTGCATGTATGTATTTTCAGAGGGATAAGCCATTTTAGGTTTCGGAGGATAGTGCAAGATATAGAACGCGTGCCGTTCCAGAGACACCGTCTGGTTCTTTAATATGCCCGGTGTACAGCACCGATACATCGGACCTAGCTTTTAGGTCTCACCGGAAAGACCATTAGTCATGTTAGTAGAGGAGCGGGGGATCGAACCTGCGATCCCTGGATTACAAGTCCAGCGCGTTAACCACTGAACCACTGATCCGCTCCATCTCTCCTGTACACATGATCTACAGTTTTGTGCAATGAGTGTAAACTTTTATGTGCACAGATATCTATTACGTCACTGTCACATTATCCTAAATTAACATTACCTTACATTATCCAGGTTCTTCGCACTGATTTGACATGTATGACGAAGATTCCAGCAATATTATGACGTTAAGTGTAGTAATTGATAACAGATACAGCCCATACAACGTATCTCATTTCCGGGAAGCAAACTAACTACACAACTTAAAGACCGAAATTTAAAGATCAAAGAAAACGATCCATAGTACGTTCGTTTTTGTTTTCACTGTCATCAAGTTAAAGGTCCATTACTAACACCAAATCGAATTTTCTTTTAAATCTGGAACCGTAACGGGCGTCTTCTCAGAAGGAAATATATGACATACTGCATCGAATGCGACCATATTGTATTGAAAATTTGAGTTTAACAAAAGAATTAATACATTATATTTTGCCTGTTCAAAAACGAAAGTAGGTTTTCCAGTTTTCAAATATTTTAAAGTTTGCAATACTCCACGGTTATTGTAAAGTTTTAAAAGCCAGTTTCAAACTGTATTTTCCTGTTACAATTCCAGATTTAAAAGAAAATTCAATTTGGTGTTAGTAATGGACCTTTAAGGCGCAGACACACTGCAGGTTAGGCGCGGTTAAGTTTAGATGAATAGTCTCTATATTTCATTACATAGTTTTGCGTACGTTTATCTTATAATTCTTGCTTTAAACTCATTGCTTTAGTTAAAACAATTATGGCGAAACTTTTAACCATGTCCGATATCAAAAAACTTCAAGGGAAGCCAGTCTAATTTCTGGTGCCATCACGGTATCTCCATAGTTACACTTCTTTTATATTGCTCTAAAACGCAAAAACAAGAACACTTCATCATCTTCATCATCATCACCATCATCATTGAAATCATCATTGAAATCATCACCATTGTCTTCATCATGTGTTGTTCTTTTCATTTTTAGAGAGATATAGATATAGCATGGACCGTCTCAGATACAGCCGTATCAATTATCAGGTTAAACATATCCGTCCAAGACATACATGTAGACATACAGCAAAATATCTAAATTGAACCGGAGATAAAACTTTTTGTCTCGCGAATTCAAAGTGATTAACAACAGTTCATACGTTTATAATACCAATTGGTGGAAATATATTAGTAGCTCTTAGCCGAAACCAGATAAGTAGCGTAGACGAACACGCTTTCTTAGGAATTGAGGACAAAGTGTTTAAGTTGATGATGGATTGGAACAACTTAACGTGTCTGCATGCCTGCGGCTCTGATGAAACTTAAACATCTGGGTTCCAGTTGACTTACCGGTATAACCCAATTACGTCACTAGATCCGACCAGCATGACGTCACTGGGCCGCAGCTTGGAGGACCTTCACATAGACTTAAGCTTGTTTTCAGAATGGCCTGGTTTACGTTGCGTAAAACCTTCATAAACAATTGTTTCATATTTTTTGGGTGGATAGAGATGTATTATTAATCGTCAATATTTTGGCACACTGTACGTAAATGAGATATTCTTCTTAAAAACTGATTTATTAATCATTTTACATACATTTAGCTCGTTGTTAACGTTTTTGAGGAAATAAACTGCTCGTTGTAGGGAATGCCCCTTTAAATATGCATTGAAATGTCGTAATGGTACTCTGAAGTGGCTTACCCACAAGGGGGTCTCGCCTAAACGGGGTCTGAATTACGAGTGTAGGTTCGGGGTATATAAAGAATACCAGATGATGAACTTGTGAAGTATTTATAAATCTGAAACAAATATAATAAATGACATATAAAACATGAAATAATTACCATGTGCTAGATGTCAAAATGTCAAATATGTAAACATTGCACATGTATCAAGACTGCGTGGTGGGTGAGCGCAGAGCTGACTAACCAACCGTGACATGAAAGTTATTACAAATAAACATACAATGGCATATAGTTGAACTATTACAGAATTTGCAAAATATAGAACAAGTATTACAACATGTATGAAAACCTGCATTTACCTGAAGAAATATTGAATTAATCCAGAAAAATAACAAACAACATCGCTATAAAAATGGCGATCTCCAAAACTGAAAATGCAATGACCCGTGTAAAGAAGGAAGTTGTTAGGTAATGTTAGTAAATAAAGATGTTATTTCCCTTTGACCGTTATATACTTTATACGTCATATTTATACGAATATGTCTTGCTCCTTTTGAAACCTTTTCAAAATGTTTGAAATTTAATCATTTTTTTGCAAAAGATATCCAAGGCAGGACACTTCCTGTCGGTCTTACGTATATACAGCATACATGACTTTAACAAGGCAAGGCACTTCCTGTCGGTCTTACGTATATACAGCATACATGACTTTAACAGGGCAAGGCACTTCCTGTCGGTCTTACGTATATACAGCATACATGACTTTAACAAGGCAAGGCACTTCCTGTCGGTCTTACGTATATACAGCATACATGACTTTAACAAGGCAAGGCACTTCCTGTCGGTCTTACGTATATACAGCATACATGACTTTAACAAGGCAAGGCACTTCCTGTCGGTCTTACGTATATACAGCATACATGACTTTAACAAGGCAAGGCACTTCCTGTCGGTCTTACGTATATACAGCATACATGACTTTAACAGGGCAAGACACTTCCTGTCGGTCTTACATATATACAGCATACATGACTTTAACAAGGCAAGGCACTTCCTGTCGGTCTTACGTATATACAGCATACATGACTTTGACAAAGCGCAAAGATTTTACAAACTTTTTGACAAAGCGCATAAATAATACAGAAATAAACTTAAAGGCAAAAGAAACGCACCGTTTTTCTACTATTTGCAGAAAAGTGTCAGTGTATATCTTTTTCATTAAAACCTGTATAATAAGTGATACAGCTTACTTTCCTATCTGTCTGCTTTGATAATTCATTCAGAGAAATTTATTATTTGTTCTATGTCTTTGCGGTAGGCGAATACTTTTTTAATGTACCGGCTATAATAAATTTCAAATTAATTGGTAAAGGTGCGTTCCTTTTGCCGGTCAGTATTCTACACTGATGCAAGAACATGGTTTTGTTCTATAATAATAGGTTCGCATACAATGCTTAGAACGGCATTTGCCATTTCCAATTGTAAGTAACACATCTGATGCAGATGAATTTAGTTTGAATATTAAAGGATGCATTTAAAAATTTGAAATGCTCTGAAGTATTTAAAGTCCCGGGATCACTTTGAGTTTGTTGATATAATAAAGCAAAATTAATCTACTGACAGGATACTGTTAGAACAATGTTCTATTCACTCTTAAACACTGTTTTTCTTTCGAATTAAAGTCTTAATTGTGCTCCTGGGACTTTAAAACATTGTAAAGTTTACTACTACGCGTAACCATTTGTTTACAAACTACTGTTCGAAATGATGTTGACGGTAAGATAAATTCTTCAATTAAAATGAAAAAAAACGATTCATTTAGTTTGCCTTCTGCAGAGAACATAAACAACAAGAGCTATCTGACGAGAGCACGCTCGACTATTCGAAAAGTTTTGTTGGTGAAAAGCAAGTCATTCTTTAAGAATGACATGAATTTGAAAACAGAATATGTCCAAAGTAGCAGCTTTAACTAGAATTTGTTAAGTACATCAACGGCCAACGTGTGAAGTAAATTTAGCCAAGAGTTATCTAACGTGGACCAAAGTTGCATGCGTCGTTTAAAGCAAAGTTTTAAGTCAAACAAGGAGTTGTAAACCTGTCTGACATGCAAGTTTCCCCTGATTTTATTGTCCGTAAAAGCGGCGCGATTTCTTCTGACTGCGGGCAACAAATGCTATTTTCTGTTTCCTATTAAACGTACGTGAGAGTCGTAAAAAATTTGCAGATAACATAGTCTAGTATTTAAGGCAGTAGCGGTGTAATGAGAACTTCCTGTTTAATGACCATTTGGTATACTTTGGATTTTATAGTTGTACATGCACCTATTTTGTACTCTGGCGCAGTGCTTAGACAGTCTGCTTTGAGATCAAGAGGTCCTGGGTTCAATCCCCGTGGTAGGCAATTTTTTTTTCGTTATTTTTTCTTTTTTAGTTTTTAGTAATAAGATTGAATTACATGAAAAATGTTGTCATTTTGCAAGACTTGAAAACTGTATCTTAATTTTCATTAATTTTATCAAGCTGTACAATTACAATTACTTGTAAATACAAAAATTGACCGTGCTCATTTTTAAAAGTTCAATATCTCAAAAAGTAGACGGTAAAACATTTTCATTATTTCTGACATGATTGCAGTTCATATACTACTAATAAAAGTTTTATAATCATTAGTGATGCTCCTACTCCGAATCTTTTGCTACAGTCTCGTATATTTACACGTGTGATATGTCTCGGGGCAAAATTAGGTAAATTGAATACCATAGTTTTTGGCATTATTGCATATTTTTTGTTACACATGTTAAGCTTGTAGAATTATAATACATGTTTTGTAATTCTACATTGCTTGTAATACTTTTTGGAACCTAGAACAAAAATAAATGTAAATAAATGCTTGCAAACATGTTTTTAAAAACTTTTATGGTACTTTTGAATATGGCCAGTATTTGGGGGTAGGGCAACAAAAAACGAAATTAATTTTTAAGTAAACGATGAAATGTCTCTAAATTTTGCACACTAGTCAGTTAACAGATGTTGATTATAAAGATATATTATTATTAAGTTTAATGTGTTTTAGAATAGTGTCCATTAGACCCCCACCCCAATATAGCAATTGTATAATATAATACCGAAGCTAAAACTCTCTCTTAGAGACTAGCATAAGGACGATATATGTACATTTTCAATGCAAACAGGGAGCATACCCAGATGAACACGGGAAAAACCCCTAAAACTTATAACCGTAAACATTTTGGAAGTTTCCATCTGATTCTGTCTTGGTTCAAATCCAAAATGTCGTTATGTTCGATCAACACATCTGCCATTACATTGATCATTATTTGTTATGCAAGTGATATCACATATAAATGTAATACATATAACATAGCATCACTTGACCTATCTTCATAGCTAGTTTATCATGTACGATTTCCAGTATGTTTATATATTATGTCATGTTATCAAACCATATAGTCCCAGCTGTTGCAGACAAACTAGTCCTCATATTTCTACTTATCTCATCTCTAATGGCGTCTATTTCTGATGCTAGCTGTGTCTTTCCTAACAGAACTTGTAGAATGTGAGAATCTCATGGACTGCTTCAGAAATTGATGGCCAAGAGCACGTTTTTAATTGAAAACAAGTTGATCCTCATGTGGCATCGCCCCTAAATATGAAAAGCACTATAATTACAAAATGTACATCATCCCCAAATATTAAATGAAGGCAACTTTTGCTAATGCAGGGAAAATTGTCTGTAGACGGGACGTCGTAAGTTGGAGTTAAAAAGCGTAACGTTAAAAAACGAACCTTTTATTATAAAACTGGTACATTGTTTATACTGTAAACTAGTTGATGTCTGGCTGATTCGTGGATTTTTAGTTTCGCGTGTTTATGTATACAAAATGAAACCGAATTCAAAATAATTATTCGCCAAAGAAAGAAAAAAACATTATTCGTGTATTTCAAATTCGCGGAAAACTGGCTTCCGTGTATATAGTGAATATAAGTTGCATGCCAAAAGTAGTTTTTAAAGCATACACACTGTAAAAAATTACCGTTGAATTTACGGTCAAAGAACTGGCAGCTGGTTTCCAGTTCTCTCACCGTAATTTTTTACGGTCAACCGTAAATGGCAATGTGAAGAACCCGTAACATTTACGGTACTATACCGTATATCATTACAGGACAAAAACATGCAGCTGGGCCCAGTCCTTATAGAGCATGCACTCTCCAGTTGGTAAACTAAAAACCAGGTACACAAGAACATTTGTGTGAAGTTTAGTGACTCTATGTCAATTGCATAAGGCCAAGTGGTGCCAAATATCACACTACGTGCCTCCGAATGAAATTCCTGAGTATCCCATAATCCTTTCTTTTTACGGGATTTCTCCGTAATCTATATTTAGGACGTAAAAACGCCGCACGGGACTCGTACCGTCAGTATTTAATGTCGAATGACCGTAAAAGTAACGGTAATTTTTTACAGTGCACTTGTGTGTGACATCAGTACAGTGCATTTAAACTGAATATTTCTGGCTCTTTGGTAACTTAACTTATCTCGAAGTTTGTGTTTTCCTTTTATAGGATAAACCCATGTAATGACAATGCCCGGTTAAGGACTATATATCTGTACATATTGCCAAACTGGCATTTTCTTGTCTGCAACTGATTTATGATGACGGTTGTAAACTTTGCCGTATATATCCGACACACCCCTGTCACGACATCATTGACGGTTGCAAACTTTGCCGTATATATCCGACACACCCCTGTCACGACATGATGTTGCATTTAAGGGTATAGTATGCCCACGAGAAATTTATTCTCAAATATGATACATGTATGTTGACACGTGACCATTCCTTGGATTCATGATTCATCTACTGTATGATCTATCCCTGTAAAATAATCGCAAAACGTACATTAGGCGGATGAATCTTGCATATCCTGTTTAAAGTCCCTGTAGCACTTTGGATATAAAAAATACTTATAGCTCTTAAAATACCAAGAAAGATATCTTACTGGCGGAATCGATCGTTGTTTGATCGAAAAACTTTCATAACGTTGCTTTTGAAATCGAGAGTAGATGCTATAAATGTAGTGTGTAATTTTTTTCAAGTATAATGCAGAAAAAATAGAAGTTTTTTTCGAGAAGGGACAAACATATGAAAGAAATGTGAAGGTCAACATTGTCTTAGACTAAATAGTATACAATTCTGTTATTATTATATCTGTAGATTTAATCTAAAGTGCTAATGGGACTTTAAGACTTTGAATGTTGTTTCATTTGATAACTGAACTACTTGCCTCTGGCATAATACGTGCTCCTCAATGCGCGGTCTTAACACCACCTTTCCACAAAGACAACAACAACACCTTATAGCAAGGGCGAAACGATGCATAGGAGTGACCACCGGTTTGATTTGATTTGATTTGAAGCTAATTTTATAAAGGTCCGTCCATAAGAGCAATTATATTAGCTTGTATTTGTGGATGAGACCTCGGTATGTCTCCCACCATGCCTATACCTATCAGAAAGTGTTTTTCTGCGTGCAAAGTAGGAGAGATTTACCTGACTGCAATTTCCAGCCAGTTTCAGCCAGAGTGAATTTGATTGGTTGCCAAAAAGTAGGTCAATCACGGCGACCAATGAGATCTAGGGTGTGATTGACCTAGTAAGTGACCACCGGTCAATCAGCCGATACATTTATACACTCTGTAATTTAGGCCCACATTTGCCAGGAATTCCCTAGTAGAAGGTAACCGTTTATCTAAATGACTGCTCTGCAGGATATCTTATTCTAACCCTGGTGTGAACTATAAACTGTCCATGGTGCATTATTGATACAACTCTTATCAGAAACAATATGGCCATTTAGCAGTGGTCAGTGTGGATTGATTTCACCTAAACATTAGATTGATGCCTACGGAATGAAAATAATGTTGATTCTGTGAAATATGTTTTATGTAAATTTATTAAGGAAAACAACTGATTTCAAATATAATAACAAAACCATTGTCACAGTGTTACATTAAGTATTACAGTTTTAAAATACCATAATTTAGTTTAGAATAAGTAAATAAAGATGCAGTTTAGGAAACTGATATAACGAATCAATAAATCAGTAGTACTGCATGCCGCATTCCAAACAAATGTAGTAAAACAAAATATTAATGTCTACGTCTGTGTTCCGAAAAGAAACTCTCGCCTGAAGAGTTTGTAAGTACGTACTGATAGATTCTTCTTTGATTATTCAAATCAACAAAATAAAACTATTTTCACAACCTGTGTGAAAATCATGAATTTACAATAAATACATCATCAATGAATACAAATCTTAACAAATAGTGACAAAACAGTATCAAATGCAAAGTGTATGTACATTACTTGTCAGTAAACACGTTTGTCAAAATGCATTCACATACATGTATACGTTCTAGGTGTCCAAATCACTTTAACAGTACTTAGATTTTATTAAATACTTTGGTTGGGTTCTGTGTTTTTTAATTATATAATTCAGTACAAATCTTCAACTACTTATGCACTAGCATTTCTGAACTTTTTCATTCACAGACATGTTTTATTTCTATTTATTTTTTTCTCCTATTTACATTTATACATCTGTTCTTTATTAATTTAACCGATTTTTTTTCTTCAGTCTTTCAGTCATATGACTTTTCTTCCAGTTCTATTCCTTACCATGATACAAAACTTAAGTTATAAAAATGGATTGGTCAGCCACCCCAAAATACATGAACATACCTATGTTTAAGTTACAGCAGAATCAATATCGCTCTATATATTGTTTAGCTTTCCAAAAATCTAACAAAAAGCTTTATTATATTGCAATGTGTATTAACTAATCAATAGCAGCTTAATCCACTACAAAAAAGCTTGCCAGATAATTCAAAGAACGGAAAGTATTCTATGTTAATAGCATTTTTGTAAAACCGAGATGATTTTCCGTGACTCACATTCTAACATTTTTTTAAGCTTTTTGAAGAATTTAATATGTCATGAAAAAATGCATCCCAAAACCAGGAAACAAAAATAACTTCATTTGAGTAAAGCATACGGACAAATTGAAAAAAAAATCAATTTGTTTCATAGATGTTGTTTTTATTTTGACCATGGGATTGATGTAAGTGGTCTTTCTACGTGTTGTGGTGTGTCATCAAGTTGTCGTTTTGATTTCTTCTGTTTAATATCTGGGAGGTCACAGAGAGACACAAAGTGTGCTTCAGGCCCAAAGTCATACTCAACTTCACCACATGAGTTCCTGTTTAAAACTCCACTTCCAACAAAGTTGGGTAGCACACTGCTATGGCTTCCAACTGTTTTCATATTTGCATTCCACTGTGTTTTAAAATGAAAACAATTATCATATAAAAAGAAAACAGACTTAAACCTGCTACTGAATAAAATAATATGACCAAGAGGCCAGCATTTAATTTGTACTAGTATTTATCCAAACAGTAATACCTTCAGTAGTTTCTGGTTTGGGCTTATCAGATGGAAATAGGATATTAATTGCCCCCCCCCCATGCTGTGAATCAGCCAGACTGACCACTTAATGTCTTCATGGTAATTCTGGAAATAACAGTACAGGCAAGATCACTAGTGATCAGATTTTTGGGTCTATGGTCTCGTCTGTATAAGTAAATTTCCGCTCGACAGCGCACACAAAACCGGTTATCATATGTTAACCTTTGTGTGCCGGCCGTGTTAAGACAAACGTTCTCAGCTTTACGTTGTACCGCTGAGAACTAGTAAGTCTTAACACCACCTTTCCACAAAGACAACAACAACACCTTATAGCAAGGGCGAAACGATGCATAGACCTACAAATGATAGAGGTTGCTATATATTCTATTAGAATGCGTCATCTATTCAAATTCAAATTTTGTACCGTTTTACTATAATCTGATTACAAATTCAATTTCTTAGTGATACACTATTTCTTGGAAGTGGAATCTTCAATGTATCTGTCTTTAGAACTATCAGATTTCCATCTACCATGTCTTTTGAGACATCGGTCTGAAACCCCTTCCGATAGCGCGCAATGAATGCGATGGCTCTACTAAATGTAATTTTTCAACCATGCATACACGGGCTCTAGTGTAATTCAACTTTTTGTTTTGATAAATCAAGAAACAACATTTTTTCGACCTGCAAACTGGTTTGAACAAATACTGATCGCAGCTTAAATCTATTTTGGCACTGTTTACGTATCGTTTTAATAATTCATACGGATATGCAATTGATTCTCCTTTTGCAATCAAAATTTCGTTTCCTGACCTATACAAATCAGTTTTACTCTTTCTAATCTTTAATACTAGATGATCATTTTGAAAAGAAATGTCATTGCACCTTAGCTCGCTAACTTCACTGTAAAAAACCTGCATAACTCAACATGATCATAAAATTAATGTAAAACGTCATTATTGTGTGAAAATAAAGTAAATAAGTCTATCAAATCCTCTGAAGTAAATACGTCTTTCTTAACACATGGAGTACTATTCATCAAGTAGATTTCTCACAATGCTGTTCTCGGTTAGGTCAACCATGTCATTGATAAAATGATGCCATTTAATACTTTAGAACGCTGCTGAAATTACTTTGTCCGATTTTTTCATAGAAATCAAGTTAGAAATATACATTGTTACATGTATAGCATTAGCCGGCAACGACACAAAATAATGTTTATCACAAAACAGCTCAAAACCTTTGAAATATGAAGAATATTTTCGAACTGTACTGTCTGCTCCAGAATGTGATTACTGATTTGACATTGTCTCTATCACGTCTTCCATATTGGATACATGTACTCCGGCATCTTCAAATTTGCATCTTATTGTAGACTTCAAACCTTTCACACCAGTGCCTGTAGAAAAATAACCACTGTTCATTTTCTGAATATGATAAATGATAATAAAAAAGATCTTCGTGTTACAGGAATCTTAATTTTAAGCATAACAAATTAAAACTCCACTTTGTATCTACAAATTTGCCGTTATATCCTTTACCTTTACATACAGCCTTTTCTTTCAGTACTAAATGTTTTTCTAAAATATAAGACTTGAATTTGCCGCTTTCATCTAAAAGTAAAGATGAGCGTCAATTTGGTAGGTAGTTGGTAGTTGGTAGTTGGATATTCGAATAACCAACTACCTACTAGTTGGTAGTTGGTTATTCGTAATTCCCAACTATATAAAGCTGGTAGTTGGTAATTCAATACACTATCACCCGAATGAAATGTTCGAACACACCATACTCTTTTCTGCAGGGGACCTAGTTGGTTATTCGTGTGAATCCCCAACTACCTACCAGAAGGTAGTTGGTTATTCGAACTTTGCATGTATTCCCCTCAAAACAAAGAGTATTTTTCCGGAACAAATGTAACAAATATACAACAAGATAGATGTATTCTACAACATGGTAACATCCCCTTGCCCCTACATCCACCAGGGGACTCAGTTGGTTATTCGCGTGAATCCCCAACTACCTACCAGAAGGTAGTTGGTAATTCGGATTTTGCATGCATATCAGAGAAAACACAAAGTCTTTTTGTAGAATAAATGTAACGTATATATAACAAGATAGATGTATTCTACAACATGGTAACATCTCCTTCTCCCTACATCCACCAGGGGACTCAGTTGGTTATTCGCGTGAATCCCCAACTACCTACCAGAAGGTAGTTGGTTATTCGGATTTTGCATGCATATCAGAGAAAACACAAAGTCTTTTTGTAGAATAAATGTAACGTATATATAACAAGATAGATGTATTCTACAACATGGTAACATCTCCTTCTCCCTACATCCACCAGGGGACTCAGTTGGTTATTCGCGTGAATCCCCAACTACCTACCAGAAGGTAGTTGGTAATTCGGATTTTGCATGCATATCAGAGAAAACACAAAGTCTTTTTGTAGAATAAATGTAACGTATATATAACAAGATAGATGTATTCTACAACATGGTAACATCTCCTTCTCCCTACATCCACCAGGGGACTCAGTTGGTTATTCGCGTGAATCCCCAACTACCTACCAGAAGGTAGTTGGTAATTCGGATATTGCATGTATTTGAGAGAAAACAGAAATTATTTTTCCGGAATAAATGTAACGGATATATAACAATGTAGATGTATTCTACAACATGGTAACACCTACTTCTTCCTACATCCACCAGGGGACTCAGTTGGTTATTCGCGTGAATCCCCAACTACCAACCAGAAGGTAGTTGGTAATTCGGATTTTTCATGTATTTCAGAGAAAACACAAAGTCTTTTTGTGGAATAAATGTAACGTATATATAACAAGATAGATGTATTCTACAACATGGTAACACCTACTTCTCCCTTCATCCACCAGGGGACTCAGTTGGTTATTCGCGTGAATCCCCAACTACCTACCAGAAGGTAGTTGGTAATTCGGATATTGCATGTATTTTAGAGAAAAGAGATAGGTTAATAAAAAAAATGTATTCCATATAAAGAAGTCATGCTCAGACTTATGATAAACGTTGGTACGATTCCGTTATTACAACTTTCTCACGTAAGCGCGATCGTCAGAGATCTCTTGCAATCAAATTTAATTCTTTGCACCAATGGAGTAAGTATAAGTATCTGCGTAATCGTGTAAACTGTACCAAAAACATGTCATGGAACAATTTTATGGTAATCTTGAACAAAACATTGAAGATTGACTCAGTAACAATTGAAGTCAGTACTGGATAATTACTGAAGCAGCTCAAAATGAAAGCACTGAAGACGCTGGATTTGTTTGTGTATTCTAAATATTTGTCCTTTGTTTGGTTCTGACGGCTATTTCATTCCGTCATCTTCATTGGTGAAGGCTTCAACAGTTGGTAATAAGATATGAACAGAATGCAACCTCAGCTACACCACTTTGGCAAGTCATTAAAAGACCTAATTACACACTATCATGCTTAATTTTGCAATGTCGTTCAGTAATACCCGGGTGTGCGACATACGATCATGGACCCCTTTTTTATATAATGCCCGTTTGCTTTTAGCTTGTTTCTTTAAAAAAGATCAAGTTTATATGAGTTACCATGCTTCTCTACAATATTAATACGAAATGTCGTGAGTTTCAGCCCATATCATATACGTATTCTTTCCTGAAATGACAGCCATAATAAACTCCTCACATATTTTTTTATGTTTCGCCTTTCATCTGCAAGGCGGTATCGGGAGTCTTTAATTATATCATCCTGCTCATTCGGTAGAGCAAAATACCTGTAATCTCAGGTCTGCTCGTGCGATTTCCAAGGGTGGACAACTCAAATTACCCATTCTTTCGATTCAGAATTAAGACGGAGGTCTCGTGTATGGAGGCTTTACATATTGCAACAACCAGCGATGTCTTTGTAACTGGAAATCTCACTGTACATGTACAGCGTAATTGTGATAACCCTTCATCTCTTAAGTTTTCCCTATTATTTGACCGGGTGACCTAGTTCTTGGACCGCACGTGACCCAAATAGGCGTAGGAATGGGTGTCAGGTTGGTTCTCCCCCTCCTCGCCGAGTCAGACCAGGATACTATATTTTAACATGAAATAAAACTTGCACGATCAGGATACAACAGTATAATTATATCCCTCTGTTTTTATTTCTCAGATTTCAAAGTTGTATCTTGCTAAATTGTACATATTAGCACAGGGATTCACCGCATGGTATTAAATATTTTTGCCGCATCGCACCAAACTCACCCCGACCCCAGAGACACATACCTTCGTTCTTTTCTCTCTCTCTCTCTCTCTAACTGTGTGGGCCCCATTGGTGCAGTGATTACGACATTCGATTCGCAACGTAAAGGTTCCGCGTTCAATTCCCAGTTAGGCCACTTGACAAATGTCCTAGACCAAAACATTTTATGCCACAGGTGTCTCAGTTTATCCAGCTGTAACTGTGTACCAGATATGAAAATTCGGGCAAGTATGGTGTCTCGAGAGCGATAAGTATAAGCTAAGAGAACTTGTTGCGTAATCGAGCTAAAATATACTCCAAAAAAAATCAAAGGGTCAATTACATATAATTCTAACACGATCCGCAACTTTTCGTATATAGATATAGAGGGAAAGAAGCTATACATTATTTTACGATAAAATACAGATTACGTTTCCCACGGGCAAAACGTGGGGTAAATATCGCACGCGTCCAATCGCATTCCGTGCTTGTAAGTTACTATGGAATGTTGCTACGCGTCGAACATAGTTCGTGGTATTTTTTAAAGACTATTTCGTGTTAGAATCGAAATAATAAATGCATCTCTGTATTTTATCGTTTAATAAAATACAGTCAGGAATTCGGAGGCGTAGTAATTAAATCACTCGTGCTACGCACTCGTGATTTAATTTTCGCATCATTCGGATGCGAAAATTAAATCACTCGTGCTACGCACTCGTGATTTAATTACTACGCCTCCGAATTCCTGACTGTATTTTATTAAACGATAAAATACAGAGACACATTTATTATTTCTTAATTTGAATGTCTTGACAGACAAAACCTTGAATAAGTAAATAATATACTGTGAGACAGTTGCAATGAAACAAATGCTTTTCTGGTAGGGCCAGGTACTGATCTTATAAGATAAGCCATTTTTTAAGTATTTGTTTTAAAACAGTCAATGTGCATTGATATCTTTTATAAAGCTTAGCAAGAGTACACACGTAAAACAGTGATCTTGAAAATGGCGTCAGTAGAGCAACACATTCAATTAATGCTTTCTCATACTTTTAAATAAATGTATAGTGTGATGACTGATGAGGTTACAACCAAGAACATTGTTTTTTTCAAATTAGATCATATTGTTACGTAAACGAAAATCAACTTTAAAAAAACGATTCTTTATTTTTTGGTTAAGTATAAATTAGTAATATTTTAAGTAACCTCCCCATCCTTTCTGTTAAAATCCATCCACCATGATCGCTGATCAAAATCTCTGACTTTTAGGTTTACTTCTTGAAGATGCGGGAAACGGAATCGTATCTGATTACACAATTCTTTAAACTGTCATGTTTTCTTTTGCAATGTGTATTCCATATTTATGTATGAATCAATTGTTAAAAGATTTGTTTCGGGTGATTAACGCCTCAAACCTTCCTCGAGAAAGTCAAGGATGACTTTTGACTATGAATACCAATTAGTCACTCGAGTTCACCTTACTTGAGGCGTCCTTGAGCATCCCTTAAGGAAGCCTTTCCCGAGTATGAGTCGAGGTGGAGTTCGAGTGACGACTCTGAATATAGTAGCCATAACAATACTTCCTGTGAAGAACCAGACACCTGTCCTCCGTAAGAAACTACCAACCTATCACATACAGAGACATGGTCGGGACTTGGTAGCAGGGCCCGAACCCATGACCCTCAAAACAGTGAAAGGTTACAGTGATTTCAATTCAGCGACTCCAACCACTCGAACACGGAAGCGGGCAGTTTCGACTTCTTCATTAAGAGAAATGATACAAATGTACAAAAATTAGTGATATAAATTCATTGCAGGAATAGAACGTGACCAAGTACGGTAACATCGCCTACTAATGCAAAACAAAAGCTCCTTAATCCGCTGGACATTCGAAATGTCCTTGGAAATGTTAAGCAATCATGTATAACTAATGGATTAGTCTCTACTGTACACCACACTGAACACCGTAAAAACATATATAGAATAGAAGTCTTTGTTATTTATGATGCATTATTATTGTATAATGCATGGCTACACTAACTATGAACATGCAAAGTCTTTTTACGACTAACACACTGCAAATCAAATATAGCCGTGGTTAAGATGGTAGCTTTTATAAAGAAGCAGAGGCCATGATTCGAAAGAAGAATGACTTACGCCTCCCAGCTACCACAACAACCCTCAAGGATTTCACAAATAACCGATATAGAAGCATGAAGTCTACACCATATTGAAATAAAGTTTAATATTTTAAACACGACAACACTGAATATCATTGGATTGATTGTTACGTATAGCGAATACCCAACTCCCAACTGGCTGGATATTCGAATCTAGCCCGATTCGCTTAACGTTTTGCGAATACCCAACTCCCAGCTAGCTGGGTATTCGAAGCTAGCTGGGTATTCGTTTTACGATTTTCGAATACCCAACTCCCAGCTGGCTGGGTATTCGGATCTAGCTGGGTATTCGCCTTACGTATAGCGAATACCCAACTCCAAGCTGGCTGGATATTCGAATCTAGCTGGGTATTCATTTAACGATTTTCGAATACCCAACTCCCAGCTGGCTGGGTATTCGGATCTAGCTGGGTAATCGCCTTACGTATAGCTGGCTGGATATTCGAATCTAGCTTGGTATTCGCTAAACGTTTTGCGAATACCCAACTCCCAGCTGGCTGGGTATTCGCATCTAGCTGGGTATTCGTTTTACGATTTTCGAACACCCAACTCCCGGCTAGCTTGGTATTCGGATATAGCTGGGTATTCGCCTTACGTATAGCGAATACCCAACTCCCAGCTGGCTGGGTATTCGAATCTAGCTGGGTATTCGTTTTACGATTTTCGAATACCCAACTCCCAGCTGGCTAGGTATTCGGATTTAGCTGGGTATTCGCTTTCCGTATAGCGAATACCCAACTCCCAGCTGGCTCGATATTCGATTCTAGCTAGGTATTCGCTTCAAACAGTTTGCGAATATCCAACTCCCAGCTGGCTGGTAGTTCGAAGCTAGCTGGGTATTCACCTTACGTGAAGTGAATACCCAACTCCCGGCTGCCTGGGTATTCGGATCCAGCTAGGTATTGGCCTTACGTATAGCGAACACCCAACTCTCAACTGGCTGGATATTTGAATCTAGCTAGGTATTCGCTGAACGGTTTGCGAATACCCATCTCCTAACTGACTGGGTATTCGGATCTAGCTGGGTATTCGTCTTGCTTATAGCGAATACCCAACTCCCAGCTGGCTGGATATTTGCAGCTAGCTGGGTATTCGAAAAACGCAAAGCGAATACCCAACTTCCAGCCAGCTTGGTATTCGAATCTAGCTGGGTATTCGCCTAACGTATAGCGAATACCCAACTCCCAGTTAGCCGGTTATTCGAAGCTACAGGGTATTGGCCTTAACTTATGCGAATACCGTACCCCTAGCTGGCTGGTTATTCGAAGCTAGCTGGGTATTCGCAAAACGCAAAGCGAATAACCAACTCCCATCTGGCTAGCTGGGTATTCGCAAAACGCAAAGCGAACACCCAGTTCCCAGCTGGCTTGGTATTCCAAGTTAGCTGGGTATTCACCTTATGGGTAGCGAATACCCATAAGCCAGCTGGCTGGGTATTCGAATCTAGCTTGGTATTGGCCTTATGTATAGCGAATTCCCAACTCCCAGTTAGCTTGTTATTCGAAGGTAACTGGGTATTGGCCTTAACTTATGCTAAAACCCAACTCCCAGCTGGCTAGATGTTCAAATCTACCAAGGTATTCAATACCCAATACCAAATTCCCATCTTTAAGCTAACTTCACAGATTTTAACACAGGCCATTTTTAAGCTTATGTAGCATGAATTGAACCGACGACACCGAAGTTACAAATATATTTTTCCGGTAGTACCAATTCAATACAATAATAGCAACTATAACAACAACAACAACAACCATTTTACAATAAACCCAGTCTTGCATGCCAACGCTGTTTCTCTCAAATGGTTGTACAGAATATTAAGGAATGTTACTTCGTTTCTCATCCAATTATCAAACGCACTGTCTAAAGAATGTCTGCTTAAATCCCGTGTACGAAAAAAATACGAATATCAGTGTGTTTTAATTATTTGATATTTTCATATATATTCACAATTTTGAAAATGAATGATACATCTCAGCAGTAAACCGTTATTATTAAATGATTAACTAGTATATCATTACATGCAAAGTTCGAATAACCAACTACCTTCTGGTTGGTAGTTGGGGATTCCCGCGAATAACCAACTGAGTCCCCTGGTGAATGTAGGGAGAAGGAGGTGTGGCCATGTTGTAGAATACATATATCTTGTTATATATCCGTTACATTTATTCCACAAAAAGACTTTGTGTTTTCTCTGAAATACATGCAAAATCCGAATTACAAACTACCTTCTGGTTGGTAGTTGGGGATTCACGCGAATAACCAACTGAGTCCCTTGGTGGATGTAGGGAGAAGTAGATGTTACCATGTTGAAGAATACATCTATCTTGTTATATATTCGTTACATTTTCCACAAAAAGACTTTGTGTTTTCTCTGAAATACATGCAAAATCCGAATTACCAACTACCTTCTGGTAGGTAGTTGGGGATTCACGCGAATAACCAACTAAGTCCCCTGGTGGATGTAGGGAGAAGGGGGTGTTACCATGTTGTAGAATACATCTATCTTGTTATAGGTACGTTACATTTATTCCGGAAAAATAATTTCTGATATATATAGTTGGGAATTACGAATAACCAACTACCAACTACCTACCAAATTGACGCTCATAAAGTAAAGGCCAATATGGAGCTGAATACCATTCTGGTACAATTAAAGTTCCGCTTGCACTTTCTTGCTCAACTTTATGAATGCATTTTGCAACCAGTCTAGGTGGCGGAACTAACCAATTGACAACTCCGTGCCAATTCTGCGAGAAGCAGTCTATTGCTTCTACACCTGGTACCCACCAGCGTGCATTGAAACGCTTACATTTGTAATTTAAATGAGATGCGAACCTGTCCACTACATGCGGACCCCATCGTTTGTCTAAGACCGAGAAAGATAATGGGCTGATGAACCAAT
The DNA here is from genome assembly GCA_022818135.1 of Saxidomus purpurata. Taxonomy (NCBI): domain Eukaryota; kingdom Metazoa; phylum Mollusca; class Bivalvia; order Venerida; family Veneridae; genus Saxidomus; species Saxidomus purpurata. The sequence goes on from JAFMSR010000004.1 coordinate 1,611,347, forward strand.
CATCATAATCAAAACAACGACTTAAATGATCTGCTCTTTTGATCAAAGACCGAGGAATCCACCGAGAAGACATTAAGATATTTTCTACTTCACACATTCCGTGTATACATTGTAACTAAAACCATTTTATGTAATATCCGTATTTCTGCTGCCCGATTTTAGTATTATATCAACATTTTTATTGGCTGTGAAAATATTTACATTTTTTTGAATTTAGTATGCTTACATAATTAAATAAAACCCTTTTTACAGCTTCTAACTCTCTCCATGTTGAACTTTTATCCGTTTCTGGGTCGTTCCAAGACCCATAAATCTCTTTTGAACAGTATTCAATAAATGAGTCATTGCAAATCACTTACCTCCGGAATTCTAGACTCCTGATACTGTAAATTCTTTTGTAAAGACTGTATGCTACTCATGTATACATTTGAGCTCGGCAGATCGAACTCTTTCTCAAATGACCCTATGTTCTGACCAAAACTCACTTCCGGCGTGACAGACTGGCTCTCTTCCGGGAGCGTACCAAAGGCCCTATCCGAGGCCAATAACGACAACCAATTATCATTTAAACTGTCGGTTTCTGGCCGGAGAAACTCGCCTTGGTTGTCTATTGCCTTACCTTTCTCTCTGTAGACTCCATTACCTGTTGCACTTGCGTCTACAAATATGTTAAAATCTATTGTCTGTTTCACATTTATAGGCCTTCCTTTTGTGTTTATATTATCAACATTTTGAAGCAAAACAAGAGCTCTTTCCGGGCTTCGTCTCTGACAACTATGGGAACTTCCCAACTAGCTCGTGTTAAAATACAGGAGTACAGGTACCTCGTTTTCAGACAAACACTTCTTCCGAAAACGAATTGTAAAGAGATAAGCTGACCTATTACTGATGCCAATGATCTAACGTGAATCACATTTAGAGAATCTAAAGCGATTATTTTCAAAACGTGTTCTATAGACATTTTCAGACGTTTGATACGTTCATCTGTTATTTGCACTATATTCTTTGCGTAGTAAAGGACATGTCCTAACCCAATAACCTTCTGTGCCGGAATCCAGTGGCATGTGTCGTCTGCTAAAAGAAGTCCAAATTATTTCAATTAAGTTTGTACGAACTCGCTTGATTTACAAGCATCTTGGAAATTTTCTTTTCCGCCTATTCCATCATCAAGAAACATGATGATTTTATGACCCTTATATCTCCAGAAATTGACAACTACCCTTAACTTTTTTGTAAAAATATGCCTGCTATGGCAATACCAAATGGCAGCGAATTGAAAATGAAACATTTTCTACTTTTACAGCAGAACCTCGAAATACCGGACGGCCTTCGGCGGGGAAAAATCGGCCGGTTTTCCGAGGTGGCCGGATTTTCGGGGAATGAGATTTTGTAAGTTACGTACCTCCGGTCATTCCTTTGTTTCGTGAATCACGACAGTCTTCATTGCAAACATGAATAACTTCACTATCGACTTTATTTAAATACATCTTAAAACATTTAAATGCATGTCACCGCCCATAAAACATTAAAATAGCATTCACAAAATTAAAAGCTAGAATACATGTACATTGTAATTAAATGTCAGCATCATCCGGCGCGACGTTAAGATAACACGTCATGAATTTCAAAATACAGACGAAAATACTTTAAATTTTAACAATAAAACTTGATGATTGTAAATCCCCGCTAAAATTCCGCTGTGATGATTTACTATGACACAAAATATAAATCTCTATCGTTTTGCTAAATTTCGAACAAATCTGAGCGAAATGTCTTAAATATGAACGATTTTATAAATCTACAAATCTTGAAATGAAATCTAGTTATCAGCACGTTTGATAGACAAATTGTATTGTTCGGCATTAGGGTCAATTTACAAACTAATTCGCACTTATTCTTTGTGACCGACTGTGCAAATTTGATAATCGCCACAAGTCGTTTTCACGCCTTCGGCACACCAGACCGCGACCGGATTATTGAGAGTCATTTTAATACACAATATCAAAGTTTCAAAGTTTATTTTACAAACATGCATGAGTCTCGATTAAAACGGGCAGCATCAGCAAAATACATATCTATATACAAAACATATCAACATGACAAAACGGAAAACGACTATAGTCTACTATAATAACAAATCTATGTACAGGGAGATCACAATTTTACATTCTCTGAATTTATACAGTGGAGAATATACATGTACATAAATCAATAAGTTCATTTTTATCAAATATAAAGTTCTTTTTTTTTGGTTTAGTAATGAAAGTCTACCTTTACAATATTTACTAATTGAAAAGTCTCGTTACAGCTATGGTTATTTTTCGCCTATTTCATAAATTGTGTGCGTCATAAGATTAGACATTTCCATGAAAATCTCGTGCTGTATTTATTTTCAGCACACTTGTGTAGTCAAAATATGAATGAATTTATCATTCGTGCGGTTGTTTTAGGTCAAAGTGTTGTGAAGCTAATGTGCTTATGCTAATGATTTTGGATTATCGTTACATAAATCGTAAGTATTATACATAGTGGATAATATTAAACAATATCATAATTGGACCAAAACTATCGGCCGGAATTCGGAAAATTGAGGGACCGGATTTTCGGGGGAATATTAACATTAGTGTCAATGGAGAAAAAAGGGCGGAGAAAAAACGGCCGGAGTTTTGAGGTATCCGTTTTTTTAGGGGTTCGGAATTTAGGGAGTCTACTGTACCATATGCACAGCTGAAATCTAAAAATGTTTTATGATCTTCAAAAATGTCAATATGATGATATGCCGATTTCAGATCAAACGTAAACAAGAACCTATTTTGCATAAAACATATATATCTAAAGCTACCCTGATGTCTTCAAATTTGATTTTAAACTTATGCAAGTTATGACTGATATGTCTACAATCCAAAACCATTCTTTTCTTTCCGGATTTGTTCTCGGCTACTGTGAGCGGATAAACTACAAATGGTTGCGTCTTAACTTCTTTGATGACGCCTTTGTCTAACAGAGACTGAATTTCTTTTCTACGAATTCGACATTATTTAAAGCCGACCTATTGTTACGAATAAAAACTGAAGTTGGCATTTCTTTGAATGGCAATTTGTATCCGTATTCAATTACATCATTAATGTACTGACTCTCACTCACCTCTTTCCATTTACTAGAACAACTTTTTAGCCTTCCAACTGGCGATATTATACCGTGATTACATGAACATTTACCTGAATCAACATTGTACCTCTTGCCATCTGACGGCATGACGCTTGTTGTATTCTTCTGGAACTCCGTGCCCAACAAAGACTTACTTTCGACAGAATCTGAACATATTTTGGTACTGCTTTTGGTACTGCTAGATTCCGCAGACGACTTGTTCTCATCTACAACAGAAACATAACATAAAGTACTTAAAAGATTAGCTTGATTTTGCGATTGGGTACACTCATGTTTCCGGTGGCCGGGTTTCCCACACGCATGGCAGCAACCAGGTTTACGGGTAGAAGTATATACGGGTACTTCTGTAGCAACCGATGTCGTCTGCCTGACCGAACGTTGATTCTGATACGGCCTCATTCTAGATCTGGATTTTTGAGCCTTTTCAGCCTCAACTTTTCGGGAGGCCCGCGCCTCTGCTTTGTAATTGCGTTTTTCGTCTTCCGAGTCGCTGGCTATGGGGTTTGACACATATTCCGACACCGCTCTCCAGCCAAATTCGGAAGCATCAGCTAATTTACCAAATTTTGTCTGTGTTGTAACGTCTCTTGAGCTGGAAACATTTCATGGATACGTAAGTCACCCGAAAATAATATAAACTTTACATGTATGTTGTTTTTACATATAAAAGTACAAAATGTACTAAGTTAATTATCGTCATTTCTGGTTCTGTAACATATGACACATTCTATAACGTGCTGCTGTCCACAAAGACGCAACAAATGTTTACTTCAGTCTAATAAGATTAAATTTTTCTTTCAAAATTATAGATAATAATCAATTGTATATAATGTATGCAAACATAGCGTGAAATGCAACACATCAACGGTTGAATACGAGTAATGCTAACTGTATATAAGAGTAACCCTGTAATACATCTGTATATATGGGTCGTACCGACTATAGCCTCTTTAGAGGATGGTGGACCCAATAAGCACATTTACAAACAAACATCTGTATATATAATACATGTGCATAAATCCGAGCCTTTGTGACTAAAATTATCAAAGCGCAACTAACAAGAACATCTACACTTCTGATTTTTACCTTCAGTGATCTTTTCTCCACATTCTGCTGTTTTCTGGGGTTTTTTTTATTATGCTTAGCTTCTTGCAAAGAGAATAACACTTTGACATTTGCACGATACTGCTCCTCGTTGCTCTTTCTTTTAAAATTTGGAAACTCTTTACTAGCCATAACTGAGTTAATTTTATTTAGCTGAATAGCGTTAGAATTTGCACTTATCTAATCAAATAAAGTCCCGATTCCATCCATCATTCACTTTTGTTGTTCCTTTAGAGACTTTGTAACTTGGTCCGAAATCAGTTTTTCTAAATCAATCTGTTGTGTTGAAGGATTCATAATTTGGTGTTCACGATAAGAAAGTTTCGCGTAGAAGTGACAACCGGCTGACTGACTGATTGGAGATGTTTACCCTCGGTACTTGACACTGTCATGTAGTTGTGCTCACCGGTCAATCAGCCTATACATTTATAGGTAAATTTCCTCTCGACAGCGCACACAAAACCGGTTATCATATGTTAATCTTTGTGTGCCAGCCGTGTTAAGACACACGTTCTCAGCTTTACGTTGTACCGCTGAGAACTAGTAACCTTCAAGACATCAACCTCGAAGAAAGAGAGGCAATGTGGAAATATTTGTGTTTTGCCTAAGGACACTGGTAGGGATCGAACCCGGGGCCCTTCGATCCTGAGGCGAACGCGCCACCACTGCGCCACGACGGATCCACTGCGCCACGGCGGCACGGCGGCTCCGTGTTAAACATAAATATATATAAGATAATTCTCAAGATGTTTTGGTTTATGTCTGGAATTCTTTATGTTACTAGTTTACCACAAATAATATTATACTATTAGAAGTATGTAGCAGATGCATATCCTCAAAACGATAATGCGAGAGAGAGAGAGAAAAAGTCTATATCCAGAGTTATCGCTCCTGCAAAGCTCTCACTGTAATGATGTTTGCGGATTGGAGAAGAACAAAATTTCGGGATACGTTTGATGTTTGTAGGAGTTAAACGCCTGTTTCATTCGTATTTTTGTCATCTTACAGGCGGACAGTTTACCTAACAGTCGTTCCTGGGACGAACCAGTACTAGACTTCTATCCTCCGTAAGAGACTGCCAACTTCCTCACACAAAGAGACATAGTCGGCAGCAGGGTTCGAACCCATAGCCCTCAATCTATGTGAGGTTACTGTGGTTTTAAGTCAGTGACTGTAACTACTCGACCACGGTGTAGGACTAATTTATCTATTCTATCAATTGAACTCTAGGTTTGAACACTGTTAATCGCCAGTGTCAAAGGAGTTAGGGTCCTGCATTAAAAGGGTTAAAGGTACCTCCCCTAAATAGATACTGTATTCAAAATTGGCGATCATTTGATTACAAATACCAAGGAAAAAAGCAGACGCGTTAGTTAACCACTATGCCTTGGTCAGCAGTAACCATGGCGTTCATCCGACATTTAATAAAAAGTATTATCCGAGTGGAAGAGGAAAGGATAATATTTAAATTATAACTCTGATTTTTCCATCTTTGGGCTAAATAAAGCACTTAAAAACCATAGGAGCTCGATGTCGGGATTATGCTTTTTCCGGCTTTGTTTTGTCTTTTTACATTTATCTAACAACCAAGCTATCAAAATTTGATCTTATTTTCCCCGGATCTTAGGATCTTAACTTTCATATTTTACCACTGAAGTACCATGTAGACTGAAAAAAGAAAAGGAGTGACATACGCCATGTTATCCAACACAAAGCAGCTTAAGATTTGGTATTCAAATAGTATCAATACAAGTTCCCATATGGGTGTTGTATATGTAACAGTATTGTTTACACGTGTCACAACTATTTTGTGTTAACAAATTCTATCTACAATAAACTCCGTATATAACGAACTACATGGGACAATCTAAATGTGTTCCTTATATCCGGAGTATGTTATATCTATTTAGCATTTTCATATACAATAAAGAAGGAAAGTAAATCGGGCCAATATAATTTGTTCCTTATATCCGGAATGTCGAGTTTACTGTAAACACATTTGCTTCTATTGCACTGCTGTTCTGCCATCTCTGTGTTTTACCGTCAACTAAAGATCGGTCGTTTACATTTGTATGTGTTCTGTTTTGTGTAAGTTCTATGTCAGTTTTTACCGTCAACTATAGATCGGTCGTGTATGTGTTCTGTTCTGTGCGAGTTCTTTGTCAGTCTGTCATCTCTGTGTTTTACCGTCAACTATAGATCGGTCGCGTATGTGTTCTGTTCTGTGTAAGTTCTATGTCAGTCCTGTGTTTTACCATCAACTAAAGATCGGTCGTGTATGTGTTCTTTTCTGTGTAAGTTCTATGTCAGTCCGCCATCTCTGTGTTATACCGTCAGCTAAAGATCGGTCGTGTATGTGTTCTGTTCTGTGAAGTTCTATGTCAGTATGCCATCTCTATGTTTCACTGTCAACTATAGATCGGTCGTGTATGTGTTCTGTTCTGTGTAAGTTCTATGTCAGTCCTGTGTTTTACCGTCAACTAAAGATCGGTCGTGTATGTGTTCTGTTCTGTGTAAGTTCTATGTCAGTCTGTCATCCCTGTGTTTTGCGTCAACTATAGATCGGTCGTGTATGTGTTCTGTTCTATGTAAGTTCTATGTCAGTCTGCCGTCTCTGTGTTTTACCGTCAAGTATAGATCGGTCGTGTATGTGTTCTGTTCTGTGCGAGTTCTTTGTCAGTATGTCATCTTTGTGTTTTACATTCAACTATAGATCGGTCGCGTATGTGTTCTGTTCTGTGTAAGTTCTATGTCAGTCTGCCATCTCTGTGTTTTACCGTCCACTATAGATCGGTCGTGTATGTGTTCTGTTCTATGTAAGTTCTATGTCAGTCTGCCGTCTCTGTGTTTTACCGTCAAGTATATATCGGTCGTGTATGTGTTCTGTTCTGTGCGAGTTCTTTGTCAGTATGTCATCTCTGTGTTTTACATTCAACTATAGATCGGTCGCGTATGTGTTCTGTTCTGTGTAAGTTCTATGTCAGTCTGTCATCTCTGTGTTTTACCGTCAACTAAAGATCGGTCGTGTATGTGTTCTGTTCTGTGTAAGTTCTATTTCAGTCTGTCATCTCTGTGTTTTATAATTGTACCGTCAACTATAGATCGGTCGTGTATGTGTTCTGTTCTGTGTAAGTTCTATGTCAGTCTGTCATCTCTGTGTTTTATAATTGTACCGTCAACTATAGATCGGTCGTGTATGTGTTCTGTTCTGTGTAAGTTCTATGTCAGTCTGTCATTTCTGTTTTTTACCGTCAACTTAAGATCGGTCGTGTATGTGTTCTGTTATGTTTGTATCTTTTTTCTTACACAGACGTGATTTGCAATTTACACAATTTTTTATTATTGCTGCACTTGAAGTTGATCAGGTATATCGCTCTCGGGACTCACGGAAAATGAATTCAGCCTCGGACGCAGAATAAGGCAATATTGCACTAAGGTCACATACACCATACCACCGGTGGGGATCGATCCCTGGACCCTCCTTCATCATGAATCTCCACAGCCTTAGTTTCTGATTGGTCAATTGTGATACTTAGCTTGCTTTTAGCCAATCAGAAAATTGGATTTGTAACAAGATACAGTCGGGCCCAGAATAGTGTAGTACATACACTGTTACGTTACTTTGTAACTGATTAAATCCCTATTGGTTTGAGTTAAAGCTGCCCGTCTCAGATTTTGGTGGAAAAAATAAGGTTCTTCGAACTGTCTGAAATTAAAATAATTAAAATACTTTAGAACGATTCATCAAATAAAAAGGTTCCAGTACCAAATTATAAAGCGTGACAAAGGCTTTTGAAATTCCAATATAAAGATATAGTGTAGCGGTGCCGTACAATGGTAAAACATGACAAAAGTGAACTTACGGCAGGTATTATGTTAGGTTATCTCAAGTCAGGAAGGGGCATTTTCGAGGGGCATTTTCGAAAAGACTGATGCTGTCACCGTCATATACATACTGTATACACTTACACATATTCTAGTCCGGATAATCGGGTAAGTATGATGTAAGGGAAATAATCCGGTTAACCAATGAGATACTGCAGACAAATTAACACTATTAGACCGCGCAGAAAACTTCAAATGACTTAAATAAAGCAGGGTATTTATTTATTTCAGGGCACGTCGAGTCGGAGCTGAAATGCTATCCGCTTGATGCGATGCTGTAAAGTATGTTTGCTTTTATTTATAACATGTAATTTACTCGTAGATCTGAGGAAACTCAGTTACAATCCGCCTCCGTGGTCGAGTGGTTACTGGTTACAGTCTGCCTCCGTGATCTAGTGGCTACTGGTTACAGTCCGCCTGGGTGATCGAGTGGTCACTGGTTACAGTCCGCCTCCGTGATCGAGTGGTTACTGGTTACAGTCTGCCTCCGTGATCGAGTGGTTACTGGTTACAGTCTGCCTTCATGATCAAGTGGTTACTGGTTACAGTCTGCCTCCGTGATCGAGTGGTTACTGGTTACAGTCTGCCTCCGTGATCGAGTGGTTACTGGTTACAGACTGCCTCGGTGGTCGAGAGGTTACTGGTTACAGTCTGCCTCCGTGATCGAGTGGTTACTGTTTACAGTCCGCCTCCGTGATCGAGTGGTTACTGGTTACAGTCCGCCTCGGTGATCGAGTGGTTACTGGTTACAGTCTGCCTCGGTGATCGAGTGGTTACTGGTTACAGTCCGCCTCGGTGATCTAGTTGTTACTGGTTACAGTCTGCCTCCGTGATCGAGTGGTTACTGGTTACAGTCCGCCCCAGTTATCTAGTGGTTACTGGTTACAGTCCGCCTCCGTGATCGAGTGGTTAGAGTCGCTGACTTGAAACTTGACACTGTAATCTCTCATACATTGAGAGTCGTGGGTTCGAGCCCTGCTACCGACTTTGTCCCTTTATGTAAGAAAGTTGGCAGTTTCTTACGATATACAGGAGTCTAGTACTGGTTTTTCCCAGGAACGATGGTTATGTAAACTGCCCGCCTGTGGATATGACCAAAATACGATTTTAACGGGCGTTAAACTCCTACAACAACAACAACAACAACAAACTCCAGTTATCGTTCAAGATTTGAGTGTCAAGAAGGCCACTTTAACCAGTAAAAATAATATCATTTTATGTAAGATTTACTGAGTGTTTTTCTATTTTGTATGTAATAAAGTGACGGACTTCGCTCGTTTCCGCTTAAACGTGACTCAGGATAGAGTTTCCATAATAATAGGATCAGTAATCATATAGAAGGATTCTTTTATGTGAACAATCGATTTGGGTCGAGATAATTTCATCAGTATTAGGTGAATAAATCATTGTGTTACGTACATTAACCCTGGACCTACTCAATTTCTAATATGAACAGCATTTATTGTTAGCCTTACTCGTTATGTGGGAATATTGGCAATCCAGTTTCCAATACTGAACTATTTGAAAAAGGATGGTCAAGAACAAAACTAAACACATCTGTTCTTGAAAACTAGGGAGTAAATTCTACTATATTACATCGTTGTTCACTTCTGAAATTGTGCTGGTTGTTGTTGTTGTTATTGGTATCATTTTCATGTTCCGCAGACTCTGCTAATGGCGGTTGGACAACGTGGACCATTTGTAGCGCGTGCATGGCGATGTGCGGCCCAGGAACCACGAGCAGAGCACGAACCCAGCACCGAAGTACTACGGAGCCAAGTGTACGGGTCCAGCATCCGACAGTAAAGCCATGTACGAATAGAAAACGTTCCTGCACGAACCCAACACCGAAGTCAAGCAGTAATACTTGCAAATATTACATTATTTATTATTTTGAAGTTATTAAGTTTGACACCAGTTATAGGAAGTGCCCCTTTAAGCGAATAAAGAGGTAATTCAGAACATTTCCAAGGATCACTGTCTGAAACAAAAGATAATTGATGCTGATTTCAATACACACGCATATTGCCACAGTTTGCCATAAAAACATGTTCTGCATTGTGCTTGTTCTTGTAATACATTTTCAATTCACAGACGCTTGGGTTCAGTAGAGCGATTCTGGCCCAAAAGTGTATCTTGTAATAATTTTCTTTGCATTTTCATATACATTTACTATGAGAAGCCAACATACGTACTGAATAGGTTTAATAATGTCTAATAAGACATATACATGTAGTGACAAATGACATTTTTGAACTTCAGTGTGCCGGCTTCTATTTACTGCCTACATACCAAATAAGGAGGATAATGTTCAGAGAAACGTGTCCAAAGTAAATTAACTTTCAATTAACTAAATGCAATCTAAAAACTTTATTGAACATTGAACAATACTTACTAAATGAAATTGATAAAAAAATTAACCTTTACCTTTAACTTGGTTTAAAACACAACTTTATTAAAATCATGTCCAATATAAATTTGATCTTTAACTATTTTGTTTTACCTATACTTTAATACAGGTAACATTTTGTAAGTTGCCTTTTATGCCACCTCTGATGTTGGGTCATATATGATTTGCTCTTGTCCGTACATATGTCCTTTCTGAAAATCTTGTGGCACACCCTGCTCCTTAACTAATTGACGTGGTCACCAAACATAAATGACAACGTGGACATGAAGTTGTGCACTTGGTTTTAATTTTTATATCTTACTAGTAACATCAGAGTTATACCCCTTAAATTATTTGAAATAGTCAGTGTGTGGGGACCCGATGAACTTAATGAATTGACCTAGAGTTACCAAACTTTAGTTCAATTTTTATATTGGACAAGTAACGGCAGTGTTTTATCCCTGTGGCCTTTCAAAACACCAATTAAATCTCTATATTATGTTGTTTAAATACTTTTAAAAACATTTCAGAAATCGTTCCTGCATAGCATCAGCAATACTGAAGAGAAGTCTTAGTGCTGGGAGGCATTCAGGCAGTACAGCAATTTAGTCCGTGGGGATAACAGACACAATAAGTGAGAGATTGTAAAAGAAAAGACTGTCAAGAGGTATATAGTTTTGTAAATATTTAGTTCTTAAAATTCTTAAAAAACGTCCACAATTACATTCAAAGATCTCGTCATAAACCACTGGACCAACGTAAATAAAATCCACAGCACTTGGTATTCTTTTCATGAAGCTATACCAAAGTTGTTCAAAGAATTCGATTCCACGGCAACCAAAGGGAAAATCTTAATGAATAATCTTGCCGACAAAGGTCATATTGTATTCAGATTATATTTAAACAAGATTTTTTAAGTATGCTCAAAACAGTTATCCATAATAAAATATGCATTTTTATGCGCCAACAGATAAGTCTGTGAAGTTGGCACGGAGATCGTACATCGACATAAGATCCGCATTCCTTCGTTACGGTACTGCATATCTAGATCGGAGTTCGACATTAGAGCTACATTCAAAATAATGCAGATCTAGATCGTAGATCAACATCAGATCTGCATTCGATACTGCAGATCTAGATCGTACATCGACATGAGATCTGCATTCGAAAATGTAGATCTAGATCGTAGATCAACATCAGATCTGTAATCGAGAATGCAGATCTAGGTCGTAGATCAACATCATATCTGTAATCGAGAATGCAGATCTAGATCGTACATCGACATCAGATCTACATTCGAGAATGCAGATCTAGATCGTTAATCGACATCAGATCTGCATTCGCGGATGCAGATCTAGATCGCACATTGACATCAGATCTGCAATCGAAAATGCAGATATAGATCGTAGATCAACATCAGATCTGCATTCCTAAATTCACATCTAGATTGTACATCGACGTCTGATGTTTTGAAATGATTTGCAATTCACCGGGGGTATAGATTCGGTGAATTTAATTGTTGAATTTCCACTTGATAATTATGTGTAATCATTTTGGTATGTACACTTTCACTGAACAAAGTTAAAAAGAGGTGTTTTGCATTTATCTAAATTTCAGTTGTCCATAACAATAAGTGTTCGTAGGCCTACTTAAACTGCTACGGAATGTAGGCTCAAGGTCACAACTTTATGTCAAACGTTTGAGTCTGACATTTTATGTCCGCTCCAAATCCCATTAATCCTTTAAAGGATTTTGCCTTAACTCGGGTCAAACGTTCATTTAATAAAGATGATGTGCAGAACCCACGAGCCGGTCACGCTGGCTTTAGGTCAAGGACACAACTTACGGTCAAACGTCAGTATCTCAACATCTTTTAAGGATTTGATGAAACTCTTGTGAAATGATTAACTCATTGAGACAATGTGTATAACCTATGATCCGGCACACTGTCTCGAGGCCAAGGACACATGTTAACGTCAAAGGTTTGAGTCTTGAATTTGTGTCCGCTCAGTATCTCCTGAGCCGCATGATGGATTTAAATAAAACTCTGACCAAATATTCATCTCTTCGAGATGATGTTCAGTAGCCATGATTTTGGCATTAGAAATTAACTAAAGCTGATTGGTAGAAAAACTCTCGGTTTACAGGGCTTTAGTTTGACCACTTAAACAGATCACTTACTTCGTGTGCCTTTTATAGAAAACGAGCTAAACGAATCTTTTCACGAGCGTCCACTTACAAACGTTTTCCTGATATTAGTTTTAAAGTGTAACCAAGTAATATAAACGTCTCAAAATTCATATTCTCATTAACTATACAATAATTATCAGCACATAGATTACTTTCAGAAACGGACAGATGAAATTAACCAATCAATTCCCTAGACATGAAAGACCTGTTTTACATGCATATACAACACTCGTAATGAAGAACACTGAAATGTAAAGTTAAAAAAATCCTCAGACGACAGAACAATATAAATATTACGTGAAACAATCAAACAGTCCAAAGTTGGTTGAAATGCCTTCAAATATTTAAACTGTCTACTTTTGTGTATAGAGCTTTTTAAAGGAGAAAACCCATTTATTACAGTTGACACTTTTCTGCTCAAATAATAAAGTACTACAATGTTTATATAACATTTTGACTATCTTTTGGCGACGGTTGCAAATAAATAGTTTCATGTACAGGCATTAAAGAATAGTTCGTGTTGTCAATCATTCAATGACTTTTTACTGTTCTCGTTGACAATCCATCTGCTATAATTTTAGAGCTCTGACAGTATGTATTGATTATTGTAATTTACGTGAAGTTAGCTCAACAAGCGACAAACGACATTCAGAATTTATATGTCGTGCCAGCGCGACATGCGACATTCGACATTCAAATTTGGATGTCGTGCCAGCGCAACATACGACATTCGACATTCAAGATCTACAAAACTGCTTAAGTTTGAATGTCGTGCAAGCGCGACATACGACATTTGACATTCAAAATCTACAAAACTACTAAAGTTTGAATGTCGTGCCAGCGCGGCATTCGAAATTCAAATTTGAATTGTTGACTTGTTACAACATCTAATACGACATTTGACATTTAGAATTTGAATGTCGTGCCAGCGCGACATACGACATTCGACATTCAAAATCTTAAAAAATGCTAAAGTTTGAATGTCGTGCCAGCGCGGCATTCGAAATTCAAATTTGAAGTGTTGACTTATTACAACATTTAGTTGCCTAATATGTTTACATTGCATGGACGTATGGTTTTGTTTAATAAACTATCTTTCTAAACGCAATAGATCTACTTTATATTGATAAAGAGAATAAAACAATCTCTGCCGAGTTCCAGCGAAACAGTTACCCGAAGTGACGGATATCTCCATCTGAACCACGTATCAAATGGTAGAAACTTTTTCTTGCATACTGTCTTGCACTTTAAAATAGATATTTAAATACAAACTTATCGAAATGATGCATTTTTTAATATAAAAATAAACGTTATTAAGATGCTGTGTTTGGTAAAGTGACGGAAATTGTTCATAACGTTACGTCACAAGTAATTCACGCGAGTCGTCTGACATGAGGGGTGTAAGATGAGATTTTCCAGGACTGGTAAAAACTGCAGATATCCCCATCAGGTAGGCAAGAAGAGATTTTCCAGCAGTGGTAAAAACTGCAGATATCCCCATCTGGTGCAAGAAAAGTCCCACCCATCCACGACGTGCGTACAGAAATTGATATATTGAGCGCGCTTGTATTCATGCATAATGGTCAGAATTGTCCATTCAGTAAGTGTACTAACTTAATAGATGTTTATGGATGTGATTTCAAACTAACATTTACATCTTCATGCAACTGGAATGCATATATGTTCTTATTACGCATCTTTCGGTTCTCTTGCGTCTTCGTCTACAATTGTTTTTTCAAAAATACAAGGAAGGATATAAAGAATGTTGATACACTCTCAGGAAGGAGTGCAATACCATTGCTTTACAATGTGATCATGTATGACGTGTGTTTTTGCAAATTTAGTCACAGTTAACAAGTGTGAAACAAGTTCTTCTAAAAATGTTCTTAAAAATAATGCATATGTAAATATTTACACTAACAAAACCTGTTAAGTATTTTGTTGATTAGCTGCATATTCAGTGTATTATAAAGATGTGCGTGAGAGAAATTGATGCGATAATCGGTCCTCAAAAGAGAGACATGTGACATCAACGGGTAGTAATGCCATCACCTCTTCATTAAAATGGCCGGCATTGAGAGGCAAAGATGGAACCAATTTCGTTAAAAGATACATACTGCTTTGTCGAAATGATAGTTTATTCTTAACAATACATGAACAGGACGAGTGACGAAAACAATTCACGCAATGTTTAGATAGAGAGGGAAAATAACCACCTTTAAAACATTCCACTAAACTTGACTAATCACTACGTATTCTTCTAATATCAAAAACACTTGTACATTTTCTTGGCCCTAGGTAAAATACTTAATAAAAATGCAAAATCGGCCATTAGTGGCATATAAACAATTGGCCTAAAAGCATTGTGGGTCGATTATAACGTCCCGGCATCACTAAGTCATTTAAGAAAAACCGGTATAGGGAATTTCAACTAGCAGAAGAGACTTTCAGCATGTTCTGTAGGCAAAGACACATTGTATGAATTGTTGAAATACAGTTGAGGTACTTCAAGGAGAAAGAACAGATTCCATAAATAAGTCATAAGTAAGAGTCGGGTATGAAAATATCTTAGATCTGTTGTTTACATATCTAATGGCGATCGAACTTACGACCTAAATATGCATTTTCCGATGCAGATCTGAATCGATCTATGATCTAGATATGCATTTTGGAATGCAGACCTGATGTCATTGTACGATCTAGATCTGCATTTTCGAATGCAGATCTGATGTTGATGTACGATTAAGATCTGCATTTTCGATTGCAGATCTGATGTCGATGTACGATCTAGATCTGCATTTTCGATTGCAGATCTGATGTTGATGTACGATCTAGATCTGCATTTTCGATTGCAGATCTGATGTCGATGTACGATCAAGATCATTCTGCATTTTCGAATGAAGATCTCATGTCGATGTACGATCTAGATCTGCATTTTCGAATGCAGATCTGATGTTGATCTGCGATCTAGATCTGCATTCACGATGGCAGATCTGATGTTGATCTACGATCTAGATCTGCAGTTGTTGATGTACGATATAGATGATGTTGATGTACGATCTAGATCTGCATTTGCGAATGCAGATCTGATGTTGTTCTACGATCTAGATCTGCAGTTTTGAATGCAGATCTGATGTTGATCTACGATTTACATGTGCATTTTCGAATGCAGATCTGATGTTGATCTACGATCTAGATCTGCATTTGCGAATGCAGATCTGATGTTGTTCTACGATCTAGATCTGCAGTTTTGAATGCAGATCTGATGTTGATCTACGATCTAGATCAGCATTTTCGAATGCAGATCTGATGTTGATCTACGATCTAGATCTGCATTTTCGAATGCAGATCTCATGTCGATGTACGATCTAGATCTGCATTCGCGAATGCAGACCTCAGGTTGATCTACGATCTTGATCTGCAGTATCGAATGCAGATCTGATGTGGATCTACTATTTAGATCTGCATTCTCGAATTCAGATCTGATGTGGGTCTACTATTTAGATCTGCATTCTCGATTGCAGATCTGATGTCGATCTACGATCTAGATCTACATTCTCGAATGCAGACCTCAGGTTGATCTACGATCTAGATCTGCATTCTCGAATGCAGATCTGATGTCGATCTACGATCTAGATCTGCATTCTCGAATGCAGACCTCAGGTTGATCTACGATCTAGATCTGCATTCTCGAATGCAGATCTCATGTCGATGTACGACCTTAATCTGCATTTTCGAATGCAGATCTGATGTCGAACTCCGATCAGACGGAGCACATAGATATGACGTATCGCGTAAGACCCATGTCCTTACCTTGAACGTTATGGTCACACTCAGAGGTGAGAAGTGTAGTTTATACTAATTTATTTTAGCTCGATTGTGAAGAAAGCTTTCAGCTTATCGAGTCACTCTCGCGTCCGCTTCCTGGAAAAAACCAGTACTGGTTTCATATGAGGAGGTTCGTTCGTGACCCTCGTGGGTCTCGAACCCGCAACCTCCGGGATGAGCGGCAGACACCTTAACCTCTACACCACCGCTTCCCTTTCAAGGTCACAAACTGTGGGATACCGGTTTGGGGGCATTCAACACTTATTAGGGACAGTTCTTGTCTCATCATTTTTTGACAGTTTTAAAGTTTTAGTGCTTATCATTGCATATTAAATTCAGTATGTCCCTTATCGCAGCTGGCGGCTCAAATAACGATGTTCCAATTGAAATAGTTACATGTTTTCTTTTTTTCTTATTTCAGAAAAACGGTGATATGGTGAAGCCCACCATGATGGAACTGTTATTTGACATTCCCTGTGACAGAAAGAAATGAAATAAACTTGAAACTTTCAACAAAAACAAAGAATCAGATGTGTATATTGAAACAAGAAATTTGATTTAAAAACTTTTTTTTCATAATACATGTGTACTAGTTTCTCACGATTTGTTTTCTAAACATCATCCTAATATCTTAACTACAGTGTATATTTATTGTTTAATGTAACACTGAGCTTTTACAGACAATCTTACTTATTGGTAGTTTAAAAAAAAGTTCGTGTTGATATTATTTACACTTGCTTTAACAAGCTGAAACTGTTGTCCGAACTTTTGTGGTGTAAAGTTTGTCTGATATATCCTGTGAACCTCACAAGAAACATGCCAACTTTCTGTTTGTTTGTTGGAGTTTAAAGCCCGTTCCAACTATTTTGGTCATTTTAACAGGCGGCAGTTTACCTAACAATCGTTCCTGGAAACAGTACTAGACTCCTATCCCCCATAAGAAACTGCCAACTTTCTCACATAAAGAGACGTTGTCGGTAGCAGGGTTCGAACCCATGGCCCTCAATCAGTGAGAGGTTACAGTGATTTCTAACTGTGGTCTTTGTTCACATGTTTGATTGTAAATGCAAAATCACAGACTGAAATACATATCGATTCTAATTATAGATTGGGGTCATGTGTTCGAGTCTAGCAATGTCTCTTTATCTAAAAAATATGTAAGAATTTACAGTCTGTAGTGCTAGTCCTTCCTAGGAAAATCTATCCGCCTGACAAAACAACTGAAATACTGTTAAACGGGAGTATATTTCTATGCAAATGAAAGGTGACTATCATCTCGCTTACTTGTATTCCTATGTTTCAACCTACATGTATCTTTCACTCTTTTTCGACTTCTCTTTTTCTCAGTCACGTTTTATAAATTACTTGATTAAATAACACACAAAATCAAAATAATTTTAATTCCACGCTGGATGACTACATTAACAAAAGTTTAATGATCATATGATATTAATGTAATTTGGCGCTACCTTGTAAAATTAAAGGCGTATTGATTAGTGTACTGGCTGTCACTCTTTGGTATGACGTGGTTCGAACCCGTGACTCCTCTTATGTGAAGCTGACATTCTTCGATCAGTGTATCTAGGATTTTTGACATTGATTTGTGATACCTTTGATTTCATTATCATAATATGAAACTTATGAATGGTTTTACGTACTTAAAAAGAAAGTATTGTGTAAACGTTTTCGAAGATATTTAGTTTATACTAATTTATTTTAGCTCGGTTGTGAAGAAAGCTTGTAGCTTACCGAGTCACTCTCGAGTCCGCTTCCTGGAAAAACCAGTACTGGTGTCATATGAGGAGGTACGGTCGTGAACCCAGCGGGGCTCGAACCCGCAACCTATGGGATGAGCGGCAGACACCTTAACCTCCACACCACCGCTCCCTAAGATGTTTAGAGAGCAAATACTTAAGCAACGGTTCCATGTATTCCATGACTGCAACATTATCCAAACAAGAGTGCCAAACTGTCACAAAATACGCCCGCCAAGGAGGCATAACTCAGTATCTGGCAGTTCATTGGTTTTGTAAAACCTGTTTGAACTATAGAGCGGACAAGACTTATTCAGCTGAGAAGGCTGGTTATCATACTTGGCCTAGACATTATGCCCATAAATATTTTCATCAAGTTTGGTGATGATCGGATGAAAATTGTTTGACTTACAGAGTGGACAAGGCTAATTTTGCATAAATTCAAGGGCCATAATCCAAAAGTGTCTGGGTCGATTTGGCTGGTTATCAAACTTGGCTGAAACATGATGCCCACAAACATGTTCAGCAAATTTGGTGAAGATCAGATAAAAACTCTGACTTAGAGAGACAAAGTGTGGACACAGCCTACTGTGGATGTTCCCATAATATGTCCCATCAGGCTTATAAAAAAACTAAGCCATTATCAACAGTTCTAAAATGTCTTATATATGGAGATGTGTCATGCAGTTAAGAAAAGTAAAGAAACCAGACTTTCACCTACAAAAATGTACAGACCAGCTAAACCACATTCCAGCAACAAAATATGCTATTGATAGTAACATAAAAGGGAAGTAATTCAATAAAAAAATTAAGCAAACAAAATAGGATCTCCCAAATAAAAACAAGAGCACTGTAATCAAGAGCAAATGCAGAGCAATATCCACACAGTTATATGACACTTGAACCCTAAGTGTGACCTTGACCTTGAAGTGAGCCATCCGGAACATGGCTTCTGCACATCGTCTCAATGTGGTAAACAATTGTGTCAGGTTTCTTCGAAATCCTTCAGGGGGTTCAAGAGTTACAGAGCGGAAGGGAAAAAAGTCATATGACCTTTGAACCCCTAAGTTTGACCTTGACCTTGAAGCGAGCCATCCGGAACATGGCTTCTGCACATCGTCTCAATGTGGTAAACATTTGTGTCAGGTTTCTTCAAAATCATTCACGGGGTTCAAGAGTTACAGAGCGGAAGGGAAAAAAAGTCATATGACCTTTGACCCCTGAATATGACCTTGACCTTGAATCCAGCCATCCGGAACATTGCTTCTGCACGTCATCTCAGTCTGGTTAACATTTGTGTGAGGTTTCTTCGAAATCCTTCACGGGGTTCAAGAGTTACAGAGCGGAAGGGAAACAAAATCATTGACCTTTGACCCCTAAGTATGACCTTGACCTTGAATCCAGCCATCCGGAACATTGCTTCTGCACGTCGTCTCAGTCTGGTTAACATTTGTGTCAGGTTTCTTCGAAATCCTTCAAGGGGTTCAAGAGTTACAGAGCGGAAGGGAAATTGCTAACGGACAGACTGACGGACGGACAGACGGACACCGAGGCGATAACATAATACGTCCCCTTCGGGCGTATAATAACTGTATAAAGTAAAGTGTCAGAAGCCAGTAGGATTATTCCCAAAATAACAACATGGCTCAAACATGTACACGAACTTTGAACAATACGGATTGGCCATTTAGGATTCTCGTTGACTGGCTAAAAAAATGGAAACGTACTTTACTTGCTCATAATGCCACGTGTGATGCACGCATGTTTGCAAGTACGTGTATCAAGCACGGGTATCATTATATCTGCCTTTGCTATTACACATGGCCCTTTGAATAGGAGATTTCCCATTCGTGGGTTGAAAGGTTAGAATCATTCGGTGCTACATGTAGCAAAGTGTCTTTTGCTGAGTTGTCGGGGACAGACTTTAAATCGCAACATTTATTTTCGAAAACTTCTGAAAACCGGTTAAAACAGCTTTTGTTAACGCACTCGAGCAATAAGTAAGCTGGCAAAGTATTTTGCCATGAATATGTAAGAAATAAATGCATTATTGAAACTTGCTTGTTTCATCCTTTAAAATATTTGTGTTTTCGATACAAAAAATGGGTCCAGTGACTGTTTGACATTTTCACCGCGTGTACGTACGTAAACGATCAGTTGACTTATCCATTCATAGAAGCGACGTCACTGGTGCATTTACCGAGAAATATAAGTCGAACACATCCCATTTTTATTCAATTATTCAGTTTCAGGTATCCAAAAAAAGTAAATTGTCAAAATTAAAAAAAAAATTCACCGTTTTATTTTTTTATTTTTATCTGAAATGCCAAAATTCATGGAGCCGAAAAAATGACGTTTCTGAAGTTTTCAACGAAAATCTCTTTCTTTATAAAATGTTACAGTTTTGACACCGATTGATACAAAACAGTTCAAGTATTATAGCAAACATTGAAAAATAAGAATCGGTAAACAAATGACAAAATTACATGACAATTATAACATGACGGTACGCTTCCGGTACGCTGGCGCTAGAGGGCGTTGTTAAATGACGTCATGTGAGGGTCAAGTGAATAAAAACGTTTCCATGCAATGCAGATGGGCACGGTATACGCATGTAATAAATTTCAAACAAAACTTTACATTTACAGACGAAATTTACTGACCTACCTTATCACACATACACAGCCCGTATATACTGACACCAAAAAGAAACTGAGCACTTTTATATTGAGCGTCACTTTTTCGTTACTAAGTTTAAAAAGATGGATTTTATTATCATGAGTAACAAAATAATCGTCCATACATTGCACTAATTTACCCAATATTTAAGCACGTGGATGTCCTTCAAACTGACCGAAGGCTAATTTGCAACTTTTTGCACGTGCTACCCGTGCAACATGTTTACAAGTACAGATTGTCACTGACCGATATCTTTACTGGCTATGCAATAATTAAATCATAGTACATTTGAATTTCACTTATTAACAAGATAAACGAATTCATGCACTTCTGCAACTTGCATCCGGCGTCAGCGTCTCTGACGTCACTAGGCAGCTTAACTGCCACAGAAATACCACCATGAAACCGTCAAAATGGAAGCGTTAGAGATCTTCCACGATCCGGCAGGCCGAAGGTGACAACGGCACGTCAGATAATTATTACACAAGTGCACAGTTTTTTTTTTCGTCAGTATATGATAATAAAACTTAGGCGACGTTCCAAGAAAATAGTGATTTTCTTCGAAATTGCGCATACGCGTTACATTACCAGTCCCGTTAGCTCATTCATCGTCCTGTTTACCGTATATTGCTATAGTGTCAAAATGAAGGTATCATATAAATTAGTCTAGTGTTACCTGCCCCTACCCATTCGGTACGGGTCAGGCAAAGCTCAATAATGGCGGTGCCCACACATAGGAGCTCGAGGTCGGGATTATGCTTTTCCGGCTTTGTTTTGTCTTTTTACATTTATTTAAGAACCAAGCTAACAAAATATGATCTTATTTTTCCCGGATCTTAACTTTCATATTTTACCGCTAAAGTACCTGGTAGACTGATGGCCGGTTGTTGAACAAATATAATCGGCGCTTAAGCCTCGATTATAATAAGCCAGTTGCACAGCACTGATTTATGCAACACCGTATTACTGTTCAGCAACCGGTTTGATAAGCGCCGATTACTATAATCGATTTGCTGGAACATATATTTCACGGTTATGATTCCGTTTATCGCGCGATTATCCAAACCTGCTTGTATGGTGGTTTATACATGAATAGTCGTTGAAAATGGAGTATCTCAACATTTTGGACTACCTCGATATTCTTGAATATCGTAGAGACAGGGTTATAAGAGATAGGAGTAATCCCATGGAAGAATATGATGAAGCTGATTTTAGAATCAGATACAGGTTTTCGAAGGAAAGTGCGCTTTTTATCTTGGGAATGGTTGAAGCACCACTGCAGAGAAGACAGGATCGAGCTCATAGAATATTGCCAGTGATCCAACTACTTGTCTGTCTTCGCTTTATGGCCACTGGTGGATTTCTGAAGCTAGTGGGGGACTCTTTCGGACTTCATGTATCTTCTGTTAGCAGAATTGTCAGAAATGTGTCACAGTGCATTGCGCGACAGAGGGAGAGATTTTTATATTTTCCCAACGGAAATGATGCTGTTCGAATACAACGAGAATTCATGGAACAGGGAAATATCCCTGGGATTGTTGGAGCTATCGACTGTACACATGTTCCTATTATCTCACCAGGAAACGACAATGCCGAGTTGTTTAGAAACAGGAAAGGCTTCTTTTCTTTAAATGTGCAGGCTGTATGTGACTCTAGGCACCGATTTACGAATATAGTTGTACGGTGGCCCGGAAGTACCCACGATTCAAGAATTTTCGAAAATAGTGAATTGTCTGCTAAATTTGAAAATGGGGAATACACGGGAACTCTTGTTGGTGACAATGGATATCCTTTGAGGCGGTACCTGCTCACACCAGTTCTACAACCCCAGACTAGGTATAGTATATTATTTCCTATCCGTATGTTTATAATGCATATAATTATTTAGATAAAGTCTCTTCATTCACAATTAAGCGCATTAAATTGACGGCTATTTCAGACAAATTCAGTACATAAAAGTACTTTAAAGGCTTTTAATGCGCAAATCAGACTGTTATATTATCTTTATGAGTAATTTCACTCTTAAATTTTTATAGGGCGGAACAGCGATACAATAACCACCTATCTCGAGTGCGTGTCCGAGTGGAGAACTTGTTTGGTATTTGGAAAAGGCGTTTTTCATGCTTAAGGTATAAGATTTCCTTAATTTTGGGGAGAATAATACATTTTGCGGCTAGTTAAATATTCTTCTGTTTTATAACGAATTGTACACATTACTTCTATGTTCCTTAATAAAGTCAAAACTCAAAGAGTAAAATAATATGAGAACATTTTGATAACGTTTATCAATTACATTTTAATGCCTTTGGTGTAGCTATTTATAAAAAGTAAGATTTATCTTTTAAGTAGATGTCGTCAATTCATGTGTATACAATTGCACAGAAACCAACTGCGCCTTAAACTGCAAACATCAATGGTTGTTGTTGTTGCGTGTGCCGTGCTTCACAACATAGCTCGGGAAAGAAACGAGGCTGAACCTGATGATATCGTGGCTCCGCCGGACATGGACGTTCCTGTAGCACCTGTAATAAGGAATGAAGGTGGACAAGCTGTCAGAAATCTGATAATTCAAAGGTTCCAGTAGGTTCGTAAATCTTGTTCAATGTAAAGTGCTTCTTTGCTATTCCGCTTAACTACTTAAAACAAATATACTTTAAATTTAAAAAATATCTCTTTGTTGAATAAAGGATCATTCTTTCGTCGAAACGTCAAACTGGTAAATGACATTACCAATCAAAAACAACTTTACATCGGTAGTGCGTCACAAAAGGCATTATGATATAAAAACAAACGATATTAAGCGGAGATGTAATAATGATAATTATAATAATATTAAATGTTGTGCCTGGGAAAGTGACGTGTCAAAGTTTATAAAGTTACGTCAGAAGTAATTCACGATCATTTTTCAGGCAGTATAAGTCAGCGATTAATAAATTTCGTTAATAAATGATGATCACTTTGGTGATATCACTTTAATAAATCATTTAATTACGTTTCACTTACTTTTACTGCTTATTTGAAAGGGTTCCAAATACTTCGCACATTGTCCTTACGGCGAACTTCCTCCTCACATTCATTGTTTTCGGCTAATGTTATCGTTCCCAATTCCTTTCGCAGTTTCCTCTTTTTAAGTCCTATTACTTCCATTTTTTCACGGAACAGTTGCTCTTTCTGTTTTCTCTCTACTTTCATACTCTCCATTTTAAAATCATGTTCAATTTTTATCAGCCTCATCTTTTCTTCGTGTTCTTTGTTAAGTAAATGAACAACTACTTCTTTTCCATTTTTACAAGCTGTATTACTGTCTTTCTTCTTATTTATTTCAGTTGGCGATTGAGATCTAGTTATGAAAGATGCCGTTTCCTTAGGACTTGTTGCAGACTGCCCTGATGTTGAGGGGTAAGAGGTGTGCGACATCTGGATGGTTTCGTTAGCAGCCGAAAACAGTGTGTTCTCTGTGCTGCGCTCCACGTCTTGCACTGCTATTTCCTGTAAATAATTTACATGACTGTATTGAAAACGCATCTACATGACTTGCATGTTGTTTTATTATTGTCTGACCATAAATTAAGGTTGACCAAATTGAACATGAAAAGAAGTGTACTTATTCACTGCCGTGATATGTATGCCATATCATTTACATGTGTTTTTGGCAGTTCAAAATCCTTTATCTTACTAAACAATATTAACGTGATTCAGAATGTGGGCCCGATCGCTTGTAACGTCGGAACATGCAAGTGATGAGCTCGAGTATGATCTGACTCCGAGTGGAGGCAATCAGGCATTTGGTTCCCATTTCTATGAAAATCACCCTTTTTATAATACAACATAGACATTTGATTACTTAGCTGCGGTAAAATACAATTTAAATGACATCTTACGAATAAATATGTTGCTGTAGAGTGTAGTTTAACGTTTATTACCATTTATTTTGGTAAATTTAACAGGCGGGTTACAGTGATTTCATGTCGGCGACTCTAAAACTAGAAACCGGAGGCAGACTGGCAAACAATTGCAGACAAACTCTAATTCGCGTTATAAAAGCGTTGTATGTGACGTCATTTTATTGACGTCATGGTATGGTAACTAGCTAACGACCCAATGAAATGCGATGTCGAATCACGAATATTCTATGGGCAAATTTGATGCGGTACTGTGCGGAATTCACGTAATAACTATATACAATACATACGGTATGGAAGAAAAAGACGCTTGGTTTAGACGGAAATATTCTTCAACACATGCTGAAACTCAAACTTTTAGCCTCATCCTGGCCAATCTGTTACCCGTAGTGACGGATATTTCGTCTGATCCGCTCGCTCATGACAGAACTTATATGCTTAAAAGATATAATAAAATTGTTCTGTCCTTTTAGATTGTTAATATAGTCCCGGTCGACACTAAGAATTCTACACGGCTGAATCTGTCCAGACCCCTAACCTTAATTGTATTCCCTTTCAAGTAGGCCCCTAACCAGTAAAAAATACAGAAAGTCAGAAAAGGAAGTTCGCTGTGATAAGCTATTAGATTTCTATGCCAAGTTGACACGATTATTGATATAGATTGCATTTTCTATCGAATGAGTTGTTTTATTACATGGATTTAACCGTATTAAGGTTTCGTTCCATGCTAATGCAGAATGTGAATAGCAAAGTGTTTCAAGGAATTAATAATTACCTCTCTGTCACCATGGAAACTAGCATCTGCGTCATATGGGTTCGCGAAACTCTGTATTTGCGTCGGAAGAATGCCACACACCCTTGATTCCACATGGGTTAGGCAGTTTGTTGAAGGTCCGCCTCCAGTTTTTATCTGTTTGAAACACATAATAGCAATCATCAAACTTATTACTATCATTTAGCACTACTCATTATGCTTTTTATTTATATTTTACTTTGATCGATGCATAATTGATAATATCTTAAGGTAAACATTACAAGAACGTTCCTTAAAAGCTTTTAAAAAGAGTAAAATCCTAGGACCTGTACTCGTATATCATTGACAAATAGCAGAAGTATTTCTTTCTGAAGTAAATGTCTTACCTGCTCCCTTCTCGCAGTAGCGACAGCTGTTTTTGCTTTCGCTTTCATGTTTTTCCATAAATTTTTCAGTTGTCCATCGCACCTGGAGCTTACACCATGCCTATAATACAAAAAGGAATGTAAAGATACGCGTTACCCCATAATAGAAAACTACAAAAATGATATCAATACGTAACATTATAAAGATACACATTGATATTCAGCTTCTTTCTTTTGATATCAAACAGTTTTCATGTTATATTTGTATAAAAAGGCAAAAATAAAGCAAATATTCATGCAAACTTTAATTTCATTAACAGAAATGTTTTTTTCTTACCTTGAATTGTATTCGGATGTAATTAGTCCCCGCGCCTTTTCTTTTTCCGACAGTATTTTCCCATTATTTGCTTTATTCTCAATAATAAATTTATGTTTATCAACAAGTTCTAATAAAATTTCTTTCTCCAATGGCGAAAACACCGTTCCCTTTTCCCGTGGCATATTCAATCAAAAATATTTTTCAAATAACTATACATTAGCATATAACACCAGCTTATATAGGCGTGGATTGCATAACTCGCTTGCACGAGCATGAGATAGTTTAACTCGTATTTAAAAAATCTTCCAGCAAACGAAGATAATCGGAACATAACTCACGATTAACTCCGTGTTCGATAACTCTCTATTAGGATATAATAGCCGCTTGGATAAACCTTTGTTGTGCAACCGGCCATGAAAATTGTTCACAACTCGAACTGGTATATGACTGCCATGCAGTTGGTTATTGTCGATTCACGAGTTTTGAAGATTGACACTGGGGTCAGTTGTCAGTTGACGATTTGCATGTGCAGCTTGACTGTGATATGTTGGCAATGTCAGTGATACAACCGATGAATTTATTGTCGGGAGCATACACCGTGTTCTACGTGTAGTGGTTGGTAGATTTGGCAGTAATTTTGCACGTGATTTTAGTGTGTTACATGTGTTGAGCAAGCCATTGGAGGGTATATCGTCAAGCCGTCTAGTTATCAAATTTGACAACGGAATGTTTTATAAATATTTCATTCGAGTACATTAAAACTTACTTCTAAAACTGTTTCCACATTAAGCGCATTGGATTTTCAAAAGGATGTTTGTAAACCGGTGGCGGCATAGCTCTTTCCGTGTACCAGTGTATCAGTGACTGCAAAATCGTAACCAACACTCGGTGATTATCATTTATGAAATATCAACTTAAATCACAGAATGTATGAACTGTGTGCTAAGCTAACAACAAGAACACAATCTACACATCAGGCAAATGGGGAGGATAAGGTTAGCCAACAAGTCAACGTCTGTCCCCGAGTACGAAAAGTGACGTATAAGACATCAAAGGGTAAAAAGGGCCGAGTTAGATCTGGTTTGTCAACCTAAAGAACGAGATAAAACAAAAACAGAAAGAAAGAGAAGCACAAGATAAGTATTCTTTTTTAATGTTCAAACCTATCATTAAAGAGATATCTGTATATAACTGTATAACGGTGTCAAACAAAACTGTTTATACTCAACTCCGGGTTTTAGCTATACATTGCACTATCCAGTAATCATCGGTAAAATTAACGTTTTCATTAAAAAGTTCCGTGTGATATTCCATAACCTAGGTAAGATTTTTTGTACAATTAGCGTGTGGACAGCGATTTATTACAGACGATTTGATTATCTGATTAGTTACGCTAAAACACTGTAAAATGGGACATGTTTCGATATAATTTGTGTTTGTCTATCGTTTTGCGTTCATGTAGCGCTTTATTTATGTTTTGTTAATGTAAGTTGTAGGGATTGCCCCCCTTTAAAGGTACTTTGGAACCTTAAACAAAAACAAAAATGATAGTAATTTACAAAAGGATATACTTACTCAGAAACCTAAGCTTCAAATTTTGTAAAAACGGCAAAGATAGTCGAACATAACTCTTTTCTTAGAACCGAACCATACATCCATACTTGTATGAAACTGGCAAAACCTTCATAAATATTTGTTTATTTTTGTGGGAATGGTGATCTGTTATGGAATGCCACAATATTGCGCAGCCTTCGTAAATGCGACATTTCGCGTTATAATTATGTTCTTTTTGTCGGATGCTCATGACATTTAGGCACCGACCCCTAGCAGGCCGGGTGCTCATAAGTTTTTCGGCAGAGACCCCTAGCAGGCCGGGTGCTCAAAAGTTTTTTCGGCAGAGACCCCTAGCATGCCGGGTGCTCAAAAGTTTTGGCAGAGACCCCTAGCAGGCTGGGTGCTCGAGTTTTTTGGCAGAGACCCCTAGCAGGCCGGGTGCTCATTTGTAGAACTATTTCATATTTTAAAGGAGCTCAAGCATTGTTTACGTCAATTATGACCGTTTTGATAATGTTAATCTCTTTTTGTCACTATCGATAAAATCAGCGATTTAAAATATGCTGCAGTACCGTAAATCATTCAATAATCTATGTACAGTTGTTGTACAATTAATGCATGGATGTGATTTATTACAAAGAGTCTCTATATGGATTAATTGTAGTAAAATGAGGCATCTGTCGCCACAGGTTCTTCTTTGAAATTGTATTTATTTGTCATTCTGCGTTCATTGAACGCATAACCTGTGTTTCGAGAGTGTGATCTGCTGGATGTGGGGAGTGCCTCTTTAAAGTTTACATATTCATACATAAAGCTCGTAAAACGTTTTTAGAAAATAATCTGCTCGTTGTAGAGAAAGCCCCTTTAAATAGTTTTGGAAGCTTTATTCTGAATTCACCTCTCTTTGTTTATTTTACAATCAAGTTAACATGAGCAGTCACGATTATCAACGAAATCCTATGTTTTCTACTATTAATGGCTCTATTTTTATGTAGCAGTTGGATAAATTACATGCTGCATGTGGGTAAATTATGTTTTACGTTTGGCAAAACATCACAAATGATACATCCTAAACTATATTATATAACCATAGAAAATAATAAGGGAAGTACTGTATAAAACAGTATAGAACATGGATACAAACAAATAATTATATTATATGAAAATAACTTTGATATTTCAAAAAGAAAACAATTTCGATAAATAATTGTAAATGTGATGTGAACGTTTACATAAGCAATTTGGAGACAATTTTTATCAGTATACTAGATATCCATCAGAGTTCAGAACTAACCGTTGCATGTAATTGTAATTCAAGCAAATTTCGTATACAAAAAAAAAAAAAAAAAAAAAAAAAACTTTTGCAGAGCCGTGTACTGTCGTTAGCAAAGCTTGATCTGTGTGATTAGAAGATTTTGTCCAGAAGATGAGCGTAAATAATACACCATTTCATGAGAAATATTAGTAAGATTGCCGGGATGTATAATTCAGTTGCAGTTACATTGTAAACAGGAACACGTTATTCATATCGTTTTGCAAAATTCTTCAAATATCGCTTGCAGGTAATTGGTAAATACTTTTCCTTTTTATTCGTTTTTCATTCCGGATGAGGCTACTTTGAATACGGTTATTCTTGCCAGACTGTGCAAAGATTATTGTAAAAGAGGAAGCGCCAATATACAATGTACAGTGTATTATATGACAAAGTCTTGCCTTTTGAGTTTACAGTATATTGCATTTGCGGGAAGCACTATTCTATCTTTGCAGTATAAAACTGATTAATTTTGTTTTCATTCAAACAAATATATCGTACTATCGTCGTTATTCAATGTCTGCGTTAATGTTTGTTTTGGGGTCTCTTCCGAGTGGAGAATATAAATTGGCAGTCAGAAATTGACTAGAGCACAATGCTTTTTAGTTTAAATGTATAGTTAGCTTAATGACATGCTGTTTGTTTTTGAACCATTTGGAAGTTATTACAGGCTATGTTATATATTTTGTCTTTATGTAGCTGGAACCTGATATGGCAATCAAAAGAACAAAGAAAAATTTATGAAATTATTAGTTGATGTCGCCGGAACCTTTAATACGTTTAGAAAATCCAAAAGGTCGCCGGAACCTAGGCTGTTTTATATATTTGGTCTTTATGACAAAGAAAAGAAAAGTGAAAATGTATGAATTATTACTAGTAGTTGAGGTCGCCGGAACCTTTTATATGTTTAGAAATACGGAAAGGTCGCTGGAACCTTTTATATATATTTGGAAAGATCAAAAGGTCGCTGGAACCATTTGGAAGTTATTACAAGCTATGTTATTTATGTTGTCTTTAGATCGCTTGAACCCGATATGACAAAGGAAAAGAAATTGTTCAAAATTAAAAGCTGATTATATATCTAACGCTTAGAAAATACTAAAGGTCGTTGTAACCAATAGGAAGTTATCAAAATTTAATTTATCTTTAGGTCGCTGGAATCTGACAAGACAAACAAAAGAAAATGTATGAAATTGATAGTTGAGGTCGCCGACACCTTTTAGAAAGTCCCAAAGGTCGCTAGAACCATATGGACGGACATACTGTGTCATTTGTTTTGGTTTTAAGGCTTGGAAGTATCTTTGGAATCTGATATGACAAACATAAATGAAGTTATGAGTTGAAGTTATCGGAATCTTTTATAAATTTAATGACTGGACGCAGACCGAGCCATTTATTCTAAACAAGTTAGTTCGCTGGAACCTGATATGACTGAGTCTTTATTGATACTAGTAAAAGTCAAAATTTAGATATTTATTCGGTTTTTAACATGACGCTTTAAAGCAAATACGTTTTAAAGGGCTTTGTTAATAGGCGAATGCCAGATTATTCTCGTAATTATGACAAGCCGGGTCGCAAGTCTACCTATAATCAGAGGTATTGTGTTTAAGACATCAACACAGGGAAGGCATACACGTTAGCAAAATATGATATAAAGCATGTACTGGTTAGTGCGCACTTAATTTTCTGGCAAGCGGATAGCAAATGTGTATGCAGTCACGAACTTATTTTTCTCACCTATGGGATACATATTTCCGCGCATTTACCCATGTGAGATAAACTTATCTCACATCGCTTATCTCACATCGCTGCCGGACTATTTTTACGTTAATTGTAAGCAGACATAAAAATCGAAAAATGGCTGTAAAATTGTTATTTTTGAAATAAACATAGGGTTGTTGGTATTCATTTTCTTAGTTAGATCATTTTCTATCCATCTACATGTGTATAGCAGTTTTGAAGTAAAATTCGAGAAAAAGTTGATTTTCATTTTTTCATCCCCATCCTGTATTTGCACTTATTTCCTCTTACTTGTGTGAAAATGTGATTTAAACGGTGAGAAAATAAATCTACCATGTCCATTGAGTTGTGGATAAGGAAATCCCACCCTCGGGTTGAGACACGTCCAAAAAACTCGGCACAGCCTCGTTTTTGGACGTATCTCAACCCTCGGGTGGGATTTCCTTATCCACAACTCATGTGCATGTTAGATTCACTTTATATTTGAGCTGTACTCAATATTTTGAGACACTTCCTAAATGTGGGACCAATTTGATATTTGTTGAAAATACAAAAGACACACACCAAAACTACCCGGATGTACTGATTCATGTCGTATCTTTTACTATGGCTCTCATTTGCATTTGTTTGAATGGGTTGAATTTGGCATATTTAGCATTTTGTGCAATGAAATATTGTTGACACATGTCACATCTTTAAAATAAGATTAATAATGAAAAGCCTGTGTCTGTTATTTCACATACGCATAGTCCGTTTCATACATTTGAAATGAATACACTGCTAGTCGTTGGGTAAGACGCTTGACAGCGTTCATGTTTTGATCTCATGCGTTAAAATTTATTGCTACATGGGAATTCATTTTTCCCGTTCTTTAAAATTTCGACGGCTCAAAAACGATCCCTCTTGGCCTAAGTGTACTTTGTGTTTTGTTTTTATTGTTAAAGGTGTATGATGAGAGATGGTAAATGATTTATGCTCGTTTGAGAGAATCGAATTAGAGCATAAGTTAAATTATTGCATATTTATCCTTAAAGATCTGCTGATTTGCACATATCTAGCGAGAGACATAGTGGTATCTTGAAAACGTATTTATCACAAATGAACGTAAATATCACATTTTCCGAGCGCAAGTTTGTTGCTTTATTTCAAACTAAGTTCATGTACTGCAATATGAACCAAAACGTATTATGCCACATGCAAAAAATAAATAATATTCAGAATGTCTATTTACCTGGATTTTTCTAAGAAATTTCGTCAATATAATATATATGCAATGACAATGAATGAATTTCATTTTAACAATTGTTACGGTGCAAATGTACGGATAATATGCCACATTTGAAACTGTGTCACATAAGATCAAATTGTAAGTCACAAGGTCAAATTGAAGAGAGACCTTGAACTGCAGAGATACTTCATGACTCAAACATGGTCACACGTGATTTAGCAGTAAGGACTAGACTTACTATGTTTCATCCAATACCACGGGGATGAATTATAACGCACCTTATTTCTGTCATAACGGAGCTAACGTGTTTCATTGCGGAGCTTACGCGTGTCATAACGAAGCTTACGCGTGTCATTACGGAGCTTACGCGTGCCATTACGGAACTTGTGCGTGTCATTATGGAGCTTACGCGTGCCAAAACGAAGCTTACGCGTGTTATTACCGAGCTTACGCATGTCATTACGGAGCTTACGCATGTCATTACGGAGCTTACGCGTGTCATTTATGAGCATACGTGTGTCATTATGAAGCTTATGCGTGTCATTACAGAGCTTACGCATGTCATTACGGACCTTACGTGTGTCATTATGAAGCATACGCGTGTCATTATAAAGCTTACTCGTGTCATTTTGGAGCTTACGCGTGTCATTACGGAGTTTACGCGTGTCATTACGGAGCTGACGCAGAGCTGACGCGTGTCATTGCGGAGCTGACGCGGAGATTATGCGTGTCATTACGGAGCTTACGCGTGTCATTACGGAGCTTACATATGTCATTACGGAAATGATCAATAGAAAGGTGGAGTTACCTAGCGCTCACCTCCCTTTATTTTATATATTATTGTTTTTATTCTTTAAAATATGAAGCAAATCCAGCATTGAAAAACTATCTTTAAATTTATCTGTTTTTTATTCTTAATTATCTCCTTCAATAAAATTGCCTCTTCTATTAACCATTTCATATAGTGATGGTGGGATGCTTCCGGGAGCATTCAATTTGATATTGATGCTTTAGTACCGTCTATACAATAAAACGCGCCTTTGAAAAGATTGAAGTGCAATTATTTTAATCTCGACAATATGTGATACGCCATCTGCTGCATTTATTATACACATTTAAAAACAAACCCCTGCACAAATGTATTTATAAAGATCAACTTTATAACCGTCACAAACGGTCAGGGTAGCTAAGTGATGTCACAAGGATCTAGTTTCGACGGTTATAAAATCAACGATATCACAAGGTCTCAAGGCTCCAGGTTCGACGGTTATAAAATCAATGATGTCACAAGGTATCAAGACTCCCGGTTCGACGGTTATAAAATCAACGATATCACAAGGTCTCAAGACTCCAGGTTCGACGGTTATAAAATCAATGATGTCACAAGGTCTCAAAGCTCCAGGTTCGACGGTTATAAAATCAATAGGAGGTTTCGAATCCCCGATATGACGTCATTCGTGCGCATGCGCATTGACTGGCCGTCAATTGATCGGCCAAAATGAAAGCGTTATAGAGCATTTTTGTTTGTTATCGTGCTTATTAGGTCCACCAACCTCGTTCGAGGTATAGACGGTACGACCCGTTTATAGAGCATTTGACTGTACGGCAGTTATATTTTAGGCTATAACGTTATTAAATAAAACAAAATCTAGTTTATATGCAGTGTCTGTGTTGCCATGTCTACGCCATTGATGCATATGTATAATTTTCATTATAAAGTCCGATATGAAAGTATGAATTTCAACTGAATCGACCAAAACTAATTTAACTTTCCCTAGGCTACTTCCTATTCCTGCTATTCCTGACTATTTTTTCTTCTTTTTCGACGTAGTCGTATACTTTTGATTTGAACTTCCGTTGGTATGGACGCGTTGCTAACCAACTTCGTTATAATGTGACCAATCAGAATCTGCAAATTATTGGCTAGCGTTTCGGTACCGGAATAAGCAGTGTACTGCCCGGGAGCCTTCTGAAACACAAAATGTGTATATTTTTTATATTATAGTTATTTATAATAAATCATGTTGCAAAAAAAGAAAAAACAGAACACGTTATGTCAAGGTTTCTGGACAGTACGAAGATCAACTTTTGTATTCAACGAGGTGTTGTCCGGGGCCGGACATCTAGCGTCATTGATTATTGGCTAGCGTTTCGGTACCGGAATAAGCAGTGTACTGCCCGGGAGCCTTCTGAAACACAAAATGTGTTTATTACGTCACCTACGTCGACCATCTTTTTTTTTTTAAAGATATTACTTGTTTTAATTAGCAACGATCTTCATTATTTTCACATAGTGCTTAGTATATTCTGTTGCTGACATAGAGGGAAAACATTGCTACAGTAAAATTCTCCGCTATAAGATGATCCTCTAATTTTACATATTTATATAAGATCTACATCTTGTTACAATTTTTCAGACTCCAATTTTTGTCACAATGTTTTTTTTAAAAATAAATGCATGATATTAATTTGTAAACTATATACTTTGTTTAGAAAGATCATGGCTTTATTCGGGTATTTTCCCTATTTCTGTTAAAAAAAGTATACATAGAAATCATGCATGTGACAAATCTGTGAAGCGTACATTTATTTATGAAAAGTGTCAAATTGAACTTTAGAAACCATGAAGACCCTTTATAATACATGTGCTATATGTTTTCACAACGCCCGACGATGACGTGTGACACACAAATGACACGTTGCCATAGAGATCTAGTAAGGTATCATGTCCCATAGGGCATAAAGCACGATATAACTTGGATTTAATTAATCCATGTAACACCCTGTTTATAGACTAATTGGTCACACGTTACAGATGAAAATTTCACCGACCACTTTGGTTGAATTACATAATGTGGCATATGGCACACACCAAGCTTTGATTGGATCGACATGATAAATTGTATTCATCAATTTGATTGCACATGCGCGGAATATGGCTAACAGAATTTTTCACTGTTCAAATTTTTGCAAATAAAATGAAAAATATGTGGATTTAAGTAACTTTTTAGGGATTACAAATGTATGTTGAATGTGAATTTATATTCCTGAGATTTCGTGATATATTTAAAGATGTTTCACTGATTTATGCCGAAACTTTCGAATGGGATCTAAGAACAAAGGAACAAAGAAAAGGACTAAATCACAAACCTCTCCAAATACGGTGAGCGAAACTCCCGCTAAACGTTCAGTTCAAAGTGATAACAGTAATTTGTCAACTATGGCGTCTCCCCAAGATGCAATGCCTAATGTTTTGCCTTATTCGTACTACACTCCGCCATCGTATGGAAATCATATGAACCCAGCATCTCCATTCACGCAGCCATTTCCACCCCAGCCTGCTATTCCACAGCAATCTTCACCAACAAAAGATTTTCAGCAGTTAGTTCTAAATAAACTAGAAAACCTTGAAAATCGATTACAAAAGCTTGATTCTATTGAGCATCAATTATCTAACATGTCACAGAAAATGACCTTGTTTGAAAGTAGAGTCTCTTCGCTTGAATCAAAAGTCCACGAAAGTAACAGTAAATTAGTGGAAATTGAGGCTAGTCGAGCTATGGATTCTCAAACATGTGACGAAATTGCAGCAAACAGGTCAATATTGATTCTACCTTGAAGGATGAGCGTGATCGCATAAAAAGGCTTGCCAATGACTATGAAACTCTGAAGAAAAGCAACTCGTATCTCACAGAGGAAATCGTCGATTTACAGTCCCGGTCCATGGGGGACAACTTATTGTTCTTCGGGATCTCTGAGGCGGCAACCTCCGATGAGCGCAAATCAGAAAACTGCATCTCGAAAATTTATAACTTTTTGATTACCGATATTAAAATCACTGATGCACGTGAGAAAATTGATCGAGCACATCGTATCGGTAGCTACAGTCATGGAAAAACTCGTCCAGTAGTGCTAAAATTTAATTACTACCAAGATTTGTAAAACAACTTTTATTTGACGCTAACAAGGACGTAGACGAACCTTCCGTCCGCGTTGGAGATCAGTTCCCCAAGGCCATCCAAGAGAAACGAAAGAAACTTATCCCCACACTTGTTGCTGCAAAAAATGACGGTAAAAAGGCAAGGTTGTCGTATGACAAACTTTTCATCGGAGAGAGAATGTTCACTGTTGACACAGTAGCACGTGCTGGTTATGACACCAGCTAGGGAAGTACACAGAAACAGCTTTCTTTTCTTCTCTGGAATGTCCAGGGTATTTCCTCCAAGTTGGATGATTGCGACTTTCTGAATTTTGTTTCTGACTATGATGTACTTTTATTTACTGAAACTTGGAATTCTAAATTTTCTAATGTAAAAATAGAAGGATATGACTATTTTGAATGCCCTCGTCCGAAAACAAACCGCAGGGCAAGACGTTTCAGTGGCGGTGTTTTGATTTACTATAAGGAAATTTACCGTAATGCTTTAGAACTGGAGTCTGTTAATTATAACGGTATCATAAAAAAAATTATGGTTCAAATTGAAAAAGAATTTTCTAAATTCTGAAAATGATGTTTATTTGTGTACTTGTTACATTCCTCCTGAGGACTCAGCTGTTTATAGAAATGTAAATTGTAATCTCTTTGAATTTGATTTTTTTGAATACCTTAGTACAGAAATCAGGAAATATAGTGACCTCGGCGATGTATACTGGCTAGGCGACCTGAATGCACGCACAGGAGAACTGTTAGATTTCGTGACTGATATCAATTTAGACCGATATTTAAATATGCCGGACAATGGTGAGCAATATTCTCATCTGCCATAGATGTGTTGGTCACGTGATCAATGTCGATAGGTGTTTACATTTCTAACGAGAGAAAATATTGTGATTTAAATTAGTTATACAGTGATTTTGTGAATAATTTCTTCATCTTTATGGATGTGATGAAAGGTACTATTGTAATTCTGTGACTTGATCGAATTGACGCTGATTTTGTTGACTTTGACAAGTTTTCATACTTGAGCGCGTATTGACTAGTGTGTGTATTGAGTTTTACTATGTATAAGTTAGAGTTTATTAAGTCAAATTTTAACAATTAAGAAACCCAAAGGGAGCGAGCGGTAGCGAGCGACCGGGGTTTCTTAATTGTTAAAATTTGACTTAATAAACTCTAACTTACTTAGTGTTTAACCTCATTTGACATTTTGCATAGCCACCGACATGTATTGTGGCACGGAAAGTCCGTGATTGTGGGCGGAGCTAAAGTGCTTTCTATTTAGAGCGAACTCTTAATGAATTAAGTGATTTCAGTAGGTAGTTTTAATAAAAAAGAAAGACGTTTATTTGAAAATCTGAGCGATTTGATTGGTGGTCAAATGGGGTTAAACACTAAATTTAGTAACAGGTTATAAACTTGTCAATCTCGTTCATTGTTCACGTTCTGGGAAGATCTGGTATAATAGCCGAAAATTCGTCACGCATGAGAGCACGCAGTTAATGCTGGACTTGTAGCGTTGAATTGCCGGGCTAGCATAGTTATATGGTAGAACGGTCTAGTGATTATCATAGAGTTATATTGTGCAAGGGATCACTGTGGGCCTGTTCGCTCGGACATTGTAGCTCACCTAGTCTTGAATAATAGCTACACCATTTTCTCCCTCAAATTGTGCTTTAGAGGCTGCCGACTATGTTGACTCTATTATGTCGTGACAGCTGATATCTCGAGTGGGCACACCATGCGCGAGTAGTCGTAAACGTCATCGATCTGTGTCTGGCACTTGTGACACTACATCTAAGAAAGCCAGAAATGATACCTCGCCAAACATACAGGTAGAACGCAATCCTATGAAAGCGAGACGGAATTTGTACAAATCAGCTGCTCCAGAGCCAGCTCCGCGCAAAATTGTTGTGTCACAAGCGGATGTTCACGTCAGTGCCACTCCAACACTAAAGCAGATGTTTGATAAGTTATCCGCTGATGTGAACATGATGTACATGTCACTGAATGAACGATTTGATGATCTTCAGTCTTCATTAGAGACCCGTATTGCAAATAAAGTGTCCCAGCTCCTTGATAAGCGAGTGAACAGTGAACTAAGTAAAATCAAACGGGATGTTCAAACCAATGTGGACTCAAAATTCGAAGCTTTCAAGCAATCGATGAAAGCTGAATTAACAGCTGATCTTGTGGATATACGCGAACAGATTTCATCCTTGCCGACTTCGGGGGCATCAGTTCCGCAAGCACAGGCGTATCATGATCGGTCACTAGATATTGTGATTCGGAATATGCCCGAGAGCAATAACGAAAGTACGCAAAATAAAGTGAATGGACTTTGCAAAGATGGGCTGCGACTTTCTAACGTTACTGTAAGCAAGGTTGAGCGCAAGAAGTCATATAGCGACTCAAAGCCTGGTGTTATCATTGCCACGCTGAAGACCAGGAGTGATAAGCAGGCGGTTATAAAGGCTAAACTTCAGCTAAGAAATAGCCATCAGTTCCCAAAGGTCTATATACATCACGACCAAGCGCCAGCTGAACGAGCCGCTAGTAAGAACTTTGCGACCATTTTGTGTGCCCTTAATTCAGAGAATCTGGCAATGAGAGGGTCACGTGTGGTTCCTAGAAACATTGACCGCCGTGATGCACACCAGGATCAACGCCGCATGGACAACCGAGGTGATCGCCGCGATAATAGCCATGGTGATCGTCATGGTGATGAGCGCCGTGACGAGCGCCGGGATGACCATCGTAATGTTGATAGCCATGATGACCGTCGATATGATAATCGATCCGATGGTGAGTGGAGCAATATAGGAGGTCGAGGTGGTTCCCGAGGCTCCTCTCGTGGTCGCCCCAGTGGTTACAACCGCGGCCGTAGATAGATTCGTGCCGGGTTTTGGAATGTTAGGGGGTGGAAAACAGATAAAAACTCGGACAATTATATTTTAAGATCTTCATGCGTTTTATCAAATAATTTAGACATTTTAGGCATTGCTGAGAGTCACCTACTTGCTGATGATGTACTTCATCTCGATGACTATACATGGTTTGGCCACAACAGGACCCACATACACAAGAATGCCAGGGACGGATCCGGTGGTGTTGGCTTTTTTATCAGAAACACTTTACTTAATTATTTTAATGTGTCTATAGGTGCATTACCAGACCATTCGCTCCTTTCTTGGAATATTTTGATTGATTGTGAACTTAATAAACATGTAACTGATAATATTAATAACCAGGATAATAGTCATTATAAATATGATGTTACAAATATTCCATCTGATTTATGTTAAGTCCAGATACTTTATTCTGTGTTAACCAAACTATTTCTAAACTTGAATGCGGATATCGTACTCAATCTGATATTGATTGTGTTTATAAAGATTGGTGTAATATTGTACAACAAAATATGTGTGATAGTTTATATGCTAAGAAGATAAATAATGGTAGTTGTAACAAAAGACGCCGTCCAGGCAAACCCTGGTGGTCTGACAGATTGTCGGAAATATCGAATAATGTCTGTAAATCTGAAAAAGCTTGGTTATCAAGTACAAATAAGAGTAATAAGTCTACACTAAAGACCGCATATGTATGTACTCGTAAATTATTTGACCGCGAGGTTCAGAGAGCTAAGCGTTCCCATTGGTTCACACTACAATCACAGTTGACAGATGAATGTAATGTTGACACTTCCAAATTTTGGAAATCGATTGGTAAGACTGGGGTTAACAGTACAAAGAATTCTAGAATACCTATTGAAGTAATTTTAGATGACGGATCAATTTCAAATGATGTCGATGTAGTGTTAGCAAAGTGGAAACACGATTTTAGCTCTCTCTTTCAAAACACGAATAGTCATACTGGTACAAATACAATGATCAATATGTATGATGATAATGTAAGTTTTAATAATCATATTTCTGTATAAGAAGTTAATAAAGCTATTACGTCTGTCAATAAGGGTAAAGCATGTGGCATAGACAATATTCCCGTAGAAGTACTAAATAATGACTGTGCACCCTCGTTTCTTCACATTTTATTTAATGTATGTTTTGATAACGGAATAGTTCCATCGGTATGGAGTAAATGTATCATTAATCCCATACCGAAGTCTTCTACAATGGATCGAAGAGACCCGTTATCATACAGAGGTATCTCACCTGCCCCTGCTATGTATAAAATATATTGTTCAATTTTGAATAGTCGACTAAGTACTTGGTCCGAGATAAATGTTAAAATCGCCGATGATCAGAATGGTTTTCGAAAAGGCCGAAGTACAACGGACCAAATACTTGGGTTAACTAGTATCATTGACACAAGAAAAAGGTTACGTAAGTCTACATTCTGTGCCTTTATAGACTTTAGAAAGGCTTACGATACTATAAATAGAAACATATTGTGGAAACGTTTATTTGATATAGGCATAACTGGTAAAATGTTTGATGCTGTAAAATCGTTATACGTCTCTGTACAGTCATGTGTAAGGGTTAATAGTCTTAAAACAGATTGGTTTAATGTCAACTGTGGCTTACGCCAAGGATGTATTCTTTCACCTTTGTTATTCAATTTATTTATAAATGACTTGACACTATATCTTAAATCATTTGATGTCGGTATCACCATTGGTAATGAGAAAGTTTGTATTATGCTTTATGCCGATGATATTGTGTTATTGACCGAGTCTGCTGATGATTTACAGTTGCTTCTTAATGCTTTAAATGACTGGTGTACTATGAATGACATGTCTGTAAATGCCACTAAAAGTAATATAGTACATTTTCGACCTAAATCAGAATTATGTACTCAGTTCAGTTTCATGTGCGGAACTAATCAGATCAATATTGTTGATAGATATACTTGCTTAGGGGTGGTTTTGCATGAAAATTGTGATTATAATGTCACTGTTAAATCTGTAGCTCAGAGCGCCAGTCGTGCATTGGGATTACTTAGTGCCAAGTGCAAATCAATTGGCGGTGTACCCTATGATGTTTTTACCAAATTATATGACTCAATCGTTTGGCCTGTAATAAATTATAGTGCTCCTTTGTGGGGGTACCGATCGTACTCGTGTATCGATGCCGTCCATAATAGAGCGATACGATTTTTTCTTGGAGTTGGTAAATATACCCCCAAACGATGGTTTGTCGGGAGATATGGGTTGGAAACCCACATTTGTTCGACAATGGAAATGTATATCCTTGTATTGGTCGAAACTGTCATGTATGAATGATGCAAAGATCAATAAGCGATTAGCGCTCTGGGCATATAGTAAAGCTAGTCAGTCTTGTAAAAATTTGCACTTTCATGTGAAGAAGTATGATGATGTGAATGATTTTTCTGTATATTCTAGCATTGTTGATCCTATTTCTCGTTCTTTTGCACGTGATATTGAGATCAAAACACATGTAAATTACACCAATAGTTGGTCGGACAGGGTGAGCAG
This sequence comes from Saxidomus purpurata, assembly GCA_022818135.1. NCBI lineage: Eukaryota > Metazoa > Mollusca > Bivalvia > Venerida > Veneridae > Saxidomus > Saxidomus purpurata. The sequence goes on from JAFMSR010000004.1 coordinate 1,652,910, forward strand.
TGTTGTAGGTCCCTCTGGTCGCGGGCGCAATAAATTGAGAGTAAACAGATTGTATAAAAATGAGTACAAAGCGGAACAGTACTGTAAACTTGTATTGCCACCAAGACACCGTTCTGCTTTTTGTAAGTTCAGACTTGGTGTTGCCCCAATCAGAATTGAAACTGGGCGATATGAAGGTTTACCGGAGGAAGCTAAAACCTGTCCGTTCTGTGATAACTCCTCTGTTGAAAACGAGTTACATGTTATTTTGAGTTGTCCAATATACAATGATATAAGACAAAAACTGTTCCAAAAAGCATATGCATGTAATCTCAATTTTTACTCATTGCCTGATTATGATAAATATTGTTATCTGTTTTCAAACCAAGGTATGATTCGTTTTAGTGCCAAAACCTGTTTTAGTATTCTACAGAGACGCCAACTTTTAATATGTAAATAATAGTATATTATTGTAGATACTGTCAATATGTATTAATACTCTACATGTTGATTTTTATGTCACCTGGAATAATCCTGCTAATCAAGTTCGATTTGACCTTCATACAACCATTTCTTAATTTAAGTGCATTAGTAACCCTTTTAGTCTTTCAGTATTTTATCATTATATCATATAAGTTTTTAATATATAATTAGCAGTGATAATCCAGTTTTATTCCATATGATAATAATTATGATATATTGCTGTGATAAAGTAATCGTGATATTTCCTTTCATCTCTTATAACTCCTTAATGGAGTGGTATTGTACTTTTATACTGTATTTTATGTTTGATGTATTGTAATTAATGCATGTACAATGATGAGATGTAAATAAATAAAGATATATATATCTGCCCGTTAGGGTTAATCATGACAAGCAGGTAAATCCTTTCGGATTAAAACTGTAAACATTATGTAAACAGAATAATCTATCAATTTTGAACGGTCGCCTAGAGCCCGGCTATTGCACTTTTCATTCAGTTTTAAGGAATAATCCTGTATGCAGTACAGTTGACTATATAATAACAAATTATTATAATTTTAAATATGTATCCAATATGTGCGTAATGGACATTACAGAATTATCCGATCACTGTCCGTTATCTTTTTCTTTGAACTATAACATGGTGTTGGGAAATACTAATGATTCTGAATATTATGAAAAGATTGTGTGGGATTCGACTGAAAAAGATAATTTTTTTCATATCCTTGAAAGTAAATCGAATTCATTTACTGAAGTTATAGACAAGTTGAAATCGGATGATTTTGACATAAATCAGTGTATAAATGAATATTCAAGCTTAGTTCAAGATGTTTCCTTTCAAAGTTTTGGGAAGAAAATCACTCACAAACTAAATGTCAAAAAGAAAAAATCGTCGTGGTTTGACTCTGATTGTCGAACAGGAAAAGATGCTTTCTTAAAAGCTAAGCGTAAGTTTAAGTTACAAAACTGTATTGAGAATAAATTAGATTTTTTAACATGCCGAAGTGAATATCTAAAAACAAAACGACGTGCTAAAGCTAAATTTTATAGTAATGAAAAACTGAAACTGTCTAAAATGAGTAAAAACTCTCCCCGTAAATTTTGGAAATATATTAGAAAATTTAACAAGAATGGGCCTAAATCAAGTCAAGCAAATTTAGATGATTTTGCGCAGTACTTTTCAACGATGTATAACATGCCTTATGATAGAGATAATCAAGATTTTGCTGATAATTCAAGTGAAAATATTGTTACTGTTGAAGAGCTTCATACTCCTATCACGGTGGATAAAATTAAAAAAACTATTACCCTCTTAAATCGTAACAAAAGTTCAGACATTGAAAATAATGTAGCTGATTTTTTTATAGATGCTAAGGATTTCATTTCACCTCATTTATGCATATTATTTAATAAAATCTATGAGTCTGGAATATACCCTCAGTCATGGTCTAAAGGTATAGTTGTACCTATTTATAAGAAAGGAGATACAAACAACCCTTCAAATTATAGAGGCATAACCATAGTAAACGTCACTGCTAAGATTTTTTCACTATTGTTAAGGAATAGGATTAATAAATGGTGTGAGAATGAGCACGTATTCACTGATTCACAGTATGGTTTTCGTGACAATCGATCTACAGTTGACGCTATTTTTCTATTGCTTTCAGTAATACAAAAAGTGTTGTCCAAAAAAGCTAAATTGTGGTGTATTTTTATTGATTACCAGAGGGCTTTTGACACTGTAATAAGGGATGCACTTTGGGTTAAATTAGTTAATTCAGGAATTAGCTGTAAAATTACCAACATGATAAAGAGTATATATAGTGCAGTTAAATGCTGTGTTAAACTTTCATCAAGTATGTCTATGTTAGAGTTTTTTTATGTAACCTTGGGCTTGAAACAAGGTGAACCATTATCTCCCCTGCTTTTTATATTATTTATCAATGATATTGTTGATAACATTGACTTAAATGTGATGACAGCTAAGGATTTAGAGTTATTATCAATGTATTTAATATTATTTGCTGATGATATTGTTTTATTTACAACAGATCCGGGTAGTCTCCAGGCTCAAATAAACAGAATTCATGAATATTCTATAAAGTGGGGTTTGAAAATTAATGTTAACAAAACGAAAGTCTGTATATTTGAAAAAAGGAAAACAAATCGTAATGTTGATGTTTTTATTAATGGTGAACAAGTTGAAGTTGTCATTTTATTCATTTAGGTGTTAAATTTTTGTATACTGGAAATCTGTTAGGGGCTGTCAAAACCTTATCGGACCAAGCTTTGAGGGCTTACCATAATCTTCTTTCATTATTTGATCGGGTTAGTATGAATGTAAAGACAAAACTACAGTTGTTTGATGCAATGGTCTCACCTATATTATTATACGGTTCCGAGGTATGCCGGGTTTACAACTTTAAAGAAATAGACAAAATTCACCTTAGATTTTGTAAATCTTTACTTGTCGTACGCACACAAACACCTAATAATGCTATTTATGGTGAGCTGGGAAGATTTCCCCTATCTGTAATAGCAAAAGAGAGATCTATTAAATTTTTACTGAAGATATTAAAATCTGAGAATTCGCCATTATATAACATGTATACAGACCAATGTAATAATATTGATGGTTCTTGTTGGGCAAGACGAGCTAACTCTTTAATTGATCACCTAGGGTTCTCCCATCTTTTGAATAATTACAATAGTGACATCAATTATTTTCCTTCGATAAAAAGAAGATTGCGCGATCAATACATGCAAGAATGGAATGGACCACTTAATGCTAGCCCTAAATTAGATTATTACAAAAACTTTAAAACTTCTTTCGGTTATGAAGATTACCTTGATAAAATTGAAAATGATTCACTTCGAAAACAGTTATCTTGCTTGAGATTAGGTTCTCACTTCTTAGAGATTGAAATGGGTAGATTTAGAGGAGTACATCGAAACGAAAGATTATGTAAAATGTGTAATGCAAATGTCACTGAAACTGAATATCATTTCCTATTATGCTGTGCGAAATACTCGCACATCCGGAATAAATATCTGAGTCATGTATCATGGCCTACCGTTAGCATGTTTAATAATTTAATGTCGTCTAAAAATAAAAAAAAATCTTATATAATGTAACAAGGTTTATTAAAGAAGCTTTTGATCTACGTAAAAATACTCTGGAAATTTTGACTGTTTCATAAGATTGTTGAATACTTTACATGTTTATTATATTGCTATGTTTCACTGTCTTTGCCATATTCTGTTTTCATCATTTGTAAATGGCCAAAGGCAAATTATTTTGCTGATTTTGCCAATAAACTTGAAACTTGAATTAAAAATACTTGGTCATAATATTTCATGACAAAGTTAAATGATACCCTTGATATTTTTTCAATTTCAGATTACGAGTTTCTTTTTATTTTAGTGGCGACAACAAATATCTGACACAAAGGAAATTTTAATTCGATATTTTAAAGTCTTTGTTTTCTTTAAATTTGAGGTGTTCAACTAATCTGCATATACTTTGTTAATCTAACAACATGCCATCAAATATATAAAATTTTGAAATAATGAGTAATCGCAGACGTAAACTGGCGTGTGGGCATTTAGAGCAAGCAGTTGGTCAGCTAAGATAATTTATTTATACAATTAATAAGGCATGTTTAATAATGTGCTATTAAATATTTTAATACAACACTTTTTGGGGAAGTGTCACTTTCACACGAGTCCATCGCTGTAGATCTCATGGACGTAGATTATACCACGGAAGTATACACTACTGTAGTGTATACATGTACCTCCGTGATTATATCAAAGCAGGGATATTTTTTTTATCCTTTATTTTTGAGACATACATAATTATGCATTACATAACCAAACAATCAAAAATACACAAAGGTACCAGTATGCATGGGAGTCTTACTGGGGTCTTGGCGACTTCGCCAGGGGAGATATCCCACGGTCGGCCGGGACTATAAACATTTTTAAGAAATACACATTAGTACTTTTAAAATAAAATTATGCTCTTGTATAATGTAAAGTGTGCTGGTTTAAAAAATATACTAAAGAGAGAAAAGGGTAAAATAGAAAGAGAATAATCAGTGAAGGAAAGAATACAAATGAAATGTGGAAGACGGGAAATCTCACAAAGTCAGGTCTTTGATTATAGCAACAACTCACAAATATATAGTATATCGGAAATTATGTATTTATTTCCCCTTCAAAACTTAAAAAAAACTTTAAAAATTTAGTTTATTTTGGTGATAAATAATGTCTATATGTATCAATACACACGCGGCATATGGCCGAACTCAATACAGTTGACGGCCACGCTATTTTTAGTAACGGAAATCCCGGATGTGACGACACACTAAAACCTCCTATGATGTCATAAGGTCTCAAGGCCCAAGGTTCGACGGTGATAAAATCAATGATGTCACAAGGTCTCAAGACTCCAGGTTCGACGGTTATAAAATCAATGATGTCACAAGGTCTCAAGTCTCCAGGTTCGACGGTTATACAATCAATGATGTCACAAGGCCTCAATACTCCAGGTTCGACGGTTATAAAATCAATGATGTCACAAGGTATCAAAGCTCCAGGTTCGACGGTTATACAATCAATGATGTCATAAGGTATCAAGGCTTCAGATTCGACGGTTATACAATCAATGATGTCACAAGGTCTCAAGACTCCAGGTTCGACGGTTACACTATCAATGATGTCACAAGGTATCAAAGCTCCAGGTTCGACGGTTATAAAATCAACGATGTCACAAGGTATCAAAGCTCCAGGTTCGACGTTTATATAAATCAAGGATGTCACAAGGTATCAAGACTCCAGGTTCGACGGTTATATAAATCAAGGATGTCACCAGGTACCAAGGCTCCAGGTTCGACGTTTATATAAATCAAGGATGTCACAAGGTACCAAGGCTCCAGGTTCGACGTTTATATAAATCAAGGATGTCACAAGGTATCAAGGCTCCAGGTTCGACGTTTATATAAATCTAGGATGTCACAAGGTATCAAGGCTCCAGGTTCGACGTTTATATAAATCAAGGATGTCACAAGGTCTCAAGACTCCAGGTTCGCCGTTTATATAAATCAAGGATGTCACAAGGTATCAAGGCTCCAGGTTCGACGGTTATATAAATCAAGGATGTCACAAGGTATTAAGACTCCAGGTTCGACGGTTATACAATCAATGATGTCACAAGGCCTCAAGACTCCAGGTTCGACGGTTATGAAATCAATGATGTCACAAGGCATCAAGACTCCAGGTTCGACGGTTATACAATCAATGATGTCACAAGGCCTCAAGACTCCAGGTTCGACGGTTATACAATCAATGATGTCACAAAGCCTCAAGACTCCAGGTTCGACGGTTATAAAATCAATGATGTCACACGGTCTCAAATCTCTAGGTTCGACGGTTATAAAATGAATGATGTCACAAGGTCTCAATGCTCCAGGTTCGACGGTTATATAAATCAAGGATGCCACAAGGTATCAAGACTCCAGGTTCGACGGTTATATAAATCAAGGATGTCACAAGGTACCAATGCTACAGGTTCGACGGTTATATAAATCAAGGATGTCACAAGGCACCAAGGCTCCAGGTTCGACGTTTATATAAATCAAGGATGTCACAAGGTCTCTAGGCTCCAGGTTCGACGGTTATATAAATCAAGGATGTCACAAGGTCTCAAGACTCCAGTTTCGCCGTTTATACAATCAAGGATGTCACAAGGTATCAAGGCTCCAGGTTCGACGTTTATATAAATCAAGGATGTCACAAGGTATCAAGGCTCCAGGTTCGACGTTTATGTAAATCAAGGATGTCACAAGGTCTCGAGGCTCCAGGGTTCGACGGTTATATAAATCAAGGATGTCACAAGGTCTCAAGAATCCAGGTTTGACGTTTATATAAATCAAAGATGTCACAAAGTATCAAGGCTCCAGGTTCGACGTTTATGTAAATCAAGGATGTCACAAGGTCTCGAGGCTCCAGGGTTCGACGATTATATAAATCAAGGATGTCACAAGGTCTCAAGAATCCAGGTTTGACGTTTATATAAATCAAAGATGTCACAAGGTATCAAAGCTCCAGGTTCGGCGGTTATATAAATCAAGGATGTCACAAGGTATCAAGGCTCCAGGTTCGACGGTTATACAATCAATGATGTCACAAGGTATCAAAGCTCAAGGTTCGACGGTTATATAAATCAAGGATGTCACAAGGTATCAAGGCTCCAGGTTCGACGGTTATACAATCAATGATGTCACAAGGCCTCAAGACTCCAGGTTCGACAGTTATACAATCAATGATGTCACAAGGCCTCAAGATTCCAGGTTCGACGGTTATACAATCAATGATGTCACAAGGTATCAAGACTCCAGGTTCAACGGTTATACAAGCAATGATGTCACAAGGCCTCAAGACTCCAGGTTCGACGGTTATAAAATCAATGATGTCACACGGTCTCAAATCTAGTCTTTAGTTTATTTTGGTGATAAATAATGTCTATATGTATCAATACACACGCGGCATATGGCCGAACTCAATACAGTTGACGGCCACGCTATTTTTAGTAACGGAAATCCCGGATGCGACGACACACTAAAACCTCCTATGATGTCATAAGGTCTCAAGGATGTCACAAGGTATCAAGGCTCCAGGTTCGACGTTTATGTAAATGAAGGATGTCACAAGGTCTCAAGGCTCCAGGGTTCGACGGTTATATAAATCAAGGATGTCACAAGGTCTCAAGAATCCAGGTTTGACGTTTATATAAATCAAAGATGTCACAAGGTATCAAAGCTCCAGGTTCGACGGTTATATAAATCAAGGATGTCACAAGGTATCAAGGCTCCAGGTTCGACGGTTATACAATCAATGATGTCACAAGGTATCAAAGCTCAAGGTTCGACGGTTATATAAATCAAGGATGTCACAAGGTATCAAGGCTCCAGGTTCGACGTTTATACAATCAATGATGTCACAAGGTATCAAGACTCCAGGTTCAACGGTTATACAAGCAATGATGTCACAAGGCCTCAAGACTCCAGGTTCGACGGTTATAAAATCAATGATGTCACACGGTCTCAAATCTCTAGATTCGACGGTTATTAAATGAATGATGTCACAAGGTCTCAATGCTCCAGGTTCGACGGTTATATAAATCAAGGATGCCATAAGGTATCAAGGCTCCAGGTTCGACGGTTATATAAATCAAGGATGCCACAAGGTATCACGGCTTCAGGTTCGACGGTTATATAAATCAAGGATGTCACAAGGTATCAAGGCTCCAGGTTCGACGTTTATATAAATCAAGGATGTCGCAAGGTACCAAGGCCCCAGGTTCGACGGTTATATAAATCAAGGATGTCACAAGGTATTAAGACTCCAGGTGCGACGGTTATACAATCAATGATGTCACAAGGCCTCAAGACTCCAGGTTCGACGGTTATATAAATCAAGGATATCACAAGGTATCAAGGCTCCAGGTTCGACGGTTATATAAATCAAGGATGTCACAAGGTATCAAGGCTCCAGGTTCGACGGTTATATAAATCAAGGATGTCAAAAGGTCTCAAGGCTCCAGGTTCGACGTTTATATAAATCAAGGATGTCACAAGGTCTCAAGGCTCAAGGTTCGACGGTTATATAAATCAAGGATGTCACAAGGTATCAAGGCTCCAGGTTCGACGTTTATATAAATCAAGGATGTCACAAGGTATCAATGCTCCAGGTTCGACGTTTATATAAATCAATGATGTCACAAGGTCTCAAGGCTTCGGGTTCGAAGGTTATTTAAATCAGTAATGTCACAAGGTACCAAGGCTCCAGGTTCGACGTTTATATAAATCAAGGATGTCACAAGGTACCAGGGCTCCAAGTTCGACGGTTATATACATCAAGGATGTCACAAGGTATCAAGACTCCATGTTCGACGGTTATACAATCAATGATGTCACAAGGCCTCAAGACTCCAGGTTCGACGGTTATATAAATCAAGGATGTCACAAGGTATCAAGACTCCAGGTTCGACGGTTATACAATCAATGATATCACAAGGTATCAAGGCTCCAGGTTCGACGGTTATATAAATCAAGGATGTCACAAGGTATCAAGACTCCATGTTCGACGGTTATATAAATCAATGATGTCACAAGGTCTCAAGGCTCCAGGTTCGAAGGTTATATAAATCAAGGATGTCACAATGTATCAAAGCTCCAGGTTCGACGGTTATATAAATCAAGGATGTCACAAGGTACCAAGGCTCCAGGTTCGACGGTTATATAAATCAAGGATGTCATATGGTATCAAGGCTCCAGGTTCGACGGTTATATAAATTGCTTATTTCTTCTTCTGTTTATTTTGCTCCACGTGCAAAATGCTAAAAACGTAGCAATGGATGCATGTAAAGTGTTATTTATCACATTGAATGGAAAACTTTATAACTGAATTTCTATATCTGATTACATGTCAGGTTCGAGTCAGTAACATACATTGTATAACACTGTAGCATGTTAAAGCCGCTGTCGTATTCGTTTTCATAAAAATTAGTTTTGCTGATTCTGCTAAATGTAGCTTTCTACATCATGGGGGCACCTTAAGACAATATTATTAATTTGGCAAACATCTGAACATACATTACTGTCTTCTCCGATTTCGTGATACATTTGGTCGGAACCAATTACTAAAATAATCAAATAACTTCATATTTCGTTAGAGGAAAATACCGCTCTTTCAATAATGAACTTATGGGTCATCTTATAGTTTCGGTATAACGATCAACATTTCATAGTTTTTAGCGTATAATGTTATATTTTACTGATCCGCAATTGGCAAAAGGTCCCGATTTCACGGAAGAACTTAAGTTATTTCTAAGTTACATGCTCTACTTGTTTCAACACTTATCAGCCCCTTGCATGTTTGTTCATTTAAAGAATTCAAGTCTGTTAGAATCGCACTGACCCATTAATTACATTTATATGTATACACCTGTCAGTATTTATTCAGGAAATGGTGGTTTTGTAGCAAATAATTTGCATAAGCAAATTAGTAAAATTCCTGTGTTGTACTTAAATGATTTTTTCTCTATATCTGACTTGCATTTAATATAATACAATTTTTTGTTGGTTTTAACATACTCTTCATTAACACAGTCATAGACTATTGTTAAAATGACAACAATAAATATCTTTATTTTTAGTGAGCTAGATTTTAAAATAGCTTTCTCAGCTGAGCAATTACTTATAATAAGTATTTTCGCGAAACCTGGATCAGCTGTAGACCCAGGCTATGGTGTCCACCCTTCGGTTGTGGTCATTCCGTCTTCCAATAATATCTAGAAAATGGGATCATATGGTCAACAAAAAAGAGAAGAAGAAAAAGATCTTGTCACTTCTAAAGCCCAAATAATTTACCGATCACCAGGGAAATAGGTTCGGCTTCGTCTCTGAAACATCTTGTCTGTAATTGAAACAGTGTCATCGGATGTTAAAAATCAAGTAAAAAAGAATAAATTTTTGTAAATAATATAAAGATTCCATAGTTATCTTGTTATGTAAAAGTCATATTTATGTACTACTACACAATGTATCATGGTGATGTTTTTCTTAGCTCATTATAAAATCGATGTCAAAGACGAAATATATTTTGAAAACAACGTAATCAACCTAAATCGAATCCTGTCATAACGTCCAGAATGCACGCCACAATTTATTTAGCAGAAACCCAAAGAGATAAAATAATATATTGTAAGTGTTGCAGTAATATGGAGAACCAATAACAACCTTTTCAGTGAAACGATTTCAATAACAGTCATCTTGAAATAAATGTCAATAATACAGTATTCTGTTATAATAGTAATAAAATATCAAGGGTTACTTTGAGCTATAGACTTTTACATTAATCATTACTTGGTAACGTTCGAATATGTTTCATTGGGTGCCCTCCACTAACTTGAAGATGTTTTATGATAAACATGGCCGCGAGGTTTGGGTGGAGGGATTGGAGAGTTTATGTTTCATACATGGCTTTTTAAAATTTAAAGGTGTTCTCCTTACAAACCAACGGTAATTAAAGCTGCTCTTTCACAATGACAAAAATAAATTTCTCTAAATTGAAATACTAGAACATAAAATGTAGAAGTAATGGCTAGAATCAGCAACATAAGTGCAAACCGTGATAGCAATTTTAGAAAATATGTTGAAAATGTTGGTAAGCTTGGTTTGACGGCACCGCTACAACATATGTTTATATTGGAATTTCAACACCGTTTGCAATGCTTTATAATTTGATAATGTTAAACAAAAAACAGATATCTTTCACAGGAATTGATATTGGGACCTATTTATTGAGATTCTTTCTAACATATGTTAATTTCAGACAGTTCGAAGAACTTTTTTTTCCATCAAAATGTGGACGGGAGCAGCGTCAAGTATGGTCAGACTGTTCGGATGTCCAAGTTAATGGTGATTCATACTGGTCACAAAATTCGTCATCCTAGTGCAAAAACTCAATAAGTGCATTGTTATTTAATTGCACTAAGGTGACAAAATGCATCATTATAATTATGCTGCCTATATGGAAAAAAGCTCACAGGAACTAGATATTACTTGACGATATATTGACAACTTTGTCATCAAATACGATTAAATACGAGACCAGTTTATAACAATTACCCGCCTGTTTTATGTCTCCCTTCTAATACGAAAAATCTAATACGATAACCACATCTATCATATTTTACTGGCGTCAATATTTTCTTTCTGAAAAAACACATTCTGTGTATGAAAGCTACATTCTTTACAAAAATAAGGCAAGATACTTTTCAATCATAAAATGACTTGTCGCTCAAAATAAGATATATGTTTTTGTTATTTTGTCGTGCCTAGTGTTAACTAACATGTATACCTTTTCAAACAGGCACGCGCTCAAGCAGAAGACAAATAGAATATCTGATCAGGAGCGGATCAGTGGTCCAGTGGTAACGCACATGACTTGTTATCCAGGGATCGCAGGTTCGATCCCCCGCTCCCCCACTAACATTAATAATGGTCTTTCGGATAAGACCTAAACACCGAGGTCCCATGTATCGGTGCTGTACACCGGGCATGTTAAATACCCAGTAGTGTTTCTGGAAAGGGACAGGTTATGTATTTTGCACTATCCCCCGAAACCTAAAATAACTGAACTCTTCTGGTGGCGTTGGTCATATGGATTATCCGGTACATGTACCAACGATAAAAACTCTAAAATAACTACAAAGTACTGGCATAGAACAACAACATATGTGCAAGATATTTACACAATGTAACATTCAAACTGATGATCCTTAGGACAGGACACATTAATATGTTCATTCTGATTTTCCTCTTTACTTTAACTTTTCTTCACAGTTGTCGTTCGTCTTCTTCCTTTCAGCCTTTAATGAGAACAAATGCAAAACATTAAGACTTTAAAGCTGTTTGCTCACAGTTTCCGGTGAAAAAACAAAATTTTCAAAACAAATGTACTAAAACATTGCATATAAAACAGCATAAGTAAAATGTAGGTAGCAATTGCCAAGTATCTGTTAAAAATGTTCGTAGATTTGGTTTAACGTCACCGCTACGCTATATGTTTATATTGGGATTTTCAAACGCGTTTGTATCGCTTTATAATTTAGCGTGTTAATTCAAATATACAGATAAACTTTACAGGAATTTAAACTTGAACCTTTTTATTTGATTATTCATTCTAATGTAATGTTGTTTTTTCAGAGAGTGTGAAGAACATTATTTTTTGATCAAAATATGCGAGTGAGCAGCTTCAGTCATTTAATTAATTTATAAAAGTAAAATGAATAATGGCGAAAAGGTCCTCAATACAGATAGAAAGTGTCCATTCTGCATTACCCACGAAGAAAGCCAATTCGGTTTTGTAGTCTTCTACCAATTATCTTTTTGTTCACGATCTTTCCGCAGCAATAATGCTGTTACAGTGTAGATCTGTGTGAACAGGTTAAAGTTTAGCACAATATAAATAAAATTAAACATTACACATGAACCTGATAAAAAAATTGGTGTGAGTACTTAGAGTATGAAGTTAGGACAATGAACACTAAATAATTATGTAGGCATCGTTCCACTATAAAAGTTCCGGAGAGCTTAACTTCTGTTATGAAAGCATATATTAAAACAAGAGGACCATGATGGCCCTATATCGCTCACCTGAATACAAGTCCACTTGCCTGAATGGTGTGGTCAATTCTGACCCAAGAGGAATGATTTGAACAAAGTAGGTGGAAGACCACAAGACAATGTTACATACCAAATAGGTTTTCCTATATACGTCTTTGTAAAACAAGTGACCCCCTGGATGGGCCAATATTGACTCCAGGGGTATGATTTGAACAACCTTGAAAAAGTCTACTAGGCAATGTTATTTGCTAAATATATAAAGCTCTAGGCCCTGTGGTTTCAGAGAAGAAGTTTTTTAAAGTATTTCCTATATAAGCGTATGTAACACCAAATGACCCCCGGGCAGGATCAGTTTTGACTCGGGGGTCATTATTTGAACAATCTTGGTAGAGGTCCACAAGGCATTTCTACATGCCAAATATCTAATCTCTAGGTCTTGTGGTTTCAGAGAAGAACATTTTTAAAGTGTTTTTTATATAAGCGTATGTAACACCAAATGACCCCCGGGCAGGGTCAATTTTGACTCGGGGGTCATTATTTGAACAATCTTAGTAGAGGTCCACTAGACAATGCCACATGCTAAATATTGAAGCTCTAGGCCTTGTGGTTTCATTGAAGAAGATTTTTAAAGTTTTTCCTATTTGTTGCCATAGCAACCAGAGTTCTGCATGGAATGGAATCTTTGAACAACTTTGATAGAGCTTCATGCAAGGAACATCCCTGCAAAGTTTCATCAACATTGGCCCTGTGGTTTCAGAGATGTCGTTTAAAGGAAATGGTGGACGGACGGACGGACGACGGACGCCGGACGGAATGCGATCCTAAAAGCTCACTCTGGCACTTTTGTGCCAGGTGAGCTAATAATTATGAATGTATCAAGCTCCCTCAAGAAAACATTCGAATGAGAAACCGCTGATTTTATCAATAATGACTGGAATGCATAGCTGAAGCTTTTAGAATAAGTTGTAATACTTCCAAATATTTTATTATTTATGTTATGGGGTTATTTAGTTTGACATCAGTTATAGGGTATGTCCCTTTAATGTGATTTACATCAACAATGCATTTCATATTAGATTGTCAAGGGAAATTTGCTATAATTGTAATTATACAATATGTAACCAGGAAAGCATTTCCTCCAAGAATATACTTAATATTGTTTACAAAAAAACGAACATGTTTAACAGCGAAAATAAAATTGAAGTTCCAATATTGTAAATGCGCAGTAATTGCGCAAGTCAAACATTGCTTTGTAAATGTATGTTTGAGTCTGGTAAAATATAAAGAAAATTTATATCTTAGCGCAATCAAACACATCATTCAATATTAGCTAAAAGTACCCAAAAAGAGATGATTTATCACGACAGAGTACGGTACACACTGTAGCTTAAATATTTTACAATATATATATGTGTGCAAACATTATATTATTTGAGAACCAGTTTTAGGGTTTGCCTTTTAAAAAACAGAGTAGTAATCACTCGTATCAGTCCTTGACTAATTGTATTTTGTATGAAAGCAAATGTCTTTACGTCACAAGATTATTTGATAGATGCAATGCGACAACCGCCTCTTTCAAAATCCCCATCTGAATCCATACTGTCGTCTCAAGTGTTTTCTCTATCGTGAACGTATTTTTCGGTTTGTACCGTCATAAAAACAGTTAAATAAAATCAAGCTATAAAGACTGATAAAAAATGATGCTTTACAGTAGATTCAATTTCAAGCTTCCAAGAAAAGAAGGCATTGACCTTTAATGTAGAAAGACATACTGTGCATAAGATTACATTCGTACAAACATTTTTTGCAAATATGAACAAAATATACTGAATCTTAATGACTGATAATAAAACAATAAGACGAACATATATACATGTATTCTGTTTAAAATAAAATAATGACACTAATTAAAATCTTTTTCATTAATTAATTACTTTCGTTGGCATCCAGTGGCCTGTTTTGGAAACTCTACTCCTGCTATCGAGATGAATACTTCCGTTTGCAGAGCGAGCTTGCGCATAGATTGTAAACATTATCAATCAAATGTATTTAAAATGTAAAACACGTTCTTTTTATACCTTTTTTTAGACTTCCAACCTTTCTCCGACCTTACACCAGGAACCAGTTGTTCCAAACCTTTAACCGACTGTTAACTTGATTAACTTTAGAATTTTCTTTGCACATTTTTAAAGACAACTTAGGACAAGAGTATTTATTTCAGGAGATAAACGTCAAGCTCTTACAGTAAAAAACTAAAACATATCCCACCAGTAATTTCCAAGAAAATCATAATTATTTTAAATAAAAATTTTATCGGTGGCTAGTTTAACAGCCGGTTGAAGTTTCGACCAACTGATCCTCGAAAAGTTTCTAATGGCTGCTGTAGTAAATTTGGTGGCAAATAAGGGCATTGTCAATACTGAATAAATGTAATTCGAAAAAGTTTACTGTTAAAGTCTTTATATTCACGAGCTGTTTACTCGTATTGCGCTACTTTTGAATTTTCTTTTTATTCGCGAGGTTTTTATCTATATTTTAGCGATTTTGATGTATTCGCTACAACAAGAACGAAACTAAACATCTCGCGAAGAAAACGCCTTTTATAGCAATCTCTCCAAAGGGAATATAAATTTGTTTTGTATTCTAACTAAAGGTCCATTACTAAGACCAAATCGAATTTTCTTTTAAATCTTGAATTGTAATGAGTGCCTCCTCAGAAGGAAAAATATGACAAAATATATGACATACTGCATCGAATGTGACCATATTGTGGTGAACATTTGAGTTTAACAAAATAATTAATAAATTATATTTTGCCTTTTCGAAAACGAAAGTAGGTTTTCCAGTTAACATATATAATTATAATGAGCTGAAGGATATTACCGAGAAAACCTTACATTATGCTCTACTGTCACATGTGACAGGTTCTTATATCTGGATAATGTAAAACGCACACAAATAATTTTTATTTGTCAAGAAATATAATCGCCTGCCAATCGCATATGACGTTAGAATGTTTAAGGATCCCAACTAATTCGATGACCTCCTATGCTAACACATACTCCTAAAATGCATTTCATTGCAGATATACCACTCTCTTTAGTTATTTAAATAACACTTAAGACGACCGGTATTTCATGCTTACAGTAAACTAAATTTTGTTTGTAATCCGACACACGAGTACTAAAACAACAGAAAACGTATCTTCATCGTAACCCTTATCTAAAGATGCACTCTCTAAAACTGGTGTCAAATTAAATAACTTCAAAAGCATGAATAATATATTTGCAAGTATTATTACTTAACCTAACATTTAAGCTATACATTTCAGTCAACATGAGTACAACTAGATCTAATGTTTTAAAATATGTTGCAGTACCGTTAAACATCCAATAATCTATGTAAAGTTGTTGTTGTTCTTCTTTTTCGTCTCTGGTGATGGCTAACAGTCAATGATGATCTATCATGACACTGGTGATGTGATAGTGCAAAAAAGATAACATATCTCACTGTCATGTAGCCGAAACGGTGTAGGCTTTCCTAAAGATGGCGGACACTGAAACATGCTGCAGGTAGGTGTCCTTTACTTCTACTGAAATTTAGTATTTTACAGCACGTTTTAAATAATCAAAATTGTCTCCAAGAAAATAAACGGATATGTCATATTCGCCTTGCAGACAGTAAACAAGGGGTTTTCTGCATTATTAACTATCGATTCTAGGGACATACTTAGCACTGACCAGAGTCTAAACAGTAATTTATGGTCGTCTCCTCGATTCGATTTTCAAACGGAGATCAGGTGTACCGTTTTGGTACAAATGCTGGTGTTTTGAATGCATGTCTTGGATAATGCCAGTATCTGTGCTAAGGTTTATTCTATTCTGAGTCGGTGTGAACCCAAATTCACCTCAATAAAGGCTGTAAAATACTAAAATTCAGTAGAAGTAAAGGACACCTACCTGCGGCATGTTTCCGTGTCCGCCATCTTGGAATGACTACACCGTTTCGGCTACATGACAGTGTATCTTACACATTAAAACCTTAAAGTCCCTTAATTACACTGTGATTATGTGTCTGTACAGAATAAGAGGCTAGTGACAGTAGGGTTAAAAAAAAACAAGTGTGATCAGATTAATGGATTCGACATCGATGCAGCCAGTGCTGACGTAAATCCTTAGATAGAGTCAGCACATACTACATCCGATGGAAGTGTGTTCCACTGTACTACTGTCCTTGGAAAATATGAAAATGTGTAATAGAAAACTGGAACGTGGTATGCAAGATAGTGGAGAAATAGTTTTGTAATTATGTCCTAATATTGGGTATCATTTTTAATAGCAAAACCAATGTTAAACGGATTATGACTGTTTATCCTACATTACTGTGTGTACTTAACTGTATTCATAGTTAGAGCGAATTTTGGTGAATGTAGGTATTTTTAATGTTGAACTTCAGGCTAACATGTATAATAAAACATGATAATGATTAGCAACACAACCAAACTGTATATGTCAGGAGTGCACAAATGACAATGTTTCATCAATCGTTTTTTTTAAGATTCAACATCAAGTGGTTAAAATAATCAAAACTCATGTTTATTACATCTACGAATTTGTGTCAATTACGTAATAATATTGATAAACCAGCAACTCTATCGGTTTATATCAACTTCTTGTAACTAACCCTTTTTTTAGATATGCTGCAGTTAATAACTTGGTGCTCTCGTGTTCGCGTCGTGTTCCGTTCGATCGTTTGCCTATGTTCTCGGAGTGTTTGTTGTCGGGCTGTGGCAGTGTTGTATGTTACTATTCTTGACCAAATCACGTAAATTAAAACGCTGCGTAGACACAGTGCGACATGAGGCAAGTAGAATGGCTTACTCGAACTTAACACGTCATTACCTGTACATTCTTATTTTTATTGTATGTTTGAACAATCTGGTGGAGAATACTACTATCAAAGTTCAGATCGTACGAGATAACTCTATAGTATTAAATCTAGCATTTCCTTACAACCACCGCAGACAGATAAGGTCAAAATACTGGAGCGCAAACATATCATCCACGCGTAGGTTCATGTGTGCGATTGTTTCCAACGTCCTGCTGTTCATGTCTCTTTTACTCTTACTATGTGGTGACGTTCAACCAAACCCCGGACCCGAAATGTCGTCGTGCGATACTTCAGTCACGTCAGACTCACTTGCAAGCCTATTAAAAAACGGTCTTAGATTTTGTATCTTAACATTCAAAGTCTTTATCCCAAATAAGATATTCTAGAAATAGAAGTTCAACCATATGACGTACTAGTCTTCACCGAAACATGGTTAAACAATGCTACTGAAAGTAGTGACTTGATAATACCGGGCTTCGGATTACCGTTCAGATGTGATCGTATTGGGAGGGTAGGCGGGGGAGTAGCTGTTTATTTACGCGACGGAATCCACGGCATTGAACGTACTGACTTGTCAATACTCGGACTTGAATCTATCTGGGTAGAAATTTCATACCAACGGGAAAAAATATTAATTGACGGCTTTTACCGGCCACCTAATTCAAACAATCTCTACTGGAGCTTAATAGAAGAATCTTTTGATGAGGCACACAACACAGGTATGAAGGACATCGTGATTGCAGGTGATTTTAACATAAACTTTCTTGGACCAAACGTTAATAAACTAAATAATCTTATGTCATCATATCACTTAGTTCAAATGATTTCTGAACCAACTCACTATACAGAAAATAGTAGCTCATTAATTGACCTAATGATAGTAAATAATTTAGGGACATGTAGGTGACCCGTTTATCCCTGACTTGGTTAGATATCATTGCCCTACCATACTTGTACTAAGATTTAAGAAACCTGCCAATAAAACGTTCAAAAGAGACATATGGAAATATGATCAAGCTGACTACGATAAATTCCACAGTATACTAGCAAATTCTGTCTGGTCCGATTGCTTAAATCATAATAACCTTGATGACATTTCAAAAACAATGAATGATATTATACTCAACGCTGCCAAACAATCCATACCAAGTAAACGTGTAACTATAAGATTAAACGATGTTCCGTGGTTCCATAGCAATTTACGTAAATTAATTCGTCAACGGAAAAGATTTCATAGAAAAGCCAAACGAGAAAATTCAACTAGAGCTTGGGCAAACTTTAGATTAAAACGAAACCAGGTAACTAAAGAAATAAAAAAGGCCAAATTAGACTTCCAAACTTCTTTAATAGAAAGTATTAACTCGGATTCACTTGATATAAAAAAATGGTTTAAACTAGCAAAAGCCCTCACTCAAAAGCAAAACACATCTTCCATTTCGACTCTTATTACTAATGATTGCGAAGCATCCTGTGAGTATGATAAAGCAAACTTGCTTAACACATACTTCAGTAAACAGACCAAACTGGATAATGAGTCCAAAGAACTTCAACCGTTAAACTTATCAACCTATACATGTCTCCAGTCAATACAAATAACCCCTCAAGATGTAAAAGGTGCTATCTCGCACATTGACCCATCTAAAGCTAGTGGCCCCGACCTCATAAGCTCACGACTACTAAAAGAAGCTTCAAACGAACTTAGTGTGCCATTATCATCACATTTCAATAAACTATTACGCAAATCCTATTTTCCAAGTGTTTGGAAAAATGCAAATATTACCCCAATCTATAAAAAAGGTGACCCTTCTAGCCCTGGCAATTATAAAACAATATCCCTTCTTAGTTGTGTAGGTAAACTGATGGAACGCTGTATACATAAATACCTTTACAATCACATAATTACTAACAACATCTTAACTAATTCTCAGTCCGCTTTCCGTAAAGGCGATTCTACATCAAACCAACTTATATATATTTACAATGACATATGCAAGGCTCTAGATGCTGGAAAGGAAATAAGAATGGTCTTTTGTGATATATCTAAGGCTTTTGATAGGGTATGGCACCGTGGACTAATACATAAACTTGAATCTATTGGTATTAATGGATCGTTATTGCTCTGGTTCAAATCTTACCTTTCTGAAAGACAACAACGCGTTGTTATTAATAACACAAACTCCAACTGGACAACGGTCTCAGCTGGAGTGCCTCAAGGTTCGATCCTTGGACCGCTTCTATTCATTATCTACATAAATGACATTGTTACCAAAGTTAATTCCAATATCAAACTAGAGGATGCTTTTGTAAAAAAGCGCATGTCTCCCCCACTGCTGAGAATAACTGTGAATGGAAACAGGAATGGAAATGGAGATAAGATAATGTAAATACCCGGTAGTCACTTCAATGAAGGCTGTCTATGGATGGTTTCTATTGTTAAGGTTGTATGAGAAGATGCTTCCTAAACTGTTTGTTTTTAACCAGGTATTCAATTTTGAAAATCCTGGTTATTCAATCAGCGTATGGCAGGCGGGCGTCAAACGAAATTGCACTTGATGGTCATATCATATATAGTTTCACAAATGAAATTAAATGAAATTGTGTCTGCTCCATAATTCTTCAAACCTTTAAAGGATTTTGATGATACTTAAAACAAACGTTCATATTGTCAGATTTTTTTACACTATTGAAAGACAACTCAAATTACAATGTATGTAAAATCATGATAACTGTAGTGTGTTGGGATGACTCCACTCGTTTTCACAATGAAGCCTCTCTGGTAGATACTTGAAACAAAAATTCACCACATCCAGAGAACGTGTAGAGTACATGTTTCGTATGGCTGGTTCCAAGGTCAAGGTCTACTTGACACTTGAATGTCATATCATATATAGTTTCACAAACGAAATTAAAGGAAATTGTGTCTGCTCCATAACTCTTCAACCCTTTGAAGGATTTTGATGATACTTGAAACAAACGTTCATATTGTCAGATTTTTTACACTATTGAAAGACAACTCAAATTTCAATGTATGTCAAATCATGATAACTGTAGTGTGTTGGGATGACTCCACTCGTTTTCACAATCAAGCCTCTCTGGTAGATATGGTCAATAAGTGTGTTGTGTGCTGTAGTAGCCTTGTTTATTATTTGTTTAAAGCGATGTCGTAACATAGTGTGGGTCAATGGATGTTCTAAATATTGAATGAGGTCAATGTTGAAGTCTCCTAGAACTATGCAGTTTTCTGTTGGTGAATTTTCCAAGACAAGGGTAAGCTTTTGAAGGAACAAGTTAATCGGCAATGACGGAGGTTTATATACAGAGTAGACAGACAGTTGTTTAGCTAAAAGTTTTACAGCAACACACTCGATTCCACATGCATCCGTGGGTATTCGTTCATAAGCAAAGTCTTGATGAATGAAGAGGGCTACACCACCTTTAACAGTTGACTGATTAGTGTCCAATGTATTCAGATGACTATTATTATAATCTCGACACTGTAATTCTACATTATAGGTCTGGAGGGGATTTCTGAATGTAGAATTCTGGTTCATCCAGGTTTCTTGCAGGGCAATGATATCCATATGTTGAAGGAACAGATTGGAGGTAAATTCTTGAAGATGTGGTAGTAAGCCTTCGCAGTTGTGACTTGCAATATACATATGGTTGGTATGATCAAAACCTTGGAAATGAGAAATTGACCAACGGTCACTGTGACCTTGACCTTTGACCTACTGACCCCAAAAACAATAGGGATCATCTGCTCTATAAGACCAATCATCCTATGAAGTTTGAGGTCTGTAGGTCTAAAGGAACTCTAGTTATCATCCGGAAACGAGAAATTGACCAACGGTCAGTGTGACCTTGACCTTTGACCTACTGACCCCAAAAACAATAGGGATCATCAGCTCTATAAGACCAATCATCCTATGAAGTTTGAGGGCTGTAGGTCAAAAGGAACTCTAGTTATCATCCGGAAACGAGAAATTGACCAACGGTCACTGTGACCTTGACCTTTGAACTACTGACCCCAAAAACAATAGGGATCATCTGCTCAATAAGACCATTCATCCTATGAAGTTTGAGAGCTGTAGGTCAAAAGGAACTCTAGTTATCGTCCGGAAACGAAGAATGGACGGACGGACTGACGGACTGACGGACGGACGGACTGACGGACAGGGCAAAAACAATATGTCTCCCCCCGAGGTGGGGGAGACATAATTATTCGCTGATGACACCATACTTTATTTAGTAGTTGACACGCCCAATGAAACATCAACCAAACTTAATATAGATCTCAGTAGTATACACAACTGGGCAACAAATTGGTTAATAGACTTTAATCCAAACAAAACAGAAACAATGGTTACATCAAGAAAACTACACACACCGAACCATTCTGACTTAAGTATGAATAATGTTATAAATGTCAATGAACACAAACATTTAGGACTATTCCTGGCTGCCGATGGAAAGTGGAAATCACATATTTCATATATACTCACGCGTTCATGGAAGCGAATTGGCATGCTACGTTCATTTAAATTCTTACTAAAGAGAGCTAGTCTTGAAAAATTATATTTTTCCTTTATTCTTCCTATCCTAGAATACTGTGACGTTGTCTGGAGTAACTGTACTCAAGACCAAATAAACGAACTCGAATCAGTCCAAATCGAAGCCGCGCGTATCGTAACCGGAGCAACCAAACTATGTAGTATAAACAAACTAATAAACTAAATGAAATGGGAAACCTTATTAACTAGACGAAATAAACATAAACTTACAGTATTTTACAAAATGAAAAATAATTTAACACCTAATTATCTTTCAAACTTAATTCCCGAAGAGCCATTAAATAGATACAACCTTAGAAATAACAACAATATTCCCCTAGTTCATTGCAGGACAGAATTATATAGGGATTCCTTTCTCCAATCTGTAATAAGACATTGGAATAACTTACCAGATAATGTTAAATGTAGTACCACATTAAACAACTTCAAAAAAAGCTTAAATTCTAATCGTTCTAAGCCTTCATCATATTACCATATTTGTAGCAGACCCGGCCAAATACTTCATACACGTATCAGGTTAGAATGCAGTTCACTTAAACATGATCTATTCAGAAAAAATATAATAAATGATCAGTTTTGTTCGTGTGGAGAAGTCGAATCAGCAACCCATTACTTAATAGCATGTCCAAACTTTACCTTAGAAAGACAATTGTACCTGCAAAATTTGCAATGTCCTCTTACAACTCAAAACCTTCTTTACGGAAATGAACACTTAACAAACAATCAAAATGCCGATGTATTTTCAAAAGTACAAAGATTTATACTTGCCTCCAAACGCTTCGGGGTCTAGGCGACCGGCCGACAAGTTCACGGGCGAGCACGGGTTAAAACCAGCACCAGTTCAAATGTAGCATTATTGCGGATTTTTTTTTTTGTCCACATTATCTCTTCACTAAGTTTATTTACTTAATGTCTTTAATTACTTTATTATGCGAAATTTAATTATCTTTTCTCTTACACAAGGCTGAATAGTATACATTACTGCCATCAAATAGTGATCAACCCGGAAAATGAATTAATATAAGTTTTCTTTGAAAGCTTGTTTTCAGATTCCAGTTATATTGTTACACCTTTGTACTATGTATGTATATACAATGTATTTTCGAGAATAAATATTGTTTAAACTAAACTAAGATAGTGGAAATGCCTGGATTGTCTTGATTATGGTGTTAGGTACTGCGTTGGATTTATTTTAACATGACTGTTTACCATTTTATAAAACAACGTGAGTCTACTAATTTACTGTCTACTATCTAAAGTGTTCCATTTAAGATCAAAACTTCAACTCCAAGATAGGTGGCTTGATGTACAACTGATAAAGTTTGGTTATGCAGGGTGTATACTGTATTGATCACTGTCTTTGTCATAGAGACATGTAGATTGTGACATTGATGTTGAAGCTAATCTTCCATTTCTGCTCCCATTGTGCAAGACTGCTGATATCCTCCTGCAACTGTTACCCATCTCGGACAGAATGTATAGTCCTGTAAATAATTTAGTCATCTGCAAATAACCGGACATCGGAGGTTGTACAATTAATGGGTGAATAGCGATTAGTTATAAAAGGTCTCTATGTCGATTATTTGTGCTAAATTGAGGCATTCTTCGATAAATCTTGCTCTAAGAATTTTATTTATTATCATTTAGCGTTCATTGAACACATTATTTATTTTTGGAGAATATATTCTACTAGAAGTAGGGAGTTCCACTTTAACATATTTGATCTAAAACAAGAAATGAGATTTACTAAAGATCTACAGTTACTTATAATATATTTAATAATTATTGCATATGCACTTTGGTATTATGTATTTTGTGGCAAGAACTGTCATTTAAGACAATTTGTTTTCGATTATGTACAAGCTTGAAATATCATAGTTAACAATGTTTATGAATGAATACAGTAATACAAATCTGCATTGTAAGAGATTTCACGTAATTTTCCTTTCTAAACGTAGCGATTAGCAAACTGTCTGGCTAGTGGTAGTTACAAAGATTTATATAAGACAATTGTAGGAGAACAAGAATATTTCCCGTTCGGTTCATTTGTATTCTCAAGCTTTGGCGCATTTCATGGTTATAAGTGAAAGTGTGAAGATTAAGTCGCAGTCTGGAAGAAGCTTATTTCTGTTTTTTTTGCATAGAAAGTTATAGGCACAACAAATTTACCAGATCATTTACCACGTCATAGTCATTAGTAGTGTGAAATCTTTTAACCCGATATTACGCAAACTTTACAGACTGCATGCGGTTTTTGTTGGCGCTGGCCTAGAGAACATGGCCTTGAATAAGAAGTAATTTGCAGGAGCTGTTATTAAATGCATTTTCTGTGTTTAAAATGATTGTTTCCAAATATCTTTTTTTTCCTTAATCTCTTTTTTCTTAAAGCTATTTCTACACCGAAAATATCAACATTTGTTTTGTAAAGTGTGAAAAGAAATCAAATTGACTTTAAACAGATCCTTCCGGGCCGACGATTTAACCAAAGACGACCCCAAACGCTACACTGTTTTTATAAAATAATAGTTTTTAATATTTATAAATTATTGATATGTCTAATCAGAACTATTGTATGAAAACACGTCTACACTTTTACAAAGAACTAGAGAATAAATCATTTTCTTTGTCCAAGGAAGCTTTCCACGACGGGAAAGTAATTTAACTGTTGCATCTAACATTTCCATTATGCTTGCACAATTTGGCGTAGGTATCGGGGCATTGAGGATGATCTTGCCTTATTCCAATACATTACCCGATACCAAAAGGCAAATCGATTCTTGTTATGATAATAATATGCAAACTATATTCATACTTAGATTGAAAGTATTACCTGCCCTCTGCCCCTCGTGACATGCACGTCGCGGAGCAGGCACTGGATCTCGACTTTTACTTGGCTTAGGTCTTTTAACTGTCGGGGCCTAGGCTAACGACGATTGGGTGACCCTGACAAAGGCCGTTTGTCTTTATTCGCACGATGTTGTGTAGAACACCACCAGATGCGGGGACGGCGAAGCACCGATGCGGTGGCGGCGATAAAGTACTAAAAGAACCCTACGTACCGGTGACGTGTGCCGGGTGTTAGGGACTCCAGGATGGCGATGGCGGTGCCTTGAGAAGACCTCATTACAGTGACTGTGCCTTGGGGAGGCACTACTGTCCTTTTAAGGACTTTCTACCTTCGGCTGCGCTTCAGACAAGCCCTTATTAGGGCAATTTCGGACTCCAAATTCTATATTTGCCAGTGGAACTGGGGAGAAGGAAATGAGTGGTTGGCGAACATGTGCTCTGGGCAGCTTTCTCGGGCGGGCTGGGGCTGGTATCCCGCACTCCTGCTTCAGCTACAGAGTCGCATCACATGCGGAGCTGCCCTGATCTGGGTGGATGACTAGTTTTGACTGAGATTGTCTACCTATATAGGCCAGGGTACTGGGTTGAGTTGGTGGTTGCAGTCGACTAGTTTTGACTGTGGATGATAGTTCAAACTAGGTTTCTGGTATGGGCAGACGCACAGTCAAATAGATGTGGGTCTAGCCTGTCTCTCGAACAGTGTCGGTGAAGGGTTCTCCGTAGAAAGGGGGTGTTTTTGAAAGATTTCTCTCCTCCTTGTGAACCCGGAATGCGATACTGTGCAAGAATGTGCGATCACTCGGTTTGATTGCGGACCCGTAGTGAGCTCGTCGTGCATTCTGGCAGAGAGACCACAGAAATGCTTTGCGTGTGATGGGGCGGTGGTGACAGCTTGAGTAAACCTCTACCGACAGGGCACTATGTCGCGGACTGCTCATTAGACTTCTCACCAGGAAAACTGACGTATACTGAATGGAAATTGCAGTCAGATAAATGTTCTCCTACTTTCGGACTCAAAAAATGCATTGTTAGGGGCATGAACAGGAGAACATGCCGGGTCGTACCGTTTATATACCTCGCCAGAGGGTGGAGGACCTTATAAGCACTTATACAAAACACTTATACAAAAGTATTACAGTAATTATTTTCAGCTAGACTTAGTATCTACAGCCGTTTGCATCATAAACATATCTACCAAATACTTTTAGAATGTAGATTTACATATTGATGTGATATAACCCTTGAAAGTGACTATCTCTATTTTAAGACAGATAACGCTGGTTTATACTCTGAGAATGCATATTACTATACAAATGTAGTTTTAAATACATGAATAATTGCATTACAATTTTATAAGCTCTCCAGCAAAGCTTGTGACATAGAAACGTGTCCGTTCGTTCGTAATATTCTCCTTAAAAACTCTCTACAACCTCTAGATGACACTTATTGCTTTTTGAATAATTCTGTCAAATGTAAAGGCCACTAGATCTGTATCATATCGTTTAGGTATTGCACTTCGTTCGTTTAAACGTAAAAGGTGTAAACCAAGTTTATGAAAAACGTTTACCACTCTCTTGTAAAAGTAAGAAAAAATATTGCTTCATGTCAAAATAATATCACACAATGATTATGATAGTTATCAGTAACTTTAGCTAATGGTGGCGGATGTTAGTGTACGTCACAACTCATACCGGATCTGCTTTCTCACAATTGTTTAATTTTTTTTCAATTACACATACAACGTAATCTTTCAATGCACGAGTTTAATAATAAATCTAAATAGTATTTAAGCCATGGATTCAAGTTTCAGTTCATGTTCAAAATTCCTACTACTTCACATTTAGCAAGTATTGTAACTTCAATTACTTAAGACGGTTTCATAGTCCCATAGAGAAGGTTATGTTCTGAATGGTTATGCAGTTTACCAACTAGTATGAATGATAAAGCTTAATTTATTGATAAAATATCACTTAATGTAAATGATTAAGCCAGAAATATATTATTTTATAAAAAGTGACGAAAACATATATGATTCACGCAAATATAACATATATGACCATTCTTGTTGTCTGTTTTTTTAAATGACATTATATAGGCCACCGATGAAATGATAAATGTGAGATGATCACCAAATGTGTGAAGCTTAAATCTCGCAATGCAAAATGAAATTACTATTCATGTTACGTCCCTTTACATTGCAGTCAGTATATTAACTGTACACTTTAATATCAATACCTTATTCAGTCTCATATTCCTAGTATTCATTTCGTTAGTTTTGTTATTTAAATTTATTAACAATCAGAAGATAAAAGATAATTATATTGTTTCAATTGTCACATGCATGATATCAAGATCTGCTATCTGCCATGTGAAGTTGTTAATGCAATTGGTAGAACGAACTTCAATACAAAAGAGACGAGCCTTTTGCGTTTATAGTTAAATCTTCCTTTAAGATAAGCAAATCCTACTCTACTTCACATTTTGCAAGTCTTGTAACTTCGATTACTTAAGACGGTTTCATAGTCCATAGAAAAGGTTATGTTCTGAATGTTTATGCAGTTTATCAACTAGTATGAATGATAAAGTAACTAATTGATAAAATGTCATTTAATGTAAATGATTAAGTCCGAAACATATTTTTTTTATAAAAAGTGACGACAACATATATGATTCACGCAAATATAACAAATATGACCATTTTTTGTATGTATTTTTAATGGCATTATAGGCCATTAATCAAATCAAATCAAAACAAATTTTATTTCATGTCGGTATATCAATACAATAAACATTAGCTGTGCATAGCTAATGACTGACTATTTAACAACAACAGATATAACAATACAAGCAAGACATGAGAGCAATAGTATTAGTAACATGTATAGAAACCTGTTAAGAAATCAAACATTTATTATTATATCACAATAATTGGGTATACAAAAAGTATGTACTTTAAAAAAGAGTTTCCTTAACATATATCACATAGTAGCATACATATATGAAGTTAATATATAAGTTAATAAAAGGTGACTAAGAAATGACATTATAAGTATAAAATTACATAAGCTGTTTAAAATTAATAATCGTTTCTTAGCCTACTTTAAATACTTTGAAAGGCAACAATAAAGTCTAATGTAGAGACAACTCTAATTTAACTATGGTATTAAATAATAAGTGAATGTAAAAAAAAATCTATGGGTTATTAAATATTAACTTATTTTAATTTTGATAAAAATAAAATCAACTTTCCCTAACATAGCAGAAATTAACATTGATAATGATAATTACATGTATTAGAGGAAGTATACATGGAGGGCAGATAAAGTTAAAATGAAGTTAAAATCTGTGTTAAACTTGCTGATCTTGACCTAGGTCTAAAATCTGCCTTAAAATTTAGAATAAGAAACTGAATGAAATATGAACACAATAGTGTGACCGATAAAAAGAGAATAATAACATTTATCTCCCCCAAACCAGGTTTGGAAAGAACTGATCAGCAACTGAAATTAACGGATTATTGTGAGACTGATCTAAACTAGACTGTTCAATGATCTAAACCAAAATTGTGAAGCTTAAATCTCGCAATACAAATCGAAATTACTATTCGTGTTACGTCCCTTTAAATAGAAGTCAGTATATTAACTGTACACTTTAATACCAATAGCCATACCTTATTCTGACTCATATTTGTTCTTTTTATTCCTTGTCAATTTTCTTTCCGCCAAATGTCTGAACAAAAGGAAGATATGAGATGTTTTGTTTCATTTGTCACATGCATGAAATCAAGATCTGCTATCTGCCATGTGAAGTTGTTATCTTCCTTGTCAACTGCAATCGGTACAACGATCGTCAATACAAAAGAGACGAACCTTGTTCCTTTATTGTGAAATCATCGTGTAAGATAAACGAATACTATTGTATACCCGTCGTACAGAACACTAGTAGCTTGATTATAAAAGAAAATGATTACAGTATCTGAGAAGAATCGGAAAGATTTATTACTTAAATGAGACACTGTTTGCAATATTTTCAATACCACAGAAAAAATGGTGCTAACCCTGTACGTTAAACATACATTGTAGTACGACAGAAATGCGGTGGTGATTTAAGGCCAAGAAAACAATATGTATGTTTCGGATCTCCTTGTCAAAAAAATTAAGATATGTCGGCAGTTTTTCTTTCTTTTTTTTTTTCATTTTGCCTATTTGCTCTTGAACAATTGGTCCTTTTGATCATTTTCTTATAAAACAGTTTTTAGGTCGGCAGTAAAACGTTAAAGCCGGTCGCGAGATCCGAAATACATATATATTGTTTGGCATTATTTTACGGATAGCAAAAGGCAATGGGCTATACCAGGTTAGCTATTTAGTGTCATTGTTGCTTGGATTTACATTGCAATCTTTTTTGCATGATGTTGTAGGCAAACAGTTACTTCGAAAACTTTCAATGTTTTATAGAAATTGTCAAATTGTGCCAAAACGACATGAATTCAGGTACCAGTAGCTTTTGACTTAAATACTTTCAAGATATTGATAACAATTTAATTTGAAATATTTCTCCTTTTTCAGGTAGAATGCTGTGTTGCTGTGATAGGTCTATTCACGTTGGCTGTGCGTGTTGGCTGTGCGTGTCGGCTGAGGAAATTTGGCTAAGATTGGTAAAGCTTTCCTCTTGTATCGCATTTTATGAGTTTGAGCTGCGTTCAATCTGCAGGATTATTTTACATTGAAATTGAGAGGGTCTTCTGTTTTAAAAGTAGAGGATGCTTGTCTTTGACAACGGGGAGTAAATGTTTGGTGACTAACGTCACACACAAATAATAACCGTATATACAGTCGCCAATCAAACTTGCAGACGGTAAACCGTATACTTACAGCTACATGTAAGAACATTGGTATATATGGGTTTCTTCTCTTCAAATACGCATTTTCTGTTTTAAAGTATCATTACATTTCGTGACATGATATATTTTGTCTTCTGCTATGTGCAAATTGGTAATATTATTTTCTGTCATAATTTAGTCTTCTTACAATCTTGATTTCATAAGTATAGACGACTATCTACAAATGTAATTTCATACATCGTGAATCTTTTTAAACAATGTACCCCGCTTGCCAACAGATATCGTAATCTTTAAACTAAAAGACATCTGATATTATAATAAGCAATTTTTTACTCAATACACACTCAATTTATCTTAAATACTATGCGTACTTTGTTACAACTTTACTGATGCGAAGTATACAAGCTCTGACAATTTAATTTCTACAAACAATTTTTATTTTGTCTTTTCATATGGACTTTTGAAACTAAGCTGAGATTGGACAATTGTTAAAATGAATTTCATGGAAAAGTCACGGTTTTATCTATTGACTATAAGTAATTTATTTATATCAATATTGTTGCTATTCCAATAGTTTGACTATTATGTTGTAGTGGTTGGAGATAACTATGTACTTCTATATCAATACTTCCGTGAGTACAAATGTACATTAAGTGAATTGATCCCCAGTTACAGTCGCCAGAGCTTCTGTAGAAATGTATGGGAGAGCCTACACATGCATTTACCAACTTGAAGATGTCGCCAACTGCTTACTGCACATGGTCTCGTCCATATAAAATTAAATTCATATATTATGTTTTTAACATTCTAATCTGAAAATAGAGCAATGGAAGTGACAAGGGCAGGTGTTCGAATGGACCACTTTGTTCACGATAAATACTCAATCGAGAATAAATGAATTAGTGTTGGTAGAGATGCAATTGCCTTCTGGTATCTTCAAGTTACATGTGAACAGATATACAGTTATAGTTCAGTCACTTAGTTTAACAACATGGGTTGAAACTACGAGGGACGTTTACTTAATAATGTTACTTATAAATGTAACCACACGGTATAAGCAAGCCGAGGAGGTAGTAATTTACATACAGAATATTAAATTTGCATTTCCAAGTTTCAAAAAGTCGGGATTACAGTTTTCTACCAAATGCAAGTCATTTAGGAAAACCATAAAACAAATCGTTTATTCAAAGGTGTTTCGAACCTCCCAAAGTGTGATAGTGTTTAAGACAAAGCAAGTTCGGAAATAATATATTAAGAAAATACAGTGCAACCTCAATGCAACATCCTCAACTGAATAATTGGAAATTGGCTGTTGTCCTGAGGTGGCTATTGCTCAGAGGAATTATTTTGCGGTAATATATACAGTATGATCAGCTTTTTTGTTGTTTTTGCGGGTTTATGCTTTTGGTACTAAACATACTATCCGTAAACACGCTAATTCACATACACTCAATGCCAAAAGAAAGTGTGCACTTCTTAATTTTAAATATTCCAATATTTAGCAGACGCATCGGCTTCAATTTTCGCACACTATATCTTACTTGCATTTGTCATCGATCGATTGCAAAATCTAAAATGTTCGCCATATTGTACGTAAGCAGATCTCAATTTTGGTACCAAATATATAGGCTTTCAAAAAAGTAGTCGATGAAAAATCACAGAAAACAAAGTGTACAGTTTCTTTTGGAACTGAGTGTATATTCTGCACTCCGTAAGTCGATAATGAGAAAGGAATCCGAACAAATCTGATCATGCGCTTCCTCAGTGACGTAATTACAAACCAGTCTATTTACCATTCTAATATGCCTGTATATTTCTATAGTCAATTCGAGTGCTTTAATATGATTAAAGCACTCGGAAAAGTAGGCGGAGTTTCGGACATGAAAGTAGCTCCTTCCGACTTTTCTAATTTACTCCCGCGTAGAAAAATAAAATATAGAAATAAAAATTATATCTGTATAAATACATCAGTCGCGTGAAATAGTTGTGATTAAGGACCTTAATATTATTTTTGGTTGCGACTGTTAAACTTTAGAATACCTTCATCTTGTTTTCCTTTAAAAAGGCCAATGCGATTCAGGATTACCCGTCACGCAGTGTTTTGATTCCGGGTGACAAAACAATAAATGAAAACGTTTACGTCACCACACTGACGTCATTACTCCACGTTAAAACGTTGTACAGATTAATTTAGCGGTACGCATTTAAATCGATTGTCTGCTTTGTAAGGTTATAAAATCTAACGTCTTCTGCATAGTATTGCAGTCAGGTATTTTATCTTTTCTATGTATTAGATGATTAAACTGAAATAAGTTTGTATGATTTGTATAAGTTTGTATAGCTATGTATGAAATCTTGAACGGTTGCCCGAATAGGGGATTGAATTCCAACAACCTCTATTTATGTCATTTTACACATTACCACCGAACTGAAAAAGGCCCGTAGTACTTACGAGTTTCCCTAAATTCGGCTTCTAAAAATCGAAATAATCTATGGCATTGAAGCAATTCCCGACGAATTATTCCGCAAGGCACTTCATCTCCGGAGATATGGAAGGGAATCACCGCAATAAGTCTATGGGTCTAGATGACATTCTTATTTATGAACATTACATCCTCATTTGTCTTCTTTCTTACATCTTACATGCATGTGACATCTCATGTGTCATTCTTACGAGTGCATATTGTATGATGCTAATTTCATGTTTCTTTCTTCTACATGCATGTTATATGCTTGTTATTTAGTAGTGTATGCTTGTGTTGATTACTTCTATGTTGACATTATGATTTCATTCATCTTACGTCTTTACCCTCAAAATTATATTCATGAATGTTGCATCCTCATTTGTCTTATTTACCGATACCTTGCATGTAATTATCTTCCCATGTGTTTTTTGGTCTTTTATTAAAATGCTACATTCTTCTTGTTTATGCATTTCTGGTGATAAATAAGGGCTTTCGTGATAATATTAAGTGAAACTATGGTATAAAGCATTTGTGGTCAAGAATTAAGACGAACCAAGTATGCACTAACAAGAATGGCATTAACACGAATACGGTAGGTCATATTATGATACCAGATGGCGCTTTCATAAGGCTTTGTCTAAAATCCGAAAAGAGCTCTTTTCGCAAAAAGAGAATTTCACATACGAAAAGAGATTATTATTCTGTTACTGGTGAATAAAATGGATAAATAAACACATATTAACGTGTGTGTCACAATGTTCGAATTGTAACAGATTGAAATAGAATTATGTTGTATAAGGAAAAATGACGAAAGTCAGCCAGCCAGTCAGCCAGTCAGCCAATTTTAAACACTTTATTGTTAAAGATATAAATATTTTCAATACTGGTATAGTATTATCCATCTGCATCAAGGCCACACCACTGGGAGGCGCTCTGATCATGGCCCGCCCTAGTCCCCTAAATAAAAGAAAATTTGATCAGTTGAATAGGACATAGATTTATTGAGTCGGTGTGCTGAACACCCGGTGAGGTCCAACAACCTCTCTTTCCGACCGAAATTTAAAATGATTTGCGAGGAAATATAAAGTTACCATAATCACAGATGGCATAAATTGAATAAAAATCTTGTATTTTTGTGTCTTTTTTAAGAACAGAAGAAAAGCTGTTACTTCACCAAATGTAAACATTATAGAAATAATTGTATGTAACAAATACTAGCAAATAAAACAGGTGTGTGATTCAGGGAACCTGTTCGATCATTGTTTTTTCCATACTTAGAAACGGATATCTAATGTATACATTGTATAGTATACTGATGAAAATATTTTATAAACCACTTATTTTGAAATATTACCTGAATCATGCCTGCTTTAGCAAAATATTTTTTTAATCTATGTAAAAAGGTCACATTGGGTGGCTGACGTAATTGTTTGACTGGCGTTGAATTATCCCCATTGTCAGCGACAAGAGTAGACACGGCATTGAATAAACAATCCCCATCACCCGTACTATACAGTGCGACTTTCTTGGTGCTGAAGTACTCTCTTAGTATTGCATTTGACACTGGACACTGCTCATTCTGACTGAAGTTGAAGCATCAAAGCGAATGTTCTTCAGAAACAGCAACTCTCCGCGCACACCATTTTTTGTAATGCTAACAAAAGGCATTGTGGCGATATGGCAAACAAATCATGATCTGCACTAGTCACAAAGGCAGAATATTGAAGTCCACATTGTCATTTTTTCCTATAGAAAACACATAGATATATATAAAGTTGTTCAATTTGTTCATTGCGCCTGACCACAGCTGAAATTTCATTCTACAAAATCACCCTTCTCATTTTATACAGGTTAAAATTATATAATTTTAAAATTATCACCTAATACTTAGCGACGACATACAATCAATGTTTGTATTTTCTGTTTGTTGCAGGCACTGAATTATACGGAAGGACGGACGTACGGACGGACAGACAAAATATTTCACGTAACAGTCACTTAAATACCGCGTTATCATGCAGGTCAGTGAAGTTAGCTAGAAGATGGGATTGGTTATTGGGTATTCAATACAAGCTAGATTTGAATATCCAGCACGCCATTAGTTGCGTTTTTGCATAAGTTAAGGCCATTACCCAGTAAGCTTCGAATAACCAGCTAACTGGGAGTTGGGTATTCGCAAAGAGTAAAGCCAATATCCAGCTAGATTCGAATACCCAGACAGCTGGTAGTTGGGTATTCGCAAAAAGTAAAGCGAATACCCAGCTAGATTCGAATACCCAGACAGCTGGTAGTTGGGTATTCGCAAAAAAGTAAAGCGAATACCCAGCTAGATTCGAATACCCAGCCAGCTGGTAGTTGGGTATTCGCAAAAAGTAAAGCGAATACCCAGCTAGATTCGAATACCCAGACAGCTGGGAGTTGGGTATTCGCTACACGTAAGGTGAATACCCAGCTTACTTCGAATACCCAGCAAGCTGGGAGTTGGGTATTCGAAAGTCGAAAAACGAATACCCAGCTAGCTTCGAATAACCAGCCAGCTGGGAGTTGTGTATTCCTGGGAAAATCCTCTTTTCGTACCAGGTTAAACTGCTTTCGCTCCCGGTTGAATTACATTTGAGGTAGTAGGAAAACATACAAACTTCCACTACAAGGTCATGTGTTTAAAAGTTGTCGTCATCTTAGGTTATACTAACCTACAATTTCAATGGATTGACTTTTTTTTATCAATTAACACATGATTAAACCAAAAAATCCTCTTTTCGTATGTGAAATTCTCTTTTTGCGAAAAGAGCTCTTTTCGGATTTCAGCTACACCTCGTACGCGGTTATCTCCCTGGAATAAGAATTTAATTACTAAAATGACAAGTTTGTTATTTTGTACAACGTATATCTGCTACTTTTTCATGTCGGAGACTTTCAATAATAGAGTAGTCAGTAGTACAAATGAAACATGTATTTGGAAGAAAGTAACATGCTTTTAGCAACATACAGCAAGCACTTGGAAGAACGACACATGCGATGACGCATAACGGACTAATCGAAAGTACAAATGCATCATTACTAAGAAAGCAGCACAAGCACAATAGAAAATAGCAAATATATAACAGGCATGTGCAATAAAGATGCATGCAAGTGGAAGAAGAAACATGCATGTGGAAGAAAGAAACATGAAATTAGCATCATATAACATGCACTCGTACGAATGACACATGAGATGTCACATGCATGTAAGATGTAAGAAAGAAGACAAATGAGGATGTAATGTTCATAAATAAGAATGTCATCTAGACCCATAGACTTATTGCGGTGATTCCCTTCCATACGGAGAATGCTTCAGTTTCGATAAAGCACTCCAAGCCATAGATTTTTTTTATTAATGTGTATTGGGGATTTTCCGAAAATTGCTTTATGGAAAGCTTTTCCGGTCAAGATTTTGACGGGCGGTTATAGTGTCCTTCGGCCGTTTAACCTCTTCTGTCAATTCGGGATAAAAATAGTGGTCGTTGGCCGGAGTTTGGAGGTGGCTGTTGGTGGAAGGTAAAACATACAGAAAAACCAACGAGGGGAATTCAAATTGACTATGGTAATGATGTGGCTGTTGGTGGGTGGTGACAGTAAGTGTAGGTTACCCTGCACATTGAACGGTCATTGGGACAAATCGAGAATTATAACTTACCGATAGCAGGTAAGAAATAATGATTCGACGCTGGTGATATTTTAAAAGAAAACGATTTTCAATTATTAAATAAATTTATAGCTATGATTGCTACCGATATACAAACATTAAGTTGTTTTACCTGAGCTTTGATAGCAATTATTGTATATATAGCATTTTAAAGCATTATATATTACGTGGTAGTAGTTTTTGTAAAATTAATTGCAAATAATATTGAAGATGCCTGAATAAGCGACATGGTAAAGTTGTCTTCTTAAAGATTGCACACTACGAGGGTTGTCAAAAAAGGCTTGACAAATTTTAGTTCATCTGACTGACATCCAAATGAATTCAAAACTTTGGACATGTTACTGTTATTTGTATTAAGATAAAACAGCATGTTCCTGTTATAACCAGGTGGCAATTTTAGATAATACACACACATGTATAACACGTAGTACGTGCAACCGCGCAGCCCCAAAATGTCATGTGTTCATTTGACAATATTGTATACCCAAGTTTTCTAACTACGATGTACGTCAGCCGCCACAATGACGTGCACGTCCACATCAAAGACTCGGACGTCAGAATGTCAATACGTGATAAACGGCTGCACAGTGATTGTTATTTGACATATACCCACATAAAAAGGGGTTTATAAGATGACGAGGGGACACAATTTTTAACTTTCAGGCCCCTGTGATATTGACCATAACACTTCATACTTATCCATCCTACTAAATTCAAAACTAAGATAGGACAACATTTATATTGTCAAGCTCATGTGACCATGAGCTTTAATTAAACTATATGAGACTTGATACTGATGCTTCCCAACACATTTGTTTTTTGGAGCTGAAGATAGGACAACATTTTCATTGTCAGGCCCCTGTGACCATGAGCTTTTATTGAAATATATGAAACTTCATACTGATGCGTCCAACCAAATTTGATTTTGGAGATTAAGAAAGGACATGATTTTCATTGTCAGGCCCCTGTGACCATGAGCTTTAATTTAACTATATGAGACTTCATACTGATGCTTCCCAACAAATTTGTTTTTGGAGGTGAAGATAGGACATAATTTTCATTTTCAGGCCCCTGTGACCATAAGCTTTAATTTAACTATATGAAACTTCATACTGATGCTTCCCAACACATTTGTTTTTGGAGATTAAATAAGGATATAATTTTCATTGTCACGCCCCTGCGACCATGAGCTTTAATTTAACTATATGAGACTTCAAACTTCGTAAGATTTTGGGTCATGGCAATTTTCCAACTGTATTTGCTAAAATTATAAAACGTTTTGTTAAAAGAGGTTACGACCCAACTGTTTTGAGACACACCGCATGTTTGGTGTTCAACCCGTTTACAGTTGGACGCTATGCTTCCCTCTTTGATTGTGTCTGACGGAAGAGGGGGAGGACTCTGTGATGGGCAGTTTTTAAATCCCACTGGGACGAAACTGTTTTGATTTCTGTCCTCTGGCCTGTTTCGTCGGGCCCTTAAGAGTGTTTCTCTTGGTGCTCTGCCTTCTGCAAAGGCATTGAGTACATACGTTTTTTGGTTCTCAAGGTTTGCTTTTTATATATTTATACACGAGTATTTTTGTGTTTTACATACCATGCCTTTTGTTTCCATTGCGTGTGTTAGAGATTCACCTAGCAGGGATTACTTTTATTTACACTGTCCTGTGACTTTGGAACATGGTGGGGGTAAGAGTGAGGTTGGGTGCGCACCATAAACCGGTTTAAGCTCCCCAGTGGTGTTTTTGCCACTGACCGTTCCAAGGCGGTGCCCCACTGTGTTCCTTTAATTGTTCGTTTTGTCCTCGTGTGTTTGCTTTGTATGCTAGTGTGTGTTGGTAGTGTATATGTGTGTGTGTACATGATTGTGTGTGCGTGTGTGGGTGTGTGTGTTGGTGGTGTGCACTTCTGGGTGCTGTGGGGTTCGTTTTGGGGAGGCTGCGTTTTTGGCACGTGGCATTCCCTGTTTGATATTATTTTTGTTTTTTTTGTTTTCATACTGATGCGTCCCACCAAATTTGTTTTTGGACATGTAAATTCAGCAAAATTTTCATTGTCAGGCCCCTGTGACCATGAGCTTTAATTTAACTATTTGAGACTTCATACTGATGTGTCCCGACAAATTTGTTTTTGGAGCTGAAGATAGAACAAAATTTTCATTGTCAGGCCCTTGTGACCTTGAGCTTTAATTTAACTATATGAGACTTCATACTGATGCGTCCCATTAAGTTTGTTTTTGGAGATTAAGATAGGACAAAATTTGCATTGTCATGCCCCTGTGACCATGAGCTTTAATTTAACTTTATAAGATTTCATACTGATGCGTCCAACTAAATTTGTTTTTGGAGCTGAAGAAAGGACATGATTTTCATTGTCAGGCGCCTGTGACCATTAGCTGTAGTTTAACTATATGAGACTTCATACTGATGCGTCCCGCCAAATTTGTTTTTGGAGATTTATATAGGACAACATTTTCACTGTCAGGCACCAGTGACCATGAGCTTTAATTTAACAAATAAGACTTCATACTGATGCGTCCCTTCAAATTTGATTTTGGAGATTAAGAAAGGACATAATTTTCATTGGCAGGCCCCTGTGACCATGAGCTTCAATTTAACTATATGAGAGTATATACTGATGCGTCCAACCAAATTTGTTTTTGGAGCTGAAGATAGGACATACTTTTCATTGTCAGGCCCCTGTGACCATTAGCTTTAATTTAACTATGTGAGACTTAATGCTGATGCGTCCCGCCAAATTTGTTTTTGGAGATTAAGATAGGACATAATTTTCATTGTCAGGCCCCTGTGATCATGAGCTTTAATTTAACTATATGAGACTGGTCAACGATCCGTAAATAGATATTGATATTTACGGGCAAGCCGGTAATATACACTTGACATAACCCCGTTACTGTACCCCATGCTAAGCGTGAGCTTGTTCGCCGCGTACAGTACGTCAATGTATAAGTCCGTGCTGATTTGTGACGTCACGCAGTGACATTGAGGTATCATAAGGGGATTTGAAGGTCTACTTACGTTTAGCCGTTAAATAAATAAAACATGAACGGAATCTTTCAATATTTAAGAAAGGGAAGGGTAATAAAATTGTTATTTGTTTTTTGACGTGATATATGGGGATTTATTACCCTGCTCGACATAATATTACCCTCGCCTAACGACTCTGGTAATATAAGTCTAGGCGGGTAATATATCCCCATATACCACTTCAAAAACCAAATAACATATACTATATACTGATGCGTTGCTTTTCGCAGTACCGCAATATTAATGGAGAATTTAGTGAAAATCACCGTCGGAAAATGTGCGATACCGAAAATCGCTATACTAGCTATGGCATTTTCGCTTGTAGAACACAAAAGGCTAAGAATTTTCCTTTGAAGTAAACTTTTTATTAATGCTCTATTATGTCCCTCTTAAATTCGTCCAAATTAGAAAGAAAACAGTTTTCCGAAGCGACATGGTTGTTTACATATAGCGTGTGTTTGGAACATTGTCTATGAGAAAGAGCTATGAACAAAACATTTTTTAATTATTTATTATGATGTCAAAGGTATGTTCCTTCCACCAATGCTCAGTCAATGCTGCATATTGAAATAACCAATTCGTATTTGATTCAAATATTGGTTAACTTTATATAAAACAATTATGTTCATGATTCATGAAATATGGTACAAAACAAAATTGATTCTACCGATACAGTCTGTGTCCCGTCTTTCCACACGCCATGAACTACTACACAGGCATATCATTATGCTTTTACATAAAAACCCTCACAATTAAGATGATCTCAAATTGCATTGCTTTGTCGAAAAAGAGATTCACAGGGGTAAATACTCTCAGTACTATGCAATTAAAATAAAACGTCCCGTTTAAATAAACAAAGACATATTTTCACAGTTATGAAACCCGGAATACGTAACGCCTTTCCAAGCACGGGCACTATCAAATAAGCATAACGTAGCAAGGTTTTTCAAAACAAATACAATACATAAAAGTCCATTACTGAGACCAAATCGAATTTTCATTTAAATCTGGATTTGTAACAGAGAAATACAGTTTGAAACTGGCTTCTAAAACTTTACAATAGCCGGGGAGTATTTCCTTGTTTGAAATACTGCTGCAGAAAAACGAGTGAATGTTTTTGTATTTCCTTAGATTGACCTGGGTGGTATTTTTGTCCTACTTTCGCTTTATTGCATGTTTTAAACAGTCAGAGATATACGTTGCACATCATTAAAGGTAAAGGTCTGTCAACTATAATTTAAAATAGACATGCTTACATTCATGTACAACCGAGTAACAGCCTCTCTTTGGGAGACTTCTGGAAAATAACAAAGACATTTGAAAACGGGAAAACCTACTTTCGTTTTTGAAAAGGCAAAATAAAACTTATTTACTATTTTTTTAAACTAAATTTTCAACGCAATATGGTCACATTCGATGCAGTATTTCATATTTTTCCTTTGAGAAGACGCCCATTACAATTCCAGATTTAAAAGAAAATTCGATTTGGTCTTAGTAATGAACTTTTAAGCAGAATTGTCTACATTAGAATTATTTTTGAACATAAACCCCTGTCGATGTATTATTTAATGACGCTTATGTTTGTTATGTGATCTTGCACATGCGCATAAAATAGCCAAATAAAAGCCGAGCTTGCTAGATGTTTATGTGTGTAGCCTATTTTGTTAAACATATCAATTATTTTAAACTCTCAACAAGTGTTTAACGATCTGTCAATATTCCGAACAACATCCTTAATACAGACAATAAATAATGCTACATTGTATTCATGTAATTTAGTGGATTTAAGCCATTTCAATCACAAGTAAGTTGAGTGTATGTCTGTTTCAGTGTGAGTGTTTTGCCGGATAAATCCTCTTAAATATCAGCGAAAGCACCCCTTCTGCTAAATGACTTAAAAAGCAATCATATCCGATAAGAAGTAAAAACAAGTGACCATATACTATTAAGTGGTCGTAATACAGATAATAGTACTCTTTTAGAGGAAATTTTCGATTCGTTATCGGTAGGAAGTTTTCCATATTTTGTATATGTATTAAACAGTTGATCGCCGCATAAAGTAAACTCCAAACAAAGAAAGCGCAACACTACAATGTTGGTTAGTCAAAACAGCAAAACAACAGTACTAAAAAGTTAAACCACGATGTAGAAAACTCCAAGCTACGATGGTGAAAACTCGATATTATTTCGTACTGTCATTGTTTTCTCGACAATTCAACATCGATGATTTGTAGTTTCGAATTTCAATATCGTGAATTCGACATTTCACCATCGTAGTTTTGACTGTTAATCAACGAACTTTCGAATTTCCATTACTGTAGTTTCGACTTTTTCACATTTGAAGAGTGTAGTTTCGAAATTCTTAACATCCTGGTTTCGTTGAGTCGACTTTTTAACATT
Organism: Saxidomus purpurata; assembly: GCA_022818135.1. Lineage (NCBI taxonomy): Eukaryota > Metazoa > Mollusca > Bivalvia > Venerida > Veneridae > Saxidomus > Saxidomus purpurata. The sequence continues at coordinate 1,694,313 of JAFMSR010000004.1, forward strand.
TGTGAATAGTTGGATTGGTTCCTTATCTAAAACTAGATCATTACTTACATGTACATTGTAAGCAAAGTCAATACATCATGACTGTTTGTTCCGACGAAATACTTAAATACATGTATAAATAACTGAATTAAAAATCGGCGGTACAGTTAGCTCCCCGAGCATAAAGTGTTCATGCATGGTGAACTATAGCGACTGTTTGATGCCCGTCGTCCGTCGTTAACAATTGCTTCAAATGACAGCGCCAATAAAACTACTAAGCCTACTTCAACCAAACATCACCAAACTGATCATCTACCAAACTGTTCAATCTCTTCCGGTTCGCTGCATACACATGCCACCAGAGCTAAGATAGAAAATAAACATTTAAACAACGTCTCCTCCTTAACCACTGGGTCGATTTCAACGGCAACTTACAAGGTTGTTTTTCGGATGGTTCTCTACCTACAGCGTTTAAAACGTTTCCTCGTCTGCATAAAATGGCCAGCAGAGCAAGAAATAAAAAAATCACTAAACGACATCTCCTTTGTCAATTTCCACCAAAATTTACTTGATTGTTCTTTGGTTGGTCCTCTACTAAACTGCTAAAACGGTTCCGCTCCGCTCTGATGCATGAAAGGGCCGCCAGAGCTGAAAGCAGTAAAACCTTAACAACGTCTGCTTAACAACAGCGCAAATTTCAACCCCAACTTTTTCTAAAATTACTCAATTGTTCCGCTGTGAAATATAGAGATAATACCTTGGATTGTACATGCACATTGATAGTCCTCTCCCGAAATTGCTCAACCAATGATATGTTTGTACGTTGTATTCTGCCTTTTTGCACTAAAAACGATACAATTTATACATAATTATGAGTGCCATTCTACAATACGGTATACATAAACAGAGTGTGTATGCGCACTCTCAGCTGCTGCACACCAATACCAGAAATTAAAACAAGTTATTCTTGCATACCAGATCGGGATGTATTGCATACCAGATCGGGATATCTGCAGTTCTTACCAGTGCTGGAAAATCTCATCTTACAGCCCCAGATGTAAGTCGACGTAATTACGTCAGAACGAACAACTTTTATGAATGAATGTGTAAATTCGTACATTACTACAAGGAAATAGCGCGTAAATATAAGTCATTATTTTAATTTTATTTCTGCTACTTTTAGTAGAAAATGGTATGCAAGAAAAATAATCTATCAGTTACCTCCGAGCCAGATATTCCCATCTGCACGTGTAACTAGTGAAATATTCTTATAATCTACAGTTTTTATCAGTGCTGTAAAATCTCATCTTACATGCACTGGTGTAAGACGACCTAATGATGTCAGAACGAACTACTTTTATGAGTGAATGTGTAAATGCGTACATTACTACAAGAAAATAGCGCGTAAATATAAGTCATTAATTTTATTTTATATCTGCTACTTTTAGTAGAAATGGTATGCAAGAAAAATAATATATCACTGACTGCACGTGCAGATGAGAATGTCCGGCTCTCGGGTGACTGTTTGGCGGTAACTCGGCAGAGCCTCATTACCGCCAAAAACAGTTACCCTCGAGCAAAATATTCCCATCTGCACCTGCAACCAGTGAAAGATTCTTATACTCCCGTCACCGGTCGTCAATCTTAATTTTGTCCGTGCACGTTTTCACTGTTTCATAATTATGTTCTATTTTATATACATACTGTTAAGGTAGAACTTGTGTGGAATACAAATTATAATTTTGTTCGTGTCTATACCATCTACAGCAGTCGGAAAGTAACAGTCATGTAATTTTTCAGTTGTATACCGCGTACATGTCGTATCATCCATCTTGCAATTTGCGTCATATAATATGTTGTGTTGTAGGAGTTTTACGCCCGTTCCAACCGTGTTTGTGTCATTTTAACAGGCGGGCAATTTATTAAACAATCGATCCTGGGAAGAACTAGTACTAGACAATTATTTTTGAAAATTTAACTATTATGTATTCACATGAACGGAGAATTGATTTTCAGATGTATACTGTGCAGAAAAGAGCGCCGGCTGGCAATTTGTTATCATTATTGATTGTTTCAATTAAAGAAAATGGGGAATAAGTCGTGAACATTGTTAACAGCAAAGTATTGATTTAGTCTGAAATAATATACCATACCATAACATAATATATTCTTTATTTGGCATAACATGACATATACATTTAAAGCCAATACAATTTCAACAATCATGTAATGTAAGGACATATGACTCACAGTTTACTGAGTAGTAATGTTTTACAGAGAAAGTATCTTTATATTCACCGCTAACAAACTGATAATGTTCTACAGGTAAGGTTTTTACGTAAAACGATGTAAAAGATGCTCTTAACCATTGTTATTTCGTTCTTTAAATGCAAATTACAAAAATTTAGATATATTGCATTTTGTACAAAGTCTATTTTCTCGTATAACATTTTCATATCGTCCGGTTTCTATTGCTAAATTATGTGACGATAATCTAAATTTTGTAAGTGAAATTCGAAATTTGTTAATGTTTACTTTTAAAAGATATTCTTCTGTTTCCAAAGAATGTTTATAAATACTGTATGACGATAGTCTACTAGAATTGTTAACCATGGCTACCATGCCACTCTTGATTATAAATATAGAGTATTCTACTCTTCATTTGCTGAAAATTTGCTGTTAAATGCTCTTGATTAATCCACAATTTTGACATTCCAATTTCATTTAAATTAAATTTTATTTGAAATGCCCAGTTATTACCACCATTAGAAAGACCATTTTCTTCATCAAGTTTGAGAACGTTATACATGGATTTCAGCAAGCAGTCATTACCTAAAGAAAGTATTTTCAACCAGTATTTTATCATAATTAATTTTCGTTGTATTCGCATAGGATGTCTCCCCGTTTCACCATAAAGTCTATCAAGATTGGTTGTCTTTTTTTATACATAAGATTTTTCTAAGAAATTTACAATGTATCATTTCTATATTTTTTCCTTCATGGTATACCGTAGTTTAAAACTGAACCAACAATGCTATCAAAAAGTTTAAATTTGTCAGTTATAGATAATTCTAACTGGTTAAATACAGTAAATAAATTGTGTAATGAAAACTGGGAATGTTGGTCTAATTTCTTTTGTGTTTGGTACCACTGACCATTTTTAACAAATTTATTCCAAGATATTTAAATATTTTCACATTTTCCAGCGCTATATTATCATATATAAAATTGTGTTGAGTGTGTCTGCCTTTTTCAAAAATCATAATTTTTGTTTTATTAGTATTTACTTTAAGTCCCCATCTTTGGAAATATGCGTGTAGATCATTCAACATAGATGAAGTGCTGTAGGCGTGTGCGCAGACAAAACTGTGTCATCAGCGAAAAGAAAAATAAATATTCTGACGTCATTAATTGTAAAAAGACCGTCTATATTGGAGTTTATGTTTTGTAATATGTCATGTACAAAGAATATAAATAGTAAAGTGGAACTGGGATCGCCTTGTTTTGCCCCAATATTTGAATCAAAGAACGGTGAAGTTGTGCTGTTATATCTTACAGCTGCTTTAACTGATGCGTACATACATCGTAGCGCTATTACAAATTTTGAACTAACGTTTTCTGTTAACAACTTTTGAAAAATAAAAGATCGATCTAAGTTGTCGAAACATTTTTCGAGATCGAGAAAACAGCAGTAAACCTGTTGACCCTGTGCCATTGACTTAGCGATTATTGAATGTAGCAAAATATACAATCTATCGTAGATTTTCTTTTCTGGAAGCCAAACTGATTATCAGTAATTTTACTATGTTTAACAGACCATTTAGCCAAACGATTAAGCAATATTTGGGAATAAATTTTTGCAATAATGTTTATTAGAGTGATTCCTCTATAGTTCTTAGAATCTTCAAGGTTCCCTCCTTTGAAAATCGGGACGATAATATCTGCTCCCCAGTTCTTTGGGTATTCCCCATTTATAAAAATTCTATTATAAATTGCCAATAAAAAGGGCGAAACAACACCAAAAGAGTGCTTATATATTTACGCAATAAAAGTATCGATACCTAATATGTTGTGATAGGTTTTGCATCAATCATCCATGTTTTTGTAGGGTATATGGTTATGTGAAAAACATTGCCATATTTACGGAATATCGCTTACGTCATTCAAAATTTGGGAGAAAAATGGGTTCATTTCACAAAATTGATGCTTAAAATAGTGGTTTCATTAACAAATAAGGGGAATGTAGCCAAGTTTTAACAAAGTTACAAAATTAATAGACATACCAGATTTTAAAAACCAGTTTTCATTTTGGTTATGACAAACATTATCAATGTTAAGTAATTGTTCTTAGGTTGTCTAACTTCTAAACATATTGATTTGTTAACCTTTTCGAAAAAATAACAGAATAAAAATTTAATTGCAAACATTGATTTTTCTTATTTTTGCAATTTTACAATTTTACGTGTCGTTTTTAAGAAAATTACACCTTAATACAATAGGCAATGGAAAGGACAATTACACTACATTTGTATATGCAACTGATTTTCCCTATAATTTGTTAAATTGAAATATTTGACTTAAAAATGTTGCGTTTCTAAATGTACTAAGCATACTTTAAACTGGCAGATTTCTAAGGAATGAAATTAAATAGATCGGTTTTCAAATAACTAGATATAGATTTATCTATTTAAAAAAAAATCTGCTAGGTTTACGCGTTCTTAGAATAGAGTATCGCACGGAGGCGATAATAGCTCTGTGACTGAGATATAGACATAAGCCTATCCGTGAAAAGGAGGCATTGTAACATGTTTCAAGGCTATCCGGTTAGTGCAATATATTATAATCATAGTAATAATAATTATAATAATAGTAGTAATGATAACAAATTATATCTTTATTTCAAGAAGGTAACACTAATAGACATTAATACGAACTCGTACATATTTCTCAATCTCATTGTAGCCTTCCGTAAAAAACACACATAACAGATACAAACGTTCACATGTACAGTCTGTTTGCACACTTGATAATTATATACGAATCTAAAAAGGTTGCAAAAAAAACTTATTCAAAAATTGAATTATCGTGGATGTATACCATTAATAAATGACAAACACTCAGATATGAATAATTTTGTCACAACAGAAGAAGATACATTTAAACATCAAAATTGTTATAATATTATTTCGAGTGTGATACTTCTGCCTCCAATGAGATTTATAAATCTTTTTAAATTCTGTATGAGATTTAGAATAGCGAATATATACTGGAATTGATCTAAAATTGTAGACTTCATTGCAAGAAAAAGTCTACATATCACTAATATATTTTGGCACTAATTTATTTGTAGGCTTATACACAATACTTAATTATATTGGAATAGCTAAGCATAATTGTTAAGCTTTCGTGGAATTGAGCTTCTTAATGTATTGCGTTTGATTCTGTCCTGTAACTTGTTTAATCTATTTGTGATACTAGCTCTTTTACACCAATGAAAATGTGATGTTTATATTTGCAAATCTTTTAACCGTCAAATGACATGTTCGTTCACAATTTCGTCTCGTTCACGATTTCCTCTGGCACGGAAATTTCTTTTACATTTTGAAAATATGTGTAAAGTATCCCTAAGAAAGACACGAAACAACATCTATTGTTTAAGTGTGATAATAATATTTACCAACAATACCTTGTTTATTTTCCGGCATCTTTGGTTTAAATATATGGCATTTGCATTTATTGCATGCCAAGTTCCTCCTTCTGTAATATGAAACCGGTTTTCTTTATTCTTTAGAACACACTGCAATAATATTTCAGGTTAGTCGACAAAAATGATCCTACTTTTACTATGGCGTCTTTGTGATATGTGTTTAGCATACAGAAAACTGTAGTATTGTTTTACCAAAAGTAGATCTGAAGTTTTGATTAAACATAATTTGAAAAGAAATATCGTCTGGCTCTAAATCACTCAAATGAATACACCATAATTATGTTCGCAATACTTTACAAAGATAATGAACCTGATTTAGAAACCGATGTAAAAGCTGTATGTCTATGAACACCACCGGAACAAAGACACTACACGGGATGATCTTAATTTATACATTTCTAACAGTTTTGCAGCTTCTGATTCGGAAAATGAAACGAATACAGACGTCAGCCATCTAAATGTCAGTTTAGTGTTTGAATATGTTATTCTTTGTGATATGAATATTTTCAAATCTGACACTTGTATTGTATCAAATGTATTTTTTTCGCAATAAATAATTTCAAATGAGGCATATTTTCACTCTCAATTGGTAGTAATAAATGCACACATGCCTGGGGTATGGACCCGCCACCAAATCTAATACTGGTCCCAAGTTGTACGGAACATATATATATACAAGATTTGAAACAACTCTAATCTAATCCTTCTATCACATCTCAAGGATAGTGTTTATGTCATTTCTAAATATAGTAACTATAGGCACCCGGCTACGCTGCTATATGATGGTTTAATGAAAGGACCAGTCGTTTTAAATATAAGTTGGGCGGCACAGTCATGCGTCGTTGAAAATCTAATCCGCACTGTAAACTCAATGGTACCCCGCGCATGCTATTTGATATACTGCGATGCGGGAAAACTATTTTTAAAATGACATGTATATAGTAGATGTGATTTGTGCAGAGGTAACAAAAGTGTTGTTTTTTTCTCTAAATTATCTAAATCCAACCGTATTCGATGCAGTTTGGGTTGGGATTTGATTTAGAAAATCGTTTTGCATTGGAAAAACCGGGTGAGTTATTCCTTATTTACACGAATGCCTTAAATATGCGATTCGAGTTTTCAGTTGTTTCAAATCTTGTGTATATATATACATATAATGCAAAATAACAGAAATAGGGAAATTCAGTAATGGGTGACTCGATAGTCTAGCGTTACTGTCCTGGACTGCCAGTCCGGAGGTCCTGGTCCGAATCTCAGCCGGGGCAGTTGGAACTTTAGAAATGCTTTTCAGTGTTTCCTATCCCATCTAGAGATGAACTAGTTAGAAAGAGGTAGTCTCACGTGCATCGCTACTATACACTGTGCACGAAAAAGAACCAATGAGTCCAGTCATAAAAGATCTAGGGTTTGGTATCCAGATTTCCATGTAATCTGCATCTGTTTCTTCAAACTGCGCCTGTTAGAAGTCTTGGCAAGTTAATCAAGAGGTAAAATCACAGGTCGGATGGGACTATAAACAATTTAAATGATGTTAGAAACACAGTTTACAGTTGGAAATATTTGTAATACTAATAAGGAAATGAAATTATAATAAGCACGATTGAAAGAAAACCAAAGTGTTTAATTTTAGCGAGGTAGCAATGTCTTAAATGTTTCAGATTAAAATTGTGGAAACAAAGGTAGAAGAACAGTTATAAAACTGGACTCAGATGGTATAAATAGTTATACCACTATAAACTGGTAACAGATGGTGTAAGTAGTTATACCATAATCACTAACAAAATAGCCAGAATAAATTATGTCTCCCCCACGTTAGGAGAGCAGGCATTGTGATATTGTCCGATGATTCTGAATATCTGTTTGGTTGGATTTCGCTAAACTCTTTTTACATCTCTGGGTGATTTCAACTAAACTTCACACGGGTAATCAGTCTCCAATCTAGTTGAGTACACTGATGAATTTTCTATTATTTAAGGAAGAGTGATTGCCCTTGATTTGTCTAATATTACTATGTATATTTGTGTATGTGCTTTTATTCCTATACCACTCTATGCATTAAAACCAATCTACACGTGAGTGATCAGTACAATTTAATATTTGTATAGCATCGGCATGTTCTGGTTCAATAACCTATAGCGGATTTATTGCCTTTGATTTGTATAATGTCTTCGCTATTTCTCCAAAACCCCTAGTTGGATTTCCATCGAACTTGGTATGAAGCAGTATTAGGAAGAACTGATTTCATAGATTGTGCATATTACAATTTAGGGTCATTGGTTAAATGTCACAGAGGCCTGAAGTTGAGAACTGTTTCCGCTCTTTATCTTCAAAACGTTTTAGGAAGCATATGTATGATGGAATCATCATATCGCCAAAGGCGAAAATCACATAGGCTTTATAGAAAATCTTGCTTGTTCTTTATCTCCAAAACCCCCTGTTCGATCTTCACGAAACATCGTCTGAATGCTAGTATTCAGTAGGAAGTCTAGTTGAACATGCTATAATTTAATTACTTTCGGAGTTAAAATCAATCAGGTAAAATTTTGAGAGGGGCGGTCCTACCCCAAAGAGTTTTTCCTTTATTTTAATATCTTTTTCGATAAACCAAATATTTGTCAACCATCTGCAATTATGTATAAAAATTGCCCCTGATCAATTCACCATTTAATTCCTTTAGCTTATACAGGGGTAAGCACTGTAGCATAAATCACAATACTACCTTAAAGGGACAAACCCTATAACTGATGCCAAACTTAATAACCCGAAGCATAAATAATAGAATCTTTGGAAGTATTATACGTAAATTAATCTTTTTGTTTAAGCTATGCATTCCCAGTCATCGATAAAATCAGCGGTTTGAAATATACTGCATTACCATAAAAACAAAAATAATATCAAACAGGGAATGCCACGTACCAAAAACGCAGCCTCCCCAAAACGAACCCCACAGCACCCAGAAGTGCACACCACCACCAACACACACACACACACACGCACACACACACACAATCATGTACACACACACACATATACACTACCAACACACACTAGCATACAAAGCAAACACACGAGGACAAAACGAACAATTAAAGGAACACAGTGGGGCACCGCCTTGGAACGGTCAGTGGCAAAAACACCACTGGGGAGCTTAAACCGGTTTATGGTGCGCACCCAACCTCACTCTTACCCCCACCATGTTCCAAAGTCACAGGACAGTGTAAATAAAAGTAATCCCTGCTAGGTGAATCTCTAACACACGCAATGGAAACAAAAGGCATGGTATGTAAAACACAAAAATGCTCGTGTATAAATATATACATAAACCATTCAATAATCTATGTAGAGTTGTTGTCGTACAATTAATGGGTGGATGCGATTTATTACAGAAAGCCTCTATATTTATTAACTGTAGTAAAATGAGGCATTTTTCGCCATAGGTTCTTCTTTGAAATTGTATTTATTTATCATTTTACGTTCATTGAACACATAATCTATGTTTCGAGAATATAATCTGCCAGTTGTAGGGAGTGTCCCTTTAAACACTTCAGCAGTGTAGCGCTCTTGAAAGGCGTTTGCAAAATGATATTCTCTCAAAATAGCCACTTAACATGGCTATATTAGCCTTCCTTTCTTCCGACACCTGGACTTTTTTTAATACACGAACACACCTGCTTCGTTTTCTTTATTGATTTGATTTGGCGTCAAGTGTTTCAGACTCCAATGGCGTGTGTTGTTATAATTGGATAATATTTCATCAAAATCATCTACGACTTTTGCCTCTTTCTTGAATTTCTTAAACCACAGATGAACGAATTCAGACCCTAAGGCTTCTCATCATTAAGAATCTCTCAAATTGTTTCTAACACTGACTGTGCCGTTTTATCTTTTAAAGCATATCAACAGCGAATAATAGATGGCCTATACCATCGTTTTCTTTCGACAGCTTACTCGTGTTCAGTAGGTCAATGTTCCATATTTATTTAATGTACATTGTAAGTCACTCGAACACAACTATCTTACTACATGTACGATGACGAACCTGTTTCTGCAGTAAGTAAGAGTCTTTTGTTCCCAACCGTCTTTGGTAGGACTAAATGTTCATCAGGGCAAATATGGCGTCGAAATATGTGTAATTGCTTAGAAACGTACATAATGTACGTCAATATTGATGACGTCAGTTATATTTTTTAGTCTAAAAATAGGACGTCAATTAACGCTATTCAATTTTGGTTCAAAAATGTTTATAAAATATTGCTCTCTAGATAACCTAGCTGAAACGTTATTGGTATGAAATTTATAAAATGGATAAATATAAAACTTTGGGTCTCTTTTGGCGCATGTATCTAAATGTTCACTTAAAGGTAATTGTCTCGTTGACGGGTCTCTTATCTGTTGTGCGTGAACTGTTCTTCTGTTTCTAAGTTTGTCTCCTGTTTGACTTTGTTTGAATTCTGAATTTATTAGAAAGTGTTTTAAATGTGGTAGTTGTCTTTTGCATTTAATGACTTTAGTATTGTTTATCAATTTTTCCATTTTCTGATCATGTCTTAATATTTCCATGTTGGTTTTGATTATTCCAAACAATTCTCTGTTTTTTGGATTGCACGTAGAAATGTATGGTAAAATTTGTCTTGTGACTTTTCTTTAACTTGAAGTAAGATTGTTCTAGGAATTTGTAATGCTTTCCTTATACCTGTTTTTATTACCTCTTTCGGGAATTTTCTTTTAAGTAGGGTAGTGGCAAGTTCCTTTAGTCTAGTTTGTAATATGTTTTTGTCTGATACAATTGTACAGATTCTCCTTGCAAGTGAAAACTGAATATTTTCATTTTTCTTATGTTTTGGATGACATGATTTAAAATTTAGATATTGTTTTGAATCAGTGCTTTTATAATATATGTCGGTGGTTATTGACTCTCCGTTCTTTATCACCATTACATCTAAAAACGGAAGTTTATATGTACTCTGTTGAATTTTGAATTTTATATCTTTATGAAGTGAGTTCAGCAATGTTTCAAAATGTAATAAATCTACGAGAGATTTTTGCCAAAATATAAAGCAGTCATCCAAGAATCTTTTCCAGTTATCTTGAATATACTTTGAAAAATCTTCACCTTTCTGTTTTTGAATTTCAGCGTATAATTTCTCTTCTAGATAACCAAGAACAAGGGTGGCATAAGTTGGAGCAACCCTTGTCCCCATTGCGGTACCTTTTATCTGATTGTAATATTGATTATCAAATGAAAAATTATTCTTTTGTAAAATTATTTGTAGGCTTTCAAGTATAAAGTGTTTATCAAATCGATTTGTAATCAAATCTGGGTATTTGTTTAACCAAAATGAGATGGCTTCTAAACCTAATTCATGAGGAATATTTGTGTACAAACTTATCACATCAAATGAAATTAAATGTGTATTTTCTGGTACTTTCTCTGGTAAGAATTTTAAAAAATCAATATCATCTCTTAAATAACTATGAACATTCCCCAGAAAATGTTTTAATAAAATATCAAGAAAAGAACTTAAATGACTCGTTTCGCACTGAGGTCCAGCAACTATCGGTCGAAATGTCAAATCTTCAGGATTGAGTATTTCAATATATTCAGAGTTCTTTATACTGCATATTTCCTGAATAATCTGGCTTTTATGAATTTTAGGAAGACCATAAAATGTGCTTGATTTACTTTCAAAGTTCAGAAGAAAATCTATCTCCAAAAACATATTACAAACTAGATTAAAGGAACTTGCCACTACCCTACTTAAAAGAAAATTCCCGAAAGAGGTAATAAAAACAGGTATAAGGAAAGCATTACAAATTCCTAGAACAATCTTACTTCAAGTTAAAGAAAAGTCACAAGACAAATTTTACCATACATTTCTACGTGCAATCCAAAAAACAGAGAATTGTTTGGAATAATCAAAACCAACATGGAAATATTAAGACATGATCAGAAAATGGAAAAATTGATAAACAATACTAAAGTCATTAAATGCAAAAGACAACTACCAAATTTAAAACACTTTCTAATAAATTCAGAATTCAAACAAAGTCAAACAAGTCCTACCGTATAAAAATGTAAGGA
>JAFMSR010000004.1:1706580-1754680 GCA_022818135.1 Saxidomus purpurata
TCGTCATCCGTGTTAAAAAAAAGAAAACAAACAAAATGTATCGTTTATGTACAAAATCATTACATCGCTAATGTCATTTCATGTTAAGCATATTATATAAAATTGTAATTATATGTTTGCGAAGATACTGAATAAAGCATAATAATTATATTATAATAACCTGAGGGGATTGGCGTTCCTTGACTGGGTGGCAAGCTATCAGTACTAGGAGAATCTATTCCGTTTGTGTTTCTTGGTGATTTCTGCAAATAATGTCGAATAACATTGTGTAGTAAGTCATCTATGTGTGAAAACTGATTTTTCAATCAAATTATTTTCATTGAACATTTCTAACACGTAACTTTATTTAGATAAGGAAAAGTCCAATGTTCCGACGGAGACTATCCCAGCATTATGCATTGGGGGAAAAGAATATCTGTCCTAAATGTGGACGTGATCTGTTTCCATAATGGTTAAAGACGGTGTAAACAGTTGATGACTAAGTACTTGAACAGCTTATTCGCCTACAATTCATACATGAAAGTTATCAAATACTACACTTTAACAGAAATACACTGACTTGTATAGAACAGTTTATTAAAATGAATGTGATATAAAATGCCAAATATAAACCAACTTTATGAGGTTGAAAACAAGTATTGTCAGACCTTCAACATGAGTTCTTCATATTAAAGTTGCCTATAATTTATTGTCACGTTTTAAATATAGATATAGATTTAATGTGATAGCTACTCGGAGGATAGAAGTTTTGATGATTGATTATGTGCATACAAACCTGGATGATGCAAAAATATATCGTTATTTGGCAAGAAAACCTTTCTGTTGGTGTCATATCACAGTTTCGATAATACAATACGTGTACATGTAATAGTCTCAATCAGGTTAATGAATACGTAGTGTTAGTATTATTTAAGATACTGACATAGATATTTGTTTGAGAACAGTCGCCCTGTATCCTAGTGGATTGAAATTTACGGTTTTAATAACACCGCTAATTGAAAGACGCAAATGACACGAGCCAACACATATCTCTCACAAAGGCCGAAGATTCGGATATTAGGAAGTGAATCATTATTACTAAAATTTGTTTTCTTACCTCTATCTTGCTTACAGCACTCTCCATTCCGCCAATGATATGTGGTGTGCACTTACTGATGGTATCTGTTTGCACTTGAAATTGTTTTACGGGTAAACACTCCTCTTTCAAGCCAAACACTCCTGAATTAAAGATGTTAAATTTGTATATTAAACTTTAGAGAAAACAAAGGTGAGGCCGCAAATCCAAAACTTTCCGCCTAGTGTATTTCTCAGAAAAACAATAGGCTAGACATTCAGCGAAACATCATACCAGACTTCCATCCCAAGATATATCAGATGTAAAACGACAACTAAATGGTGTATTCTTTATTTTAAGTACATGCATTGCTTACATGTTAACTGATTTAAGCACAGAACATTTTCTTGATAAGATTTAGAATGGAGAATAAAAAACAGCAGTACATGTACGACGATTTCACAAGTCATGATGTTTAAAGAGGTGTTTTTCGCAAACTTCGAATATTTCGATTAACTATTTCGTACGACAATGAAGCAGTCAAGAAATTGAGGTTACAGCATTAGTATCGGGTAGTATTGGGTTTAATGTTCACCAGACTGTAATTATCGTTGCATTTCAAAACATTTAAAAGAATAGTAGCGCTTGTATCTATGATTAATTTGCCTTGTCAATAAAGCGAAGGCCATGGTTAGTCTTTGTAAATTGTTATATTATAAATGTCCTCAAGGGTCAGTCGTGCGTATTGTAATTTCAATTTCTTTCGACTACTACGATTGTAGCAAACTGTAAAATGTGCTTCATTATTTGCTGAGCAAAAGACAACCAACGTATCACAGCGACACCGGCGCGTCCCGGCGCGTCCCGGCGTCACCAGCAACCAGTTCTTGCAGAAGCGGGAGATTCCGGCTATTTTTGGCTATTAATGGGGGACACTTTTTCAAAAATCAAAATTCTTTTTTTTGTAATTAACAAAAGGGCCATGATAGCCCTATATCGCTCACGTCAGAACTATTGCACTAACGGACAAAAACTAGGTCAAACTGTTCAGAAAAATGTCATTCAAAGTAAATATTATAGTTAATTTTCAAAACTGTAGACATGGTCAATATTTCATCTATTAAGCTTCAGAAACAAAAAGGTGGTCACAATGTCAGGGTCAAGGTCATTCAAAGTGAGTAATGAAATCATACATGTGGTTCAAAAGGTCATGGTATAGGTCAGAGGGCTGTGTTCAGTGTGGCAAACTTCAACCAGATAAGTTGACCTGAACAATGTTGGTAGGGGAACACTATACAATGTAAACTATTAAAATGTAAGTCTAAGTAAAATGGCATACCACTTGACATGGCCACTTATAAATAAACACGGGGGGGGGGGACCTGAACAAACTTGGTAAAGAGTCACTACACAATGCCCTTAACCAAACATCCGAACCTTGCTGTTTAACAGAGGAAGATGTTCTATAATTTTTACTATGTATGTCTATGTATACAAGTGACCCAATGGGCGGTGTCAATTTTGACCCAAGGGGCGTGATTAAAACAATATTGACATATGTCAACTAGACAGTGCTACATGTACATTACAAATATCTTAGCTCTAAACTACATGTATAACCCTTGTGGTTTGAAAAAAGAAAAATCAAAGAGTGTTTCCTATGTAAAGTATTTAAATAAACGACACCTACATGTATATTAGTCTATGTAAAACATGTGACCCCAAGGGCAGTGTCACTTTTGACTCTGGGAACAACCTTAGTTGCGGTCCAAATGATAATGCTACAAACCAAATGTCTAAGTTCTAAGCCTGGTGGTTTAAGACAATGATTTTTAATGTTTTTCCTATGTTTTTCCTATATAAATCTTTTTGAAACAAGTGGCCCCATGGCGGGGCCAGTTTTGACCATTCAGGCATGATGTGACCAATATTAGTAGTGGTCCACGATAGACAATGTTACAAAACAAATAGCTAAGTCTTAGGCCTAGTGGTGTTATACAAGAATAAAAGTAGGTTTTTCTATACTATATATAAAAAGGCGACCAATGGGCGGAGATAATTTTGATCCCAGGCTCATAATTTGAACAATCTTGATTTAGATTCACTAGACACTGCCACACACCAAATGTCTAAGCTCTGTGCATTGCGGTTATGGAGGAGAAGATATTTAGCAATCAGAGTTCTGCATGGAATTAAATTCTTGTTGTTTTGAAAAAGACCACCCAAAGAATATTCATGTAAAATTGACAGAGCTGATTAGGAGATGTCCTTTGAAGAATCTATTGTTGGACGGACGGACACACGCACGCTCGACGACAGACACTAGGCACTTGAACACAAAGTACTCAGGTGAGCTAGCGAAGAGTAGTAAATGCCTGTAGTTTCAGACACCCCGTGTACAGTCCCACTCATGTATATCAAATGGCCCACAAATACCTACTGAAATTGTAAACATGCATAAAATGACAAGGCTCTTGGTGACAAATGCAAACTTGTTAATATTAAAATGGTCAATATGAGTATTTAAAGGCATTTGCTACCTTTCAATTTTCCTCTCATCACATGGTAAATCTCATTTGTCACCGTGTCTGACTGAGTTATAGCTACCAACCATATCACTTTGGCAAATTCTGGCAAACATCTTAGTTTATATTTAGAGCTTTTATCTTAACTGACCGCTTATTGTGAAATACGTAAATAGAATGATTTGTACCGAAAATGCTTGGAGGAAGTTTCGGTTGCGTTAAAACCTCTACTAATATCAAAAAAGAAAACCCCGGTGAATTACATTTTTTTTATTTTTATGTCTTTTAGTGAATTATAGAGTTTTCCCATTAAAATAAAAGTTTTGAGACAATGGATTACCATTTTCATTTTCACTGTTTTTGCAATCTTTAACCCTGATTAACGTCAAAATGTATACCGAGCGTAATTAATGCTGGAAACCATGCGACGATGACGTCGTTGAAATGAAACAAACTCCACAAAAGTAGAGTTTGAACCATGAAATAAACAGAACTACTTTTTGTATAGATGCAATATCACGTTAATTTCACTCGTGAACACCAAAAGTAGTAATTTGCACTCGTGGCTGCGCCACTCGTGAAAATATCACTTTTAGTGCCCACTCTGTGAAATTATATAGAGAATAATTGTTGATTTCTGTGTAAGATCACGTTATAATTTTAATTCTCTATTAACAAATTCGAGGGATTGTATTCAAGTGTAGTTCTTAATAAGCATGTAATTACGGGCTGCGTATAACCTAAGTATGTTGTAAAACATTACGATATCTGTTTGACGTATTTTGACTGGGTTAAAACATGTTTTAGGTTTGATATGTTTGATAATGTATAATTTATTATGTAAAACCATGCTTATCTCTGCTCATTGAAAACAGTGGTGGAATCCATGTTAACAGATATAAAGGAGTATAATACACGTATGTTATACAGACCGAAGTTTTATCTCGTGATTCAGTCAGATTTAACAAATACTCGAACATTTCGTACGTCGCATAGGATAGACGATAATTGACATCATGAACCAAAGAATGGTTTCAAATGGATTACTTAACATACGTAAGATAGAAGTATTCTGTGCTATTAAATATAACTATTTTGTCATAAATTCATAAACACTTAAGGCCAAATATATTTGCTGAATTTTCTGAAAGGCATTTAAAGACGATGTTTGCTTAAAAGAATTAGTTATTTTGCAAATGTAAACCCAGTGACTGTGTACATGTAGGACCCCAAAACTCGAAACAAAGTCACAAATGTGATACTGGTTAGATATGTGAAATACGTGTCTCCCATGTGTACAAAGAAATGTTAATCTCTAGACCTAACTCTAACTCAAAGGTGAAATATTTTTACACCATAATGTACAATCTTTCGACAAATGTGAAAAACAGTTGTAAAAATGTTACATATAGGGTAAGGACCTCTAAATGTGAAAATATTACGAACCCGAGCCTATTTCCTTGTGAAGTACATATTATTTGAGATAGTATTTCTATTTGCTAAAGCATAATGACATGCCTTTTTAATGATTCATGGTTGGTCGAAACATGAAGGAGATACAATAGTGTCGGTAAAATCAATCTGCTTTTTTGTTTTGTTTAGTATATAGTTTATATTGAAGTTTTTTATGTATCAATTTAGCATTTAAACAGAAAATATTCAATACCATTACACTTGTTTATTGTCATTACAGCATCGTATATTATTTTTGCGGGATCACAGTTCGTCTTGTATTAAAACATTGACTATCATGACCTTTTACAATTGCTAATTTGCACTACAAGCAACTTAACTTTTAATCTGCAACTATTGAGCTACTGCTTCTAATACTGCTAATGCTGTGCTATTGCTGCTGCTAAGCTACTGCTACTGTCAACTTTTCATGTTTTTAATTATGCTACTGTTCACTGCTTCCCATCACTGCTCACTGCTACAATTAATAATAATCTATAATACATTCAAAATACTCCAAGTTTCGAGACATATCTCACTATTTTGCCATACAACCATCGGATTCCACTTTTAAAATTACCAATTTCGTACAGGCAATCATCGCTTTCCCATCGAAACTGGGAGGTGGAGGCAGTTTTATATAGTCTAAGAATATAATCAAAGAAAATGTAGTCTTTGCAATGGGAATGACATAGCAGACGAGTTTCACTTCATGTAAAAATGTCCTTTCTTCTGTCTGAGCAAGAAAAGGTTCATTCCACTGAAATCCCACTGCAGACCAAACATGATAAATATAAAGAGCAAATGAATTCTAAATCGCCCAACATACTGAATTTTTTTTCGTACGTACGAGAATAAAACGCGTACGTACGAAAATTAACGCGTACATACGAGAATAAAATGCGTACGTGCGGGAATAAAACGCGTACGTGCGAGAAATAAACGCGTACATACGAGAATTAAACGCGTACGTACGAGAATAAAACACGTATGTACGAGAATAAAACGCGTACGTTCGAGAATCAACGCGTACGTACGAGAGTAAACGCGTACGTTACGAGAAATAAACGCGTACATTCGAGAAGTAAACGCGTACGTACGAGAATTAAACGATATATATTCGGTGTGCTTTGTAGGTATAGCCACACCGGGTATAGCATATGTGAAAGTTACAAAAACGATTTCTAAAACTCACAGTTTACAGTTTTATGGTGCATTTCGGGAGTTTTCCCATATTTCCAATGTACAGTAGAAGCTTTATGATAATGTTCATTACATTGCATTTGAAAAAAAATTCCTGTTTCAAATTGCCATTAAAGGTATCTTCCTCAAAGTCCCAGGACCACAATTACAAGTAACTCTTATTTTACGAAGAAAGATGTCCTACCTGCGGAAATGACATTTATTTATACCAAAAACATTCCTAACTTAACTGTTTAAATCGATGTATATGTTCGAATTATAGAGCAGTATTTTTTCATTATATTGTAAAAAATAAGAAAGACTTTCTGGCAATTGTTTTTCGTGAAGAAACGATTTGTATACGAAAGACATGACTGTCAACATTGTTTTAAAGTGAATAGAACATGGTTCTATCATTATCCTATTAGTATATTTATTTTACAATATCAGTAAATTCATAGAGAACCTGGGACTTTAACCACTTATTTTTAATAGTGTGTCCCTATGTGATTTATGTCCAGTTGTTGTATTGAAAAGTTGAGACGTTAAACCACTTTCTCGCCAGTGTGGAGTTTCGAGGGTATTTTCATTTTTCACCTTCCGTGTATTCATTCAAGTGGTTTCGAACGTTAGCACTATTTATTGCTTAAAGTGACTATCAGAGAGAAAAACTTTTATCACTTGTTCATACTCTTAGAAAATAAAATATTAAGAAAGCTTTATGCCCAAGTCATAGTGTCACGTTTTGGCCGCGCCGTTGTGACCCGTTTCTGACACCCACGATTTGGAAATTTCAGCCGGGTGCCACGATGTGCAACGTTGTCGCCACGTGCTAGACCACGCTGTCACCTCGTTGTAGTCCCGTTGTGACACGATTGAGATGGGACGACGAATATGAAAGCCGCCGCGCTATCGCCTCGTTGTCACCTCGTTGTCGCCAAGTTGTTCCAAGCTATGCTTCGTTATCACTCGCTGCCGCTACGCTGCAACCACGTTCAGTTAAAACTCATCACGCACTGGTCTCGCAGACGTTATTGACCATACAGGTAATAGCGCTGTCGGCTACTCTGAATAAGTACAGTAGCGAGTGGTAGCTGCCTCCAGTGGCAAGGTGACAAGGTGGCAGAGTGATCGCAACTTTCCGACAAGGCTGCAGCACCATTTGCTCAAATGGAAAATGTTACGGTCCAGTTACCCAACCCATGACCATTTGCAAAAAATTATATTACCCACCACTACTATTATCGAGTGTGATTCTAACACAAGGAAAAAACCATGCTGCCCCGACAGTTTTTATATACTTAAAAAAAACATCAAATAATTATAATACTTTACAGTTAAACGATTGTTTTAGTCACTGCGGCAATTGCTAGAATAGCAAATATATACAATGCATTAGAATACCCTGAAGCTTTCATTGGCATTCTGCAGATGATAGATTAACTAGAATAGGTTTTATGAAACAAAGGGTTTGATGGCCATATATTGATTACCAGAGCACTTACTTAAGGAAGTCACTTGTTACAAAAGGGAGTCAGTAGTTACTAAGGACGTCAATGATTGTTAAGGAAGTCACTGGTGGCCAGAGGATGCTAAATGATGCTGAGGAAGTCCTTGGTTGCTAGCGGAAGTCACAGATTGCTAAGAGACTAAATTGTTGCTTAAAGGAAGTCATTTTTCCTAGGGGAAGTCACTGGTTTCTGGAGGAACTCAATGTTTTCTAGGGACTAAGTTGTTGCTAAGAAAGTAAATGGTTGCTTAGGAAGTCACTTGTATCATTTGAAAGAGGAACAATCCGTTCAATATTTGTAACTTTTTAGAATTACTATAATTTCAGCTGAACCAGTATATACTGGTGAATAAAAAAACCAACGCAATTATAAAACTAATTTTGCTAGATCAATATAAAGTAATTTAAATACAGTCTAGAATATGAAAAATAGTTCAACATATCACCGCAAACTAGTTATATATCTTGATTTACAGACGCAGGAGCACGCTTAATACTCATACAGTCAAACCTGTGTCATAGACCACCTCCAAAGAAAGACCACTCTGCGAATAAAGACCATCATGGAAAAAAACATGCACTATTTAAATATTGTGTAGAAAGAAAGATCGCTTTAACTTCTTCCCGAAAGTGGTCTTTGCGCACAGGTTTCATTGTATATAGTAAAATTAATTTAAGGATAGAATAATGATAGAACTGTGTTCTAATTAATCTTTAACAGTGTTGACGTTAATGTATTTGTTTCTCTCATTTCTTTGATACTTCTTCAGCTTTAGGCTGTTTTACGTACAAATAACGGTCAGTTTCGCCGATAAGACATCATTCAAGGCTTGTTAAGGGCTGCACAGGACTTTAACTATCGTGCATGTATTTGAAACTGCAGCATTGTTTTTGCTTACGTGTGCCTAATTTAGTAGTAGGGAATTTAAGAAGTCATTTATTGCAATAGATTAATATTTCTGATAACATACATTGTTTTGTACGAATATTATCGAGCCATACCGAAACCGAAGTTAGTAAGTTAAATGAATTATAATGTCAAAGTTTTAGTGTTTTCCTTTTTGATACTCATTAAAATGGTCTAAACTTTATATTTACCCTTACAGACTGGTATATCTATTTTTACGTGCTTTAACTTTGCAAAAATACACATATTGCAATCGCCAAAATTATGTGCCGTAAAGTATGCGAAAATACAGAAACTGTTCTAGATTTTGCCAACTGGCGGGGACAGATATCCACCATTTAGTCTGGACTGGCCCCAAGTCATGTCCGAACTGCATCTGTCTTCTACATGTAGTGAAAAACATCTGCGTTTTCTGTATATAGTTTTCCCAGCAGTTGTCTGCAGCTGTATTATGCAATATCCCCAGTATTTACGTTTTTGTTCTAAAGTATGAACACTTCGTTAACATTTCACCTCTTCAGAGTAAGTTTGCATCAATTTTACTACTTTTCTTCAACGGAATTATAGTGTATAGTGAAAGTAATTGAAACCCGCGGTAGGGATCGAACTAGCGATCGTAAAGTGCCAGGATTTCTCTGAATGTACTGATATAGTAACATCAACTTATTGATAGGATATCGCCCCATGTTCTATTCACGCTAAGACAATGTTGACATATGCCTTTATTTTGTATTCAAGTTGTTTCTTCGAGAAGAGTTGCCAGAAAGCCTTTCTTTTTTCTGTTGCAATATCATTGTAAAAGCTACTGCACTATGTTTCTAATACATGTAAATAAATGATGTACTTATCGATTTAAAAAGCAAAATTATGAGTGTTTTCTGTACAAATAAAGGTCATTTCTGTTAGTAAGGCATCTTTCTTGATAAAATGAGAGCTACGTGGGACTTTAAAATAAAATGTACAATTCTTATGCTCAAATATCTCCTTTTTAGCGCACGGCCAGCGCAGCACGATTTCCTCTTGACAAAATGCACATATAAGTTAAAACTTATAGAGCACTGCAGCGGTCTATTTTAAAGTACAACATGAACTATCTTTACAAAAGAAGCTCGCCACAATACTAAGTAATGGCCAAAGGCGCATTACCAAATAAATCATGTCTAAATCTTGCTTGAAACACATTACGCAGAAATTACGATCACAGTCACATTTATTATGCGTTTTAAAAAACGACTTTTGTGTGAGCGAGCAGTTGTAAACACTATTTGGAAAGAATATATACGTGAATATTAGAAATTTAGCAGGCTAACGTTTAAAGAAAGTATTTTTGTTAGTTCAGGGATAATAATAACTGTCGTAAAAGTAAAAGAGTAAACGTAGTTTAATTGGGGGCGGCGGGGGGGGGGGTCTTTATTTTTCAGAACTAGTTAATAAATTGAGGGGGCTGTAATTAAAAATTCTGCGTGGTGCGATGGTCGAGTGGTTAACGTTCTGGACTGCCAATCCGGAGGTCCCCGCTTCGAATCCCCGCCGTGGCACTGGAAATTTCAGAAACGCTTTTCAGTGTTCCCCATCCATCTGGAGATGAACTGGTTAGAAACCCAGAGGTAGTCTCGCGTGTATCGGTGCTATACACCGGGCATGTAAACAAGAACCAAGGGGTCTATTCGTTAAAGAGCTAGGGTCTGGTACCCGGATTCTCTTGTATCTGTATCTGTCTCTCTAAAGGTCGTATCGTATATATACTTTGAGAAAGGATGGTGGACCATAAGCACATCTAATTAAAGCATTTTTTCATTGTTACAATTAATCCAATACTTGTTTTCTTCTACAGTCGTATTATGGTATTATCATTTAGTTTAATGTAATTAAATGACGTTATTTATTCGTATGTCACAAACCAATTTCAAAACTATTATGCGCTATACCAATTAAGGAAAAGCAGAAAGAAAATATCAATATCATTAAATCATATGACACTGACGATGTTGCGGTATATACGGAGCTATTGCTACTGCTGCTGCTGCTACTGCCAACTTTACGTTTTAAATTATGCTACTTCTCACTGCTACTGTTCACTGCTTCTTCAACTTCATACCGATCTTGGTACTCTATTTGTACATATGTAACTCTACACAGGTTTGAATCGAACATGAAAATAATGTTTCATATTATATCAATTGATTAACTCCTCGAAATGTAGAAACTGTGATACATTCAAAGATACTCTAAGTATCTTACCATATAAACAAGCTGAAACGCAAACAACCAATGACTTATATGAACAGGAAATAAACCGAAATCGTGGGTCTTACAAAATTTCATATATACAAGAAAATTCTGAACATTAAGACATTGTATGATACTGACGCTGCACATGAAAATATAGAATTCAATCAAAATATAATTGATGATGAGTTAGGTAAGGAAATTTCCATGTCAGAACTAAAAAGAGCCATTTTCTCATAGAATAACAATAAAGGCATTGGTATCGACGTCACAGTTGCAGAAATATATTAATGTTCATTTGATGAAATATCACATTTTACATTAGGTCTTTTAACTAAATATTCCCGTCCGTAACGGATCTAATTTGCCATGTTACTCGTCGTGCAGTTGTACAATGTATCATTTATAACATTTAAGCCATCTGCCTTTATCTTTTTAACCTGGTGTTTCTTCTGTTCTGGCGGCTTTGTTTTTATATTCTTCCCTGATTCCAGATACTGAGGAAGGTAACGAAAATACATTTTACCTCTCGTTTAGATCCATTTTCGCGGGTGTAATTTGTGACACTTTTTCATAAGGAAGACGGGCTCTCCTACCATTTACAAGGTAAAAGATGGTTTGTGTTGTCGCACTAAGATGTTCTGTCGCAAATGAAAGGTATGGTAACTTTGCGTCCCAGTCATCAATGTTCCATTGTCTTGACCAATGTCATTAGTCTTAGAAACGAAAGACTAATGAATACAAATTGTGACATTAACCTTTAGCCAGGACAGTTTGGACAGAAACTGTGTGCACTGTCACAACAAAATGAACAATTGAAACACGTTGTAAGGAATTCATTCAGTTCTTAGGAAATATGGAGCGGACACAAAATAATACACCTAGTGTAGCCTTAATCTTGAGCCGACACAATTGGACAGTTTGTCTGAACATTGGACCAAATTTCATGAATATTTTAATGCAATTAAGGAAAGATTCGAGCAAACACGAAATACAAATAACGCCTTAGTGAGGCCTACACTTTTACCCATCACAGTTGGAACATAAGTTCTTAATACAGCCTTGTTTCTGTAGTGAAAGTATTTTTCCAAACTTGCAAGAGATATGAAGCAGACACAAAACAAAAATTCATGATAATCCTATGAGGGGTTAAGGATATATGGACACGGAAATAACAGATTAACAGGCGAATGGACGGATGAATCAATGACCAATACTAGTCTTTTATCCCCTCCTGCTTTGCGGCAAAGGATAATAAAACATCAGATCAGCTATCAGCTATCTTTTAGTCTCTAGTTTACTACGTTTG
The DNA here is from genome assembly GCA_022818135.1 of Saxidomus purpurata. Taxonomy (NCBI): domain Eukaryota; kingdom Metazoa; phylum Mollusca; class Bivalvia; order Venerida; family Veneridae; genus Saxidomus; species Saxidomus purpurata. The sequence continues at coordinate 1,718,749 of JAFMSR010000004.1, forward strand.
ACCTTTTGACTTCTATAATTTGCACTTGAAGCAAATTTCTATTTTCAGAAAACATTAGGGTCAGCCGTCTGGTTTGTGTCTTTAATCTTATATCAATTTTCACCTTTCCATGTTTCACTCTTCTGACCCATACGGTTTACAGAAGAGATCTAGACACAGTCAGTTTTCATGTAGTGACAAGTTGCTGAATATCTGTACATGCTGCCTGATCTATCACATCTTAAACATTATCAATTTGCAAGATAATGGCCTTTAGCAAAAATCTGTAATTTTTGACTTTTTTAGAAAGCGATAGAGATCAGCATGCCATTTGTCACAGCTATTATGGTTGACAACCGCGTTATTATGTTTTCAAAGTTGTTTGAGAATGGATTATTATCATTTGATGTTTAGGTAATCATCACAAATACAATATTCTTGCAATGTAAATTAAAGTAGTGTCATATTGTATTTATCTATTTTTATGCCTCCCGACTTTCCGGATTTGGTTATCGCGACTTCAATATTATAAAGTGATTTAAAGTACAATAAGCAATTACCTTTTTGTCTTCTGGAGCTTCTGGTGCTTCTGGAGCTGAAAACATTTCTAATTCTTTGAAATATGCCAGTTTTCTTCCGCAGTTTTGGATCCGGTGAAACTGAAATTTATGCAACTGGAATTTTATAAGAACATAAATAGTAGCAATCCTTTACCGATACAATATGATGATTTAGTCGATGTGCTACGGATGCTTTTGACGAAAAGTTCAGTTACAATGAAAAGATCACATATCGTTTGATTCCTATCGAAATACTGTCAGTAGTTATCTAACAATTTACCCAGCGTAAATTTTGCGTTATAATTTATTTACATGAAAGAGAAAGTACACGTAATAAAGTAAGTTTTTACCATTTTGCTTGATTTCTTTAACATCCTTCTTGAGCACCTTAATATGTTCGTTCAGTTCTTTTATATCCCCTTTCATTTCATGCGCCATGTTTTCTGTTGCTCCCTTAGCATCTTCTGTTAATTGTTTTATATGTCTCTGCACCTTAGGCATACCTTCAACATGTTGTTTCACTTTATTTACATCTTCCGTCAGTGTTTTTACATTTTCTTCTATGTTTGTCACTACTTTGACATCTTCTTTAACTACTTTAATATCGTTCGTCAGTAGTTTAACATTTTCGTCAACTTGAGAAAGAACTGCACCTTGTGTTTTCGCTTCTTTTACATTTTCAGTCACACTTTTCTTTATCAGTTGTATTTCCATTTCTAACCCTTTTTCCATTTTGCGCCATTGTTTGATTTCTGCTTGTATTCGTTTTTCTGCGACAGGATCAAGAGAGTCGTTTTGGTAACCATCAATAGTTTGCTTTAAGTTTGGAACATGATTTGGGACAGCAGTATTTAGTCTCAGGAGAACCTATTCATTATACAATGCAAAAAGACAAATTATATTATATAAGTAATGTTGAATAAACGCGTATGTGTTTTTGTTATTTTACCCATTTGTATATCTAACAACAAATGTTAAAGTGTATTTCAATTTTACTAATTTAGTTATTTTCAGTTGTTATTGATACTTTTAAAAATGTTTTGTAAAACAATTTTAGAAATAAGAGGGCCAAGATGGCCCTATATCGCTCACCTGAGACCTACTTATGACAATATGTGACCAAAATTCAATCCTAAACTATATATCATCAACTCAAACATTTTATTTGACCTTGACAAGACAAACCTTGGGACCAATTTACATGATGATTGGCTTGTTAATGTCATCCGTCTAGCATACACAATGTTTTTAACCGGGTTTCGACTTTAGATTGTCCATATTCAAACTCGACCTAAATTTCATCAAGACTACTGACAAAGTTTCACGAAAATACAATGACAAATGCAACCTCTATTTCATACACAATGTGTTTTCTAGTTTTTGACCCTAAAAGATCTATATTCAACTAGATCTAGATTGCATCAAGAGAATCATTCTGACAAAGTTTCATGAAAAAAAATAAAGTTTCATGAATATTCAATGAAAAATGCAGCCTTTATTGCACAGACACGGTTTTTCTATGATTTAACTCGTGGCCTAGTTTTTGACCCCAGATAATTTATATTCAAACTCGACCTAGACTTTATCAAGGCAATCATACTGACAACGTTTCATGAACATCCAGTGAAAAATGCAGCCTTCCTTGCATACACAAGTGTAGACAGACTGACGACAGACAGACGAAGGACACCAGGCGATCACAATAGCTCACCTTTAGGCACTTCGTGCTCAGGTGAACTAAAAAAATAACAGCGCTATCATTGTCAATTGTAGGGAAATATTGACATTTCAATCCGTAAATCACTAACAAATACCAGTAAGCCAAATGGCATGCTTTTTACTAGTCAAAACTAGTTGATGTTATACATGTAGATAAACAAAATGAATGAAATTCGCGTGATACACACATGCGACGACTATTCTTTATATACATGTACATGTTCGGTAGACTCAGTTCAGAAGCATATGCCATTATAAAGACAAAACATATTTTATTTTTTGGCTGACAACGTACTGTATTTTTAACATTTATTCATGATTTTGTTTAGTTTCTTCGATAATGGTCTAATATCATAACAAACAACAATACAAACAAATCAGTGTACATATATTAGTTTTAGATTCTATAAAAAGTTCATTCACTTTTACATACTTGTTCAATTTCCGTCCATTTTGCCTGGAAAACCATTTGCTGAAGACCAGACGTCGACGATATATGAGCGATCTGAAAAGCATGTTACTATAGAGTATAAGCCAAGTAAATTTTAGTCTTATACTAAATATGATTGAAACAACAGTTGTGTTTTAAACTACAATAACATTTGTATTAAGGAAAATGACAAAATAATTTTTTTTAGAAATATTACCCTTTATTACCCTTTAAAATTGAATGTTTTGTAAACTTCACAGAAAACACAAATTATGGTTGCAAATAACTACTGGGGATAACGGTGAGAAATTACAAAAGTTGTAATACATGCTGCTACTTTTGTCAAAGATTTAAGGTAGCTATCGACGCTAATTTGCTTTATAATCGCAAATATTATGTTCAATTTAACTTCTACATATTAGCGAAATCAAAGGTGATGAAACAATATTTAAAACGTGCTTTATGAACCGTTAAAGTTTTGAGTCGCCGATAAGGAATTATCAATAAACGGGTAGAATCAAACGGTATTGATCAGTTAATTGTTTCGATTGTTAGATGTGTACGCTTAGTAATTCAGAAATTATAAATGAGATTGTTTTTATTTGTATTAGTAAACATGGGAGACAAGAGAAACAAAAGGCAAAACATTAAATAAGATTTTGTTATAATTCGAACTCATTTGAAATAATTCTAAGCAAAACAGTTTATTCTATCACAGTATTCAGATGAATTTGCGTTCTTGACAAAGTCATTCTTTTTAACAATTTCAGAACCTTTTATTATATAATATCTAATAATTTGTATAATACGGTTGCACGAAGGCCAGTGCATGATAGTTGTGCTTATTATTTACAGATGTTGCCTATTTTATTCATCGCCTTATTAGCTCTGATTACTAAACGAATTAGTTTTTTCGGATAAAATCGGAATTTAAACTAATTAAATTTGTTTAGAATTATATAAAAATCATAATCATCTTTTCAAGTTCAACAGCTTCGATTGTAATGATTATCAATTACCCCGCATGTAAGTTCTCGTTCAACTTTCTCCATTTTCCCCGCTGTGTACCTCAAATACTTTAGATAATCACGTGACCGTCTTGTCGAAATAACGTATCCGCAATAAATCACATAGAAAAGGTAGTAATTATTACATTAAAATGATTCTGTGGGCGGATCTTGTAATTTTTCTGATTTGGCAGGTTAAGTATTGTATGGATGATCATATTAATGTACTTACGTACAATTGGATGCATTTAAACGGTATTTGTTTCATATAATCCAATCAAATTATGTGTGTCGTTAGAAATCGGCGTTTTTTGACACTTACTTTGAAGGAAGATGTGTCAACTTTGAACAAACATAATTTTGTTAATTGGGGGTCGATTAACATTGGGTTTGGACCAGTTTAAAGATAATTTAATTACGGAGGGATCCGTGTCAGGAATTTTTGATAAATTGGTCAAGGGATTAATAATCGTTAAATACGTTACAAGCGGTCAGAAAAAAGGCTGAAATTTCTTTGATGTTAAATATTTTTTGTTTGGAGAATTATATGGAAAATCTGTGACATGGATCCCTAGACATAATGATTATATACATCGTTTACGAGTTTGGTGGTAAAATTCGTAAAAATGGCTTTAATATCGCTGTTCAAAATTTCACGAATTTTATTAAATATCATACAATATCAAAGACCAAAAACAAAAAAAAGTTTTAAAAATCATGAGACGACTTGTTTTAGTCATAATCTATGTAAAAGATACAAAATATATAATACAATTAATTTCTAAATGGGTAATTTAACTCCACTGAACCGACGCTAGATCGTACCTTAAATTAAACAATGTTTTTTTCCCCGAAACGTATGGCTCGCACCACTTTACACTGTTGCGTTTCTTTTTTAGTAATTATCTTGATTTCCTTTTCTTGTAAATATCATATAAATACTACTACTAATGAATGTAATATTTACCATCAACCACACATTAATCATTGTGAAATTACTTTAAGCAAAACAATCTGCCTTAACTGGGGAGGGCCCTCGATAATGTTGTTAAAACTTTTGGCCCGACCCGTTTGTATATTGTTAAGTATGCTTTTTATGTTGGATGTATGTATGTGTGAATTAATATATGCAATTAAATATGATGAAAAGTAACACTGTTGGATAGACAAGTATGTTCGTCATAAATTACAAATAATTTAAAACATAACTGATTTTCATATGACTTTCAAAAGAAAGAAAGAGAAGAGCTTGGCTTAAAATCATTGAACCGGAAAATGCCGACGATATGCACAAGTAGGCTTGGCATTGATTGTTCATTTGAGGTTTGAAATCAGCGGCATAAGAGGTGTTGCGTAGACAAACTAAGGGATATGGTCAGATTTATGTTTTTTTTGTGAAAAAGGCCAGTAACGCCGCAAAGAACCATTGAACAGAAAAATGCTGACGAATATCAAAACAAAAATAATATCAAACAGGGAATGCCACGTACCAAAAACGCAGCCTCCCCAAAACGAGCCCCACAGCACCCAGAAGTGCACACCACACACACACACACACACACACACACACACACACACACACACACAACACACACACACACAATCATGTACACACACACATACACTACCAACACACACTAGCATACAAAGCACACACACGAGAACAAAACGAACAATTAAAGGAACACAGAAAACTTTTTTGAGGATGTTTAAACACTAACCTCATTTCGAAACCCCTTCAGTCGACACAAATCAGCCTCAACTGACGTATCCGCCGCCTGCGGTGGTACATGCCATGAATAGTTTGGATTCAATCCAAGAGAACGAAGGTTCCTCAGAAGACAAATTAGGAGAGTTATATCAAAGTCTCCACTGTTTGGCTGGGGTCCATTTTGAGGATACAGCTGGTCATACTGTGTCCTTGTTATTGTTTTCTTTGCTCGGAGGCAATTGATGGTAGTTTTTTCATTTGCAAGGCAAACACTTAGCGTCACATTCGATACCTTCTGGTCAAAGATACTCTTAATCACAATAGTGCCTCCATCGATTATAAGTGTCTGGAGACGGAAGAGAAACTCACGATCGTTGAATGTTGTCCCCGTTGCCATATCTAACTTTCCCGCAGGGTTTTCTTTCTGTCTGAAACCTGTGTAAACAGATATTTAAAATTTTAACAGACGATGCCATTGTGGTTGATAACGCAAGTGCAAAATTATGTATGTTTGAACTGTATTAAAGAAAAACATTAACGACTCCTACGTTTTTCAACATTGCATTCTGTACAACAGTAACTGAGACTCCGGATTCCATCCATCTGAACCCGACCGTTTACTTTGTATGAACAATAATGTACTCAACAATTTGCTACTAAATACAAAATGCAATACACAAGGATCATGTAACAGATTATCAAAATTAATGATATAGTAAGTTTCAGTTCATTGACAAAGCAACAAATAAAGGAAAATAGTAATTTGGAATAACAATAACATACAAAACGCAAACGGTACATTTTATTATAAGATTGGTTTGGAAAAAGTTATTAAATATTAAGAACACTGATTTAATTATAGAATTAACTACTTTTACATGTTTGAGGAATTATGTGTTTATATAATAAAGACGATAGCCATTTGCTGAAATACGCCTAGTACCATACTTACTATAGGAGCTACCACAGTAGCAGGCAACTTAAAGATGTAAGGTGTCAAATATTTAAGTTAATTTGCCGTATCTTAAAGGACTCTTGTACCAATGAAAATATTGGCGTCTTCGAAAGTCATGCTTTATTTGTGTCAACTAGAACACATTTCTGAATGATCATGTCAGTGCGCGTGGTTCATGTGAGAGTTTTGTCAACATTCGTACATTTTACAGAGCTACCCTTTTTTCAATTAACAGACTTAAAACGAAACATGTGTTCAAGTTTCTTGAAAACATCATATTCTTGGCACTGCACGATACTGTTAATTTCATTGTAGTAAATGAATATCTTAACATCGACAAAAATGTATCAAAAGTTCTGTAATGACCATAACAAAATAAACAAATCATACTTACGTCGTTATACTATTAATTTCGACCATTTTCGAGCTGATAGTAGCTCTCATGCAGTTCAATTGGAGAAACATGACACAAAAGTGTCAATTTAGGATTTGTGCAAATAATTTTTATGAATCATTAGCCCTTCTGTTGGAATGTGAAGGAAAACAATATGAAATGTGCCCAGTGGCTGAGATGTATATACTATTTATTTAGTTCTAGCGGTCATTTTGTGCAGCGGAACGAAAACGTTTACAGATTTGGTAAGGCGACATCCAAAGACTAATCCTATGAAATGTGGTTGAAATTGGCTCAGGGGTAAGGATGTAGGGTTAACGCACGTTTTTTCGTGTTACAACATCTGCAGAATCCCGAGGTATGGTTGGCGCCCGAGCCCGTCAGGGCGAGGGCACCAACATATCCCGAGGGTTTCTGCATGTGTTATAATACGAAAACACGTGCGTTAGCGCTATTCTAGCATAAATAGCATAAAAAATCATAAAAATGAAACGCTCTTACTGGTACGACGTTCAATAATGCGCGGGACAACGTCCGTGTTGTTTACGTCAAATTTATGACGTCACCAGCGGTTTTTAACCCGACACTGTTGACGCCATACATGATGCAAGACTTGGGAGACAGGTCCATTGTTTACAATGGCCCTGTACTGCGCATAAATGAAAACGGGTTATAACGGCGCGTGAATCTCCCCGTTAACACACGTTTTTTCTCCTGTTAAAACACCGGCAAAATGGGCAAAAACAGCACATTTTATGCTAGAATGTCGTTTAAAAGTGTTTTTTTTCTACTTCAGCTCTGGTTGCCATATGGTGCAGCGGAGAAGAAAGGTTTCAGAAAATTCGGAAGAACTGTACAAGGTACAATGTACAATTAAAGATACAATCCAAGGTACTGCATTATCTCTGTGCAGCTGACCAAAATAGTTTGAGTAATTTTGGTAACAATACTGTGTAGTTGAAATTGGCTTTGTGATTAAAGAGATGGTGTTTTAGCTCTGACTGTAATTTCGTGCAGCAGAGCGGGGTGTAAGCGTTTGAGGATTTTAGAAGAGGCCAAGTTTGTGAGGTTTGACTGAAAGTGAACCAGTGGCAACGAATAGTTGTAGTTTAAAGGTTTTCTATTTCTACTGTTTAGAACGTACATATCCAAGCACAAAAGGCGGTAGGCATAAATCTAACTGCATTCCCGTAGTGGATTCATTTCCCCCCATGTTTTTTTGCTAGGTTTAAGATATCACACCATATGAAACAAAAATCTAACGAGTTAATGAACATCTCAGAGTTAGTAAAGGTGATTCAGTGCACTGTGCAAAATTTTATTAAAATTGCTCTCGTGCCTGTGTCAACATATCTTACTTTTCAAAATCAGTTTACATGTTAACCTGTAAGGTACAGGTCATAAACTAGCACATATTCTGATATATCATCGTATGCCTTTGTAGTATTTCACGGCCTGTTTAAAGTTTATCGATAGAAACAATCAGATTTTGTAAAATGTTTCATACATCCTGAATAATTTGACTAATTTTATATATTTAGCCTTGAGTATAAACAATAACAGTTCAGTTTAATAACAGTTGTTTATTTCAATATACAACATTGGAAAATATTGCATATATACCTTCTTGCGCGATTTTAATTCTTCTTACAAACATGGATTATTGTGACCTTCACAGCCACTGCTTATTACTAATATGCACTTTTAATTACTGATTAAGTGCGGCGCCGTATATGGAATGCTCTTTATATTTGCATGTGGAAGATTTTGTATCTGGAAGGAGCGTTGTTTCGAACTTGCTTTTAATAGTTATTTGTCCTTTGGTATTTAAAAATACTAATTAATTTTGTGAGTGCGTTTTAATATTGTAATGTAATACAAGGATCAAATGAAAAAGAAATTTATTTGTTTGCTTTTAACGTACGATTTCGTATCATAAAACTACGAATACGTAAACCAATTGCTTAATTGGTTTTGTTTGTGTTTACAACAGCATATTAGAGCTTCTACGTTATCTTCTCATGAGTTGTATAACAAGCATTAAACTATGTTATTTCTCTGTATCAAAAGAACTGTAAATATCTATCTACTTGTCATTAAAATAATAAACAAGGTATCTTAGAGGTATTCATAAGTGGTAAACCACTGGGATATGATATACTAGGTGTGGCAAATGTAATGTGACCTGCATATAAACTAAGCAACTGAAGGGGTTATAAAGGTATTACTTCTTCCACAGATTGTACTTTTTGCATAAGAGTGGAAAATTTAATCGTAAGATATCAAGGTATTTAAGCAGGAAAAAACAATATAAAATCTTAGCAAAATGTCATCAGCTAACATGCACAACCAACATAATTAGACCTCTCACAGCAACACAAAATTCCACTTAAAAAGAGATATATTTCATATTGTTACCAATATCTTAAAGTATTTAAGAGAAACTGTTAGGGTACGTTGTATCCACATCTCATTTGTTTGTTTATGTACTGAGGCGCCATATTTTATATCCTGTTGATATTGATATTTGTAATCATTATCTTTCATTAACAAGTTATGTGTGTTGTGTACCACTGGTATATAATATTATTCCCTTATTTTAAAGGAAGATTAAGTGATAAAATGTACAAGGTTTGCACGAGTATGAAGTTAGCCCCGCAGCCCCGTTTATCCCCACAGCCCCGTGGCACCTAGTTACCCCGCAGCCCCGTGAAGTTAGCCCCGTAGCACCTACTTACCCCGCATCCCCGTGAAGTTAGCCCCGTAGCACCTAGTTACCCCGCATCCCCGTGAAGTTAGCCCCGTAGCACCTAGTTACCCCGCATCCCCGTGAAGTGAGCCCCGTAGCACATAGATACCCCGCAGCCCCGTCAAGTTAGCCCTGTAGCACCTAGTTCACCCCAGGCCCGTCAAGTTCGTAGCACCTTGTTACCCTGCAGGCCCGGGACAACGTACAAACGCAGCGGTGGTGTATGGTGAAGGTGTTTACCGCTTATGCCGTAGGTTGCGGGTTGAAACCCCATTTAAGTTTTCTTCACAATCGAGCTAAATTTATTATCATAATTGCTTCCATAAGTATATCTGCGGCTGCGTTAAGTGATCCCCGTATTATCACAGCGAATGTAACACCGGCCAAGAATCCTAAGTCAGTTCTATCAACTGAACTTATTGTATGAACGTTTCAAAGAACACGTCTACATTGTGACATGTCATTAGCTTACCGTCATAAGCCTCACATTCCCTTGAACTTACGCAGCCCTGTGTTATGTCACATCCTTAATATCGCCATTGCCCCATGATTTAAGGTCTATCAGCCCCACAAATGAGAACCCTAGCTAATAACACCTCCCACAATATACATAAAACCCAATTCACCCATCCCCATGCCCTAAGGACTAGCTAAGCTCAGGGTAACTTCATCTTTGTTTGTATGCAAGCGGCCTCTTGTCGTAAACCCAGTGTCGCAACATATTAACAGAGCCATTGTTATTATGTCTTTTAAGTATTTCAAATGGCTGTGATTTCTGGTTCGTGTTTCTACAAATGTCATCCTAGACTCATGGCACAGCCGGTGTCATTTAGTATCAATGCACAAAGGAAACACCGTTCATATAAATACCATCCCCGCTTCACATACTCTGCCCAGTGCCCCCTGCTCTCAATACAGTTCTACTTATAGTGCTCCCAATCTTTGATAACACCCCCATTCACACTCATTTCTAGATTTCAGACCACCACTATATATGTGTGTCCCCGTTATCACATAAATTCAGCCCCGTGCTCTGTACATGTAGTAATATTGCAGCCGCGGTAAAACCGTTTTCAGTTAGTATCATCCCCGCCTCACGAACTCAGTCCCGTCTTCCCTGCTATTAGTACAGTACTTCTTACACTGCTCTCTAGCTTTCATAGCACCCTTATGTGTCCCCGCATTCACATAAACTTAGCCCCGTGTCCTTTAGTATCATTGCAGCCCTTATAAAACCATTTTTGATTTGTATCATCCCCGCCTCACGAACACAGCCCCATATCCCTAGATATCAATACAGTATTTTTTACACTGCTCTCTACCTTTCATACCATCCCTTTGTCTCCCCGCATTCACATGAACTCATTCCAGCGTCCTCCAGTATTATTGCAGCCCTGGTTACACCGTTTTAATCCTTATCATTCCCGCCTCACGGACTCATTCCCGTGTCCCTTGCTATCAATACAGTGTGTTACACTGCTCCCTAACGTTCAGACATTGCCGTTGTGTTCCCGCATTAACATGAACTCAGCCGCGTGTCCTCTTATATCAATGCAACCCTGGTAACACCGTTCATATATCATCCCCGTTTCACATATTCTGCCCCGTGTACCCTGCTCTCAATAAAGGTCTACTTATAGTGCTCCGAATCTTTGATAACAACCCTTCCCTTATTCACATGAACTCAGCCCTCAGCCCTGTTCCCTCAACACCGTTTGTAGAAGTAACATCCCCGGAGTCAGCCCCGTGTCCCCTGGTATCAAAACACTTCTTGTTACACATATTTCTAGTTTTCAGACCATCTCTATGTGTCCCTGCATTCACATAAATTCAGCCCCGTGTCATGTAGTGTCATTGCAGCCCTGGTAAAACCTGGTAAAACCGTTTCAATTAGTATCATCCCCGCCTCACGAACTCAGCCCCGTGTTCCCTGATATCAATACGGTACTTCTTACACTACTCTCTAGCTTTCATAACTCCCTTTTGTGTTCATGCGTTTACATTAACTCAGCCCCGTGTCCTTTAGTATCATTACAGCACTTATTCCCCAGTTTCTTTAATATTATCCCCGCCTCACGGACTCAGCCCCATGTCCCGATTATCAAGACATTTCTTCTTACATTGCTATCAAGCGTTCATACCATCCTTTTGTGTTCCGCATTCACATGAAATCAGGCTCGTGCCTTCCTGTAACAATGCCATGTTTATATAAATATCATTCCCGCATTACATACCCTGCCCCGTGTCCCTTTCCATCAAAACGGTATTTCTTACAGTTCTCCTTAGCATCCCCGCCCTTGCCCCATGCCCTCAATATTGTACTTCTTACAGTGTTCCTTATCTTTCATGCCGCCCATTTGTGTCCCCGCTGTCATATTTTCAAAGCCTCGTGTCCTGTGGTATCATTGCATCAGAGATAACCCCGTATATTTTCACAGCCCCGTAGCACCTAATTACCATGCGCCCCGTGAAGTTAGCCCCTTAGCACATAGTTACCCCGCAGCGACATGAAAATAACCCGCCGCCCCGTGCAATTAGTCCCATAACACCTAGTTAACCCACAGTCCCATAAAGTTAGCCCCATAACACAGCCTCGTATTACGTCAACGGTCCCTCCGTTCAAGTACCAAAATAGCGCCCATGGCAACATCAATCCCCGCAATATCCATTCAACCCCATGTACTATGCCCATGTGCCCATGATTAACGCAGCCCCGGGAAATTTCACCTTTGACAGTTTATCTGCAGCCGCATGACCTCAACCACGTGTCGACACGTGTCAACGCAGCCCTCGTAATAACGCCTTGTAAGTATCCCACATAACAATGATGCCCAAGGATCCAAAAGTACTTAAAAGACTGGAGTACAACAAGGTACTCATCTAAACAGAGAAACTCACTTAAAAATCGGTAGAAACACAATGTTGTAAAATGCTATAAAGACTTTTTTTCCCAAAAGTACTTAAAAGACCGGAGTACAACAAGGTACTCATCTAAACAGAGAAGCTCACTTAAAAATCGGTAGAGGCACAATGTTATAAAATGCTATAAAGACTTTTAGACCATTTTTGCATAATTCTTAAGTTGCTTTTTTGGACAAATTGATAAAAGTGACAGTCAACTACGGTGGCACAGAGGTGACATGTGTATGTTTTTATTTATCTCGTGCGCACGACATACTAAGTCGTGCGCACGAGTTACTATATCGTGCGCAAGAGTTACTAAGTCGTGCGCACGAGATACTATGTCGTGCGCACGAGATAAGTTATGCGCACGAGTTACTATGTCGTGCGCATGACTTAGTTACTCGTGCGCACGACATAGTATCTCGTGCGCACGACATAGTTTCTCGTGCGCACGACTTAATTATCTCGTGCGCACGACATAGTATCTCGTGCGCACGACTTAGTAACTCGTGCGCATGACTTAGTAACTCGCGCGCATGACTTAGTAACTCGTGCGCACGACATAGTATCTCGTGCGCACGACATAGTTTCTCGTGTTCACGACTTAATTATCTCGTGCGCACGACATAGTCTCTCGTGCGCACGACTTAGTAACTATAGCGCACGACTTAATTATCTCGTGCTCACGACATAGTATCTCGTGCGCGCGACATAGTATCTCGTGCGCACGACATAGTGTCTCGTGCGCACGACTTAGTATGTTGTGCTCACGACTTAGTATGTCGTGCGCACGTGATAAATAAAAACATACACATATCACCTCTGTGCCACCGTACTTCTCTGTCACAGAAGAACATTTTTCGGCCTTTATATTGACCTTTTTCTAATCTGAAAGACCTCCATCACGTTCAACTGTACGACGAGGCGGTATGATAAGCTCACCATAATTCTCGTTTCTATATTCCGTTTTTAATAAATGATACATGCGCGGTTAATTATAAGCCCTGTTTCACGGTCCTGTGATATTTTGGAGTGACCGATTTTCTTATTTTACCTAAAAACTACATAAACACTAAAAACGTGTACATATGCAGTTGTATGTTTAGGAATGATTTTAGATTCTACTTATATCACAGCCATTTAAGACAACATATGACCTTCGAACTCATACCAATTATTTCATGATCTTTTAGAAAATGAAACTCTTTCATTACTACCGGCATCATGCATGTGTTAAAGCAAACCTCATTGAATACCAAACTATGGGAAAGTGTTTTTTTATGATCAGACTGTAATTAAATCAAAGCAATAGAAATACTGATAACAACCTGTTTAGTGAAAACATTGTAGAGCAAGTGACCGCCAAGGCTGAACCATTTCGTTCTATTAACGGCCGTACGCGCAATATCTGGAATTCTTTCGTCCAGCTGTATGTCTGCTGAGTGATTGCTGACCACAGAAATTCGATCACAAATTATAAGTTTCAATGATATTTTGAAAAGAAAAAAAGTTAAAACGTGCATGTAAGCGTATTCTTTATAAGATGAAATAGTTTAACATTTGTACACCGAGAACGTGTAACATAAAAATCTAATTGGCATCTGTCTGCCAGTTGCCAGTTGTCAATTTGCGAGGTTGAACGATTTGGCTATTTAAAAGTGAAGTTGAATTGGCATATGAAGTATGAAGTTGGTTGCCAGTTGCAGATACATCTTTTATTCAAATATTTACATAAAAATCGAATTGGCATCTGGCTGCCAGTTGCCAGTTGCCAATTCGAGATGTTGAAAGAATTGGCATCTGGCTGCCAGCTATCAGTTGCAAATTCGTGAGGATGAACGAATTGACTTTTTGCAAGTGAAAGTTGAATTGGCATCTGGAGTATGACGTTGGTTGCCATTTGCGAATTCAATTATTCAGATTTTTTATATGAAAATCGAATTGGCATCTGGCTGCCGGTTGCCAGTTGCAAATTCGTGAGGATGAACGAATTGGTTTTTTGCAAGTGAAAGTTGAATTGGCATATGGAGTATGACGTTGGTTGCCAGTTGCCAATTCAACTTTTATTCAGATTTTTTATATGAAAATCGAATTGGCATCTGGCTGCCGGTTGCCAGTTGCAAATTCGTGAGGATGAACGAATTGGTTTTTTTGCAAGTAAAAGTTGAATTGGCATATGGAGTATGACGTTGGTTGCCAGTTGCCAATTCAACTTTTATTCAGATTCTTTATATGAAAATCGAATTGGCATCTGGCTGCCAGTTGCCAATTCGCAAGGTTGAACGAATTTGCTATTTGCAACTGAAATTTAATTGGCATCTGGAGTATCAAGTTAGTTTCCAGTTGTCAATTTAACTTTTTTTCAGATTTTCACTTAAAAATTGAATTGGCATCTGGCTGCCAGTTGTCAGTTCGCGAGTTTTAGCAACTTGGTATTAGGTGCATATTTGCAAGTGAAGACGAATTGGCAACAAGAATGTAAAGCTGGCTGCCAGTTGCCAATTTAATCGGCATTGAATTTGCAACTGGCAACTATCAGCTACCTTCACGTACTTAGTGTTTTACTAGTATCCTATTACTTAAGTCAAGTAAAACAATGAATGTCTGCACACAAAATTCACTTTATCAGGTGAACTCGTAAAGGTTATAGCTCCTGGGAATTTGTTGATTGTTTATAGTCTCAAATCAGCTGTATAAATGAAAAAAACTCTTCGCAATAATCTGTCTTCAGAAGTTGGATGATTTCTTCAAATCGCGAGGTCTTATATAAGTAGAAAATATAAATCTCCTTAATATACCCTTTGCAACATCATTGTATCAACTATTCAAAATCCTGGCTGGGACTTTCCACCATAATAGTTCGACATTTCGTCACGATGATACTAACACGTTGAAAAGTCGGAACCACGATGTTGAAAAGAAACCACACCGATGAAAAGTCAAAATTACAATAATATTATGAAACTACGAAATATCCATCTTTTCACTATGATTGTGGTTACGTTGTTTCGATATTTTGCTGTCGTACATGTAGATTCGAGTTTTTACCATTTTAATTTCTGCTTTTCAACATCGTGGGTTCGTTGTTTTGAATGTTTTTCATTGTAGTTTAATGATTTCGTTGTTTCAAGTTTACCTTATGCGACGATGGCCATACGGGACACCGTACCTAGGCGAACTTACATGTTGTAACAGAGTTATATTTAAAACAATGTTGTACTTGTCTCTTATAATAGTTACATACAACCACAAAGTTACATATCGTAACACTTGACGATCAACAGTGACATGTACAGACAGGTATCCGTGTTATAGCGGCACATAAACATAATAAAAAACCTCCCTTCCGTTTTCGAATCGAAAGATTCCTCTAAAACGTACTTATATCAACTTTGAGAACCCCTCTCTTTTTAAAAACATAATAACATCATAAATACATTAGCTGTACGCAGCTTGTTATTGTATGTTCGTTACTCAAGACAACTATAAGCTACTGCATAATTTTATCCCAATCTTGCTATTAACTGAATCCCGCTAATTACATAAATAGCACAGTCTACTGTTTATCAAGAGTCTTGTTCTAAATATGTTCCTGTGAGTATAAAATAATTCATATGTTAAAGCAAGTCTACACACAGCAAATCTAGCAAGTGAAGACCTGTTTTTTATTTAAAGACATTTATTACTCCGACTTCATTTGTTGCGCATTATCAACATTAGCCTCATTTGATTTCACATACACAGGGGTTTAATATTGTCTCGTAAAAAGAATTATTATGTTAACAATTCTATTTAAGTTTCATTTTACTAATTCAGCTATTTTGGATTGTAAAACAAGTTCTTTCAACTTGATTAATCGCTCTCGACTCTGAGGACAATATCGCCATGGTACTGCTGGGGAACGCACTCGGGACCCTCCGACCCTAAGGCGGACTCGCAACCACTACTACACTTGTATTGTATGTGCTATTACGGCATGAACAATTTTATAACACTATGCTAGCTGATTTTTGCCATTTCGTTCTAGCGTGATAGCGCGTCTGAAGAGCGCCAACACGCCAGAACGACAAATAAAGTACACCAATACGACACATATTTGTCGTTTTAGCGGTGGCGCGAACACGCCAACTTCTGACGTGTTGGCGGCTTAGCGCCCCGCCTACACGCCAACACGCAAAATTCACACTTGTCTTCTTGGCGACCCCACAAGGACAACAACTACCTTATTTGGCGTACTGGCGCGCATGTTTGTCGTTCTGTCGTGTTGGCGTGTTTGCGGAGCAACAACACTACGGCACACCAGAACGACAAAATAAGAGCGCCAATGCGACATTTTCATATGCGTCAGAACGGCAACACGACACTGGTATTTGTCGTACTGGCGCTCAGATCTGATGTTAGCCACCATATAACAAAGCCTTAGTAACATCAATCATTGTATATTGCCAATACTTGGTGTTGCTGGCCACATCTTACGAGTTTCGTGCATATTTCAACATGTCTTAATAACCTTTGGACACCGGCATATTTTGTTACACACTCGACAGACATGCATGCGTTTTTGTAAACACTGTACATCACGTTTTGGCTACTTTCGGTTTACTGCGCGTGTTGTATACGTCAGCAAATAGATTGAGCTGTAACATGAAAGTAAAATTTCCATTGGCCCACCTACAGAGGTCACGCGCAGGGGTCACCCTGCCTGCTAACCTGCGCATGGACTTTTTTTTTTTTTTTTTTTTTTTGCTAACGGGAGGTCAATTTCAAGCGTTCTCATAAGATGTCAATATACCTAGGTTTGAGTACGACATGTCTGCTTTATGTCTGTGAAAAAATATTTGCACGCGCTCAAAACACTATCCCACAGGGGCCTGTACGCGAACGTTGGTAAAATGAAAATTTTCAAAGCTGGTAAAATTGTGTCCAAGGTCATTTTCAAGGTCGTCTAAAAGTGTCAGCATTTGCCTCGGACGTCTGAGTTTTCAACAGTCAGGAGCTGTCGGCATAGCCTTTAAATTCATACAGACAAAACGTGTTCCATACGGTCACTGCCACTTCTATGGAAGGCCAAACCTGTCTTAACCCGCGTATACGTTTTATTACGTTACAGGTGTTCAAAGGATATCTAGAATATGTTGATATATTTATCTGCAATGTACATTGTATTAGTCATAAACTAGCATGCAGTTGATATATCGTTGTTTAAAAATGTATTTTTTACCATTTTGCAAATGTATATTGCAATAAAATATGATTAGTGTGTAGAACCCCAAAATTGTCAAATAGTAACAAATGTGATAAAGTTCAGAAATGATTTTACCACATCTGATAAAAGCTTTCTACAAATATGAAACTCTAACCCTAAACATAACTCAAATGTGAAATAATTTTTTATTTATTTTGTTTTTTTTAATAAATTTTGCATTTAAAAAGTAGAATTTCAATATAATAACGGTTGTTTATTTCCATTTGCAACATTGCTAAAACTTGTATACATAGCTTATTGCTAGTCTGGTTCCCTGTCGTACTGGCATGCCACAGTACGTCAGGCAAAGCTCAAAAATGGCGGCGCCCAGTGGATGCTCAAAAGTATACTGTTTATATAGTGAAATGATAAAAGTATTGATCATTCAAAACTAATATGTTAATTTGAAAAAGTAATTGACATAGTTTTAAAAGACGAAAGGTTTTTTGAATGCTCAATCTATGAACGTTGTAAACGTTGAAAAAGTTTGACTAGAAAGTGTACTATATTTCGGACAAGTTACTTCAAGAAGACATTTCGGATGTGTGTTTTTTTTGTATTTCTTTTTTTTTTGCCATGTTCGAGCCTAAAGAATGTTCAAATTTAGATAATAAAAACGAAAATGAAAACAAAACAAAAATGAGAAAAGTGTCGTCGGTGAGATTCGAACCTCGCTCATAAAATTACAGCGCAAGTGACTTACCCACTGAGCCACGTTGAATGACTTTAAAAGTGTTTGCTTAAATAATGCATAGATATTCAATTCCTATATATAGAACAGCTGCGAACATAATAGTATACAGACTAAATATCCGAAATGCCAATGAATATCTACCATGAAATCTACTATTTTTCCTGTTGTTTATTTCTCGTTATATTTTGCTGGTCAATCAAATATTATTAGCAATTTACAATGTCACAATGTGTAACCATCAAAGCAGTGTTATTTGGGGTAATTTTCATTTTGCAGTGCATTGTTGACTATCTTAAAACCAACGTTATATTTTTTCATATTTGACACACCACCGTAGCTAACTATAACTATTATATCTATGACAAAGCGCTATTGCGAGGATAGTCATAGCGCTATTTTCGTCTAGACTGTAATTATCGCTGCATTGTCAATAAAGCCAAGGCCATGGTTACTCTTTGTAAATGCTTTTTTTTCGATTGAAAATAACGATTATGGTAGAACTATCTATCCCATCTAGCTGTCACCACTTTATTTATGTGCTCAATTTTAAGTCGTGCGTATTGTAATTAAAATTCCTTATGACTACTACGACTATATCTAACTGTTAAATGTGTTTCTTTGTTTATGTATTATTATATATATTGCTTACGATATATATCGTTGATGCTGTACCGGACATCAACATATTGTATTGGGTTTTCATAAAAGAATACGCCAGTTGCTCAGCAAAAGACAACCAACGCATCACAGTGACAACAACGCCACCAACCAGTTCTGGGAGCAGTGGGAGATTCTGGCTTTTTTTGGCTATTTGGGGGATACTTTTTTAAAATTTCAAAATTCTATTTGTTTAATTAACAAATGATGGCCCTATATCGCTCACCTCAGAACCATTGCTCTATCGGACACAAAATAGGTAAACTGGTCAGAAAAAGGTAATTCAAAGTTAATACTGTAATTAATTTTCAAAACTATACACATGGTCAAGATTTCATCACTTAAGCTTCAGAAACAAAAAAGGAGGTCGCAATGTCAGGGTCAATGTCATTCAATGTGAGTAATGAAATTATACACGTGGTTCAGAAGGTCATGGTATAGGTCATAGGGCTTTGCTAACTAAGTATGGCCAACTTCAACCAAAGGGAGTTCATCTTAATAAAGTTGGTAGTGAACCACTATACAATGTACATTATTACTATGTAAGTCTAAGTAAAATAATGTACCACTTGACGTGGCCAATTATAAACCCGGGGGGGGGGGGCGGGGGGTCCGGGAGGTCTGAACAAACTTGGTAAAGAGTCACTACACAATGCTCTAAACCAAACATCTAAGCTCTGAGCCTTGCTGTTTAAGAGACACATAATGTTTACTATGTAAGTCTGTGTATACAAGTGACCCAACGGGCGGTGACAATTTTGACCCAAGGGGCGTGATTCAAACAATCTTGATAGATGTTAACTAGACAGTGCTACAATCCAAAGATCTAAGCTATAAGCCTTGTGGTTTAAAACAAAAGAAAATTTATAATTTGGTTCCTATGTAAAGTTAAAAAAAACGACCACAATATTAGTCTATGGAAAACATGTGACCCCAAGGACAGAGTTAGTTTTGACCCTGGGGACATTATGTGAACAATTTTTGTTGCGGCCACTAGATAATGCTACAAACCAAATATCTAAGCTCTAAGCTTTGTGATTTTAGACAACGATTTTTAATGCTTGTCCTATATAAATCTTTTTGAAACAAGTGATCCTAATGGCGGGGTCAGTTCTGACCATGTAGACATGATGTGAACAATATTAGTAGAGGTCCGCACTAGACAATGTTACAAAACAAACAGATACGTCTTAGGCCTAGTGGTGTTATACAAAAATAATAATAAGTTTTCCTACCTATATAAAAACAGGGGACCCATGGGCAGAGTTAATTTTGATCCCAGGGTCATAGTTTGAACAATTTTGATTTAGATTCACTAGACACATACCAAAATATCTTAGCTCTGTGCCTTGTGATCATGGAGAAGAATATTTTTAGCAACCAGAGTCCTGCATGGAATAAACTTTTTTTTAAAGAGACCACCGAAATATTATGCATGTAAAATTGTGTTGAAATTGACACAGTTGTTTTGGAGGAGATGTCGTTTGAAAAATCTTTTGTTGGACGGACGGACAGACGCACGCACGCACGACAACGGACATCAGGCGCTATAGCACAAAGTACTCAGGTGAGCTAGCAAAGATTAGTACATGCCTGTAGTTTCAGACACCCCGTAAGGTGACCTACAGTCCCACTATGTATATAAAATGGCACACAAATACTTGTTGAAATTGTAGACATGCGTAAAATGACAAGTTTCTTGGTGACAAATACAAACTTGTTGATATTAAAATGGTCAATATGAGTATTTAGAAGCATCGTCGTTTGCTACCTTTCAATTTTCCTCGCCGAACTAGGTGGATCACATCCTAGGTCTCATATGTCAGCGTGTCTGTGAGTTATAGCTACCAATCAAATCACTTTGGCAAGTTCTGAATGGAAATTGCAGTCAGGTAATTTTTTCCCTTTTCAGGCTATCACAATCAATGTTCTCTTCTGATATAGAAAGTCTATAAAGTACGACTGGATTTTATTGAAAGTCGTTTTGCACATCTTAGTTTATATTTAGAACTTTTATTTTAACTGACCGCGGATTGTGAAGAACGTTAGAAAGATATGTACCGAACATGCTTGGAGGAAGTTTCGGTTGCGTTAAAACGGTGAAATACAATTTAGTATTATACTGGACATAGTGCTTTTTCGATATTGCTTTTGACTTTATTAAAAAACGAAGCTCCTAAAGAGTGGTACACTTCTTTACTTTAAGTTGCAAAATTTAAAAATATTAACAAAAGAAAAGATGACGACTTGGTCGCATAATTAGAATGTTTTTTCTTCTCTACTAACAAGTTCGAGATATATTGTATTCAAGTAACTACGGGCTGCGTATAACCTATGTTGTATAGCATTACGATATATGTTTGACGTATTTTGACTAGGTTAAAACATTAAATGATGATCATATTATAGGCTTGATATGTTTATAATGTATAACCATTATTATCTCTGCTCATTGAAAACAGTTGTGGAATCCATGTTAGCAGGAATGTTTCCAAGTGAATTCCTTTTATATTCAGTCACAATTCATCATGATTGCAATAACTTGCATGGCGTCACATCCTTACACGCGTTAAGTTTATTTTTAGTTTTGAATGATCATGTTCTTTAACATTTTTGCTCTTTATCTTTCTCTGTACAGTTGTGTATTTTACATCTTGAATTCTAATGCGAGCGGTCTTTACCTTTTGCATACATTTTCAGGCATTTATATTTATATCTACAAATATGCAGTATAATTATTATTTGTAGAGCGGTTTTAAATCATTTGATTTTATCATTTGAATAACTTGCCGATCACAAGGAGAAATATCTGATTTTTTAAAAATACATCAGTGTCGGTGTATTTAAATCATTGCAAGGCGCATACAAAAGATATAATTGGAGTATAATCTTTTGTACAGACAGACGTTTTATATTTCGTGATTTAGTCAGATTGAACAAATATTCAAACATTTCGTACGCCGCGTAAGATAGACGAGAATTGACATCAGGTTTCAAATGGATCACTTAACATAAGATAGAAGTATTGTTTGCTATTAAATAAAACTATTTTGGCATAAATTCAAAAACACTTAAGGCCAAATATATACAGCTGAATGTTTCTGAAAGGTATTTGAAGGCGCTATGCGAAATAAAGAAATAGCACTGTACCAGTTCATTTAGTAGTTTTCGTGCCGTTGACTTTTTTTACAAGATTACCACTTCATGAATAACTTAATGAATTACTTGCAATTTCAGAAATTCTCGAATAGGCATCCTGAATTATCAGGAGTTTCCGTAATTATTTGGTTAAACTAAGCTTCCAAACACAATTTTGCGATGATCATTTAAAAGATAATGATTATATTATAATACATATAACTATAAAATAAAATAAGGGGACCATCGCTCATATGAGTATAACTGTACTACTGTTTGTTAAAGTTGAAGTTTTAGAATGTATTCATGATAACTTGGAACTCTTCAAAGATGGTCGACAATAAAAATACATTGCAAAAGCACGATGTCAATTCGAAAAGGATACATATAAATAACTGTGCATCTGACCGTGCCCAGTACCACGAAGCACAGGCACGGGATACTACCAGATCAAAACAAACACATTTGCATATCATTGCCGAATAAGTAAGTTTGTTTTTTCTGGTGTTCATAATAATTTCAAAGAATACTTTTCACGGTACGTTATGAATGTTTTCTTACAAGTAACCTTCCGAAAACGAAGACAATTTACTTGAGCTGCCTGGGCTGGTCGTGTACAATCCATTTTTACTGCATTTATTCATAGTGTGCAAAGTATCTGTTCTACTTGTATATATTACCAACTTGCATCAACGAAACAGTCGTCTTGACATTTCAAGAGGTACAGCATCATGCAAATTGAATCCGAATGAAATGGTTATGGCACTTCAGTCCATTAGCCTAATAATGTACGTTTTATAACTGTTCATTATGCGATGGTCACCCACGTACGAACTTTGTTGATCCGAAAGTTCTATAAATTTTATCTACACTGTGATGAGTTATTTAGACCGTTTCATTACACACCGTTATATTAAAAGTTGAATGTCGCCTCGATCTGATTGCAAGGATCAATAAATTCAGTACACACAGAAACGTTTTAACATTTTTCAGTTTGACAATTGATACAACGTTTTCCGCTTTAATGCCCTTATTGAAGCATTTTCTTATATTTATTATATTTATATGTTCATATTTGGAAATTTGTGGCGTTTATTATTTCAATTTATTATTTAAAAAAAACAGTTACTTGTGCACGGCCTTAGACAACAGTGACGGCTGGGAACGGGAGTAACTTGTCTTTGTTCCTGGCACTGGGGATGTAGTGACTTTATGTAGACCAATTTCCAGAAGAGTCAATTCATATATGAGTTGTATTGTATTATTTTACTTCAAAAATGTATAATACAAAAAAAACCAAATGTATTTATATATAGCTACATATATAAATGATTAGTACATGTATACAACTGTAAAATAGTAAATTCCAAGATTAATGTGATAATCAGTCCATGCTTAAGATCAGCATAAAAGGAGGAATTTATAACCGATTTTGCCATCATTTTGGTAAAGCAAGCCAACGACCTTTCCAACGGACCGTTTGTACCAAACTAACCATAGGAGCCCCCCTCCCCCCAGTTCTGTCAACGCTGAACAGAGCTATCTTTTCTGCAAGTAACCTACTTAAACAAACTTATTTGCTAATTTTTCTTGAAAACAGCATCCTCTTGGAAATTTGTTTTCAATACTGAGCGATACTGTGAGCTTCAATGTAGTAAATGCGTGTCTTATAAACAGAATAAATGTATCAAACATTTTGTGATGATCATAAATATCAAACTTATGTCGTTTTACCATTACGACCGTTGTTTTCGTTGCCTTATTCGCTTAAATTTGTTTTGAGCTGCGAGGCTCCCGTGACGTTCACTTCCAGGTACTTGACGAAACAAGTTCTTTCAACTTAGATTAATTGTTCTCGAAACTGAGGACAATACCGCTATTATACTTCTGGGGATTAAACCCGGGATCCTCCGATCCTGAGGCGAACTCAGGACCACTGCTCCACGGCGGCTCCACACTCTGTTAGCATAACTCAGCCTTAGTAACATCAACCATTTTTATATTGCCAGTACTTGGAAAAGCATTACATGTTACGGGTTTCGTGCCTATGGCAACAAATCTTACTATTTAAAGTATGTTTATCTGCAATGTATCAGTCATAAACTATGATTGTGTCCTATTCTTAAAAGAAGTATTTTCGTTGCTTTGCAAATTTAAACCGAGTATGTATATGTAGGACCTCAAAATTCGAAACAAAGTCAGAAATGTGATAATGGTCATATTTGTGAAATACGTTTCTCCCATGTGTACAAAGAAATGTTAATCTCTAGACCTAACTCTAACTCAAAGGTGAAATTTTCTTACGCCATAATGTACAATTTTTTGACAAATGTGAAAATATTTACATATAGGGTGAGGACCTCAAAATGTGAAAATATTACAAATCCGAGCCTATTTTCTTGTGAAGTACATATCATCTGAGATAATTTTCATTGCGGGTATTTCTATTTGCTAAAGCATAATAACATGCCTTTTTAATGGTTAGCGGTCTGTCGAATACAATCAATCTTCTTTTGTTTTGTTTAGTATATCTTTGATATTGAAGTTTTAACATTCAAACAGAAAAAAATCAATACCATAACACTTGTCTATTGTCATTTACAAGATCTGAAATGCAAAATCAGTTTTCGCGGGATCAGAATTCGCTATCTAAATTTTGCCTATCATGACCTCTCACAATTGCTTATTTCTAACATGCACGTCTTGTGGCATGCCACCAACTTGAATGTTAATATATGACAAAACGCCATTGCGGGAGTACTTAATCACAATAATTATAGCGCTACTTTTGCTCTGCTTTGACCTTAATCATTGTTGCTGACAATTCAGCATTTGTATTGTATAGCAAATACATACCTGATCGTGTTTCTGTCGTCCATAACAACGGACAACACAAATAATAATACCAATGCTATGATACTACAATTTAACTAGGTTCACGTCAACGATGTTAACATATCTTCTTCAAATATTAATATTCTGTCTTTAAATCAACAATCAGTGAAAACGTCCCAGGTGGGACCACGGGAGCGCAACATTGAAAACGCAAATGAAAGAAAAAGACTGGTAATAGCATTAATCAGTGTGTATTGTAAACTGAATTTGCATTGACATTTGATTAGATCTATTTTCACAATTAGTGTACGCGTTTTATATTTATCAATATGGAATCGTATTATACTTTGTGCTTCGGGCTACAAGTGTAGGTACGTTTTTGTAATGATCAGAGAAGGTGTGCGTTTTATTATCGAGTTCAATGTTCACTAGTCTGTAATTATCGTTGCATTCAAATCATTCAGGAGAAAAGTAGCACCTCTCTGAGATTTTAGTTTGTATCTTAAATTACTTTGTAAATAAAGCAAATGTCATGATTATTGTCTATAAATCTCTTGAAGGAAAAGCTCACTGGGGTAGGACCGCCCCTTCCAAACCTTGGTAAGAAACCCAAAAGTAATAGAACATTATAACATGTTCAACTATACTTCTTACTGAATATTCAGACGATGTTTCATGAAAATCGAACAGGGGGTTTTGGAGATGTAGAAAAGGCATGATATTCTATTAAGCCCATGTGAGTTTCGCCTTTGACGATATGATGACCCCATCACACTCATACTTCCTAACACTGCTTCATTCTAAGTTCGATGGAATTCAAACTAGGGGTTTTGGAGAAATAACCGAGACATATTACAATTTGGCAAATCAAAGGCAATAACTCCGCTAAAGGTTACTGAACCAGAACATGCCGATGGTATACAAATATATAAATTGTACTAATCACTCACGTGTAGTTGAGTTGACATGCAAAGAGTAGTATACATGTAGAAGTAATTGCACATACACAAATGTACATCGAAATATAAGGCAAATCAATGACAATCACTCCGTCTGCCGGCCTTAAGTAACTTACAGCGCATAAACGTACACAACTATTTTGGGGACTGATTACCCCTGTGAAGTTTGGCTGAAATCACCCAGCTATGAAAATGAGTTGCACAGACATCCAGTTAGTAACAGTCACCCAGAAAGCCTGGACAAGATCAAAATGCCGGCTCTTCCCAAGTGGAGGAAACATAATTTATACTGACTATTTCATGAGTGATTATGATAAAACTATATGCTATACAATATGTCCTCATTTTATATCTGCTCTCTTATTTGTTTCCACAATTTTAATCTGCAATATGTAAGTCCTCTCTAAGTCGCTACAATTGAACACGTTTTGGCTTTCTTTCAATCGTGCTTATCATAATTTCAATTCCTTACTAATATTGCAAATGTTTTCAAATGTGAATTGTGTTTCCATTATCATTCAGATTCCTGGCAGACCCTGTGATATTTCCCTTGGTGAAGCATTAACAACTAAACTATCGAGCCTACCATTACTGTGTTTTCCCTATTTCTGTTTTCGCTATCTATGTATATATAGAAATAACATTCAACAAAGTATTGGAGGTAAATTACTCCCTCTTCATTTGCAAAATCAGTGTTCCCTTCTGATATAGAACATCTACAAACTACGTTTGAATTCTATTGTAAGGTTTTTTGCATATCTTAGTTTAAATATAGAATTTTAATTTTGATCGACTTAAGATTGTGTAGAACGATAATACGGTTGTACCGAAAATGCTTGAAGTAATTTAAGGTGCGTTAAATCTCTACTGGAACAGACTACTGAATTAAAATGAGAACTTATGATTAAAACGCTGAACTTCAATTAGTATTATACAGGACATATTGCTCTTTCGATATTGGTTTTGATTTGTTTGGAAAAAAAAAGATCCCAAAACGTTGGTGCATTTCTTCACTTTAATTTGCAAAATTTAAAAAGATTTAGAACAAATATGATAACCACTTGAATTGTTTATTTTCCGAATTAACAAGTTCGAGACCGAGAGATATTGTATCTTTCAGCTAGTCTAGAGTACTATTAAGATTTACGGACTGTACATAGCCAATATGTTTAAAGAATTAGGAAAACTAGACTCTGTGCAGACTTGTTTATTTAACATTTGTTTCAATTTAAATCTGGTAGACTGATGTTTCAGTTTCATTGGATGATAAAGATATTTTATGAAATCTTAAATACTTTTATCTGAAATAAACTTTGGAACTACTTTTGTTGCTCTCTCAGTAATGATGGTAGCAATACGGTTCTTATTATTATTCAGATTTCTTTGGAAAACAAGAAAACTGCGTGAATAAAATATTGCTGTTACAATTTATAAATGTTTAAAGGATCCCCCAAAGCTTTTACCTTTGAATGATTCCGTAATGCTTTCGTAATCAGCCGATCTTATATTTTTCTTAACATTTTAATTGATAAAAAAATCCTGTGGCTTGCGGTGTTTTAGACCAGAAAACAAAGTGAAGTATTAAATTTTAACTTGAAAATAATTGGAATATATACTATATTGAAAGCAAATGACTTTGTGTTATTCTTCTTTGAACAAAGAATCTATGTAGGTTTAAGGAATATACCTTCTACTAGCTCGCCAGTTTCAACCTGTGTTACCAAAAAGGCTCACCTTATAGATGTTTTATTTTATTTAGGTCTTTGTGGGTATTAAGTTATATATATTTTCTTTATATACGGAGGCGCCATGTTTTATATACTGTTTCACACGGTATGACATAAGCAGATTTTTACCACGCTGTCAGACATATTAAATAGTTCCGATTCTTCCAAGATAATGTAATCATTTTCTGTATTAAACAAGCTACTAGTGTTTTGTATCACGGGTATACAATAGTATTCGCTTATCTTACAAGAATATGTAATAATAAAGGGTACAAGGTTCGTCTCTTTTGAAGTTTTGAAGATCATTCTACCGATTTGACAATGAATGTAACAAACAACTTCAGAGATTGATTTCATACATATAACAATTAAAACAATACCTCTTGTGTCTTTTTTTTTTGTTCCAACATTTGGGGGAAAACAATTGACAAGGAAAAACGCTAGGAACATGAGACCAAAATAAGAAAATGGCCAATATTGCTATCAAAGTGTACAGTTAATATACAGACTTCAATGTAAAGGGACGTAACACGAATAGTAATTTCAATTTGCATTGCGGGATTTAAGCATTACAAATTTGGTCTAGATCAATGAACATACTATGTCTCTCCATAATGTTTTCAGTAATAACCGCTATAATGTCATTTAAAACACATGCAAAGAAAAGCTATATGTGTTATATACAGTTCTATATTTTTATTTACTCTCCAAAGTGACCATCATTATTTTATGAATCACATGCATCACAAATTTATACTCTAAGAGTAATGAACATTACCATAGTTATAAACGAAATGCATGACGAACTATAAAAGATTCTATTGAATATAGAGAAAATATTTGTTGCCTTTCCTAGTCAAAAATTGACATTCAAAGCATCTATAGTGAAGTTCATTTATAACGAATTCCTTGGGGTCATTTCAATTGATTTAGAGGTTAAGGTGTCTGTCGCTCATCCTGGAGGTTGCGGGTTCGAACCCCACTGGGGTCAAGACCGTACCTCCTCACATGACCCCATTACTGTTTTTTCCAGGAAGCGGACTCAAGAGTGTCTCGATAAGCTACATGTACAAGCTTTCTTCACAATCGAGCTAAAACAAATTAGTATAAACTAAACTAATAATATGATATAATATAAATTTGTTCCTTGAGTGCCGCGTCACGCTTAATCGTATTATACATGTACCTATGAAATCAAAATACCTCAAACTCAATAAGGGTCATTCATAAGTTATCAAAAATAACCATACTGGATTCCTACCAGTTGTCGGGCGCTACCAGATCTTATGTTTTATGTTTCGTACCGTACAGGCTTTATACCGTACTCAAGGTCCTAGCATACGGAACCATGTCACTTGGACGATTGTTCTTTCGATTTAAGTACCTAAATAGGTTACCCAAACTTCTCATATTTTTAAAACATCCCGCTTGAATCACCTCTCTATTGTGTTACTACTTATAAGGCTAAGCTGTCAAAAGTTGGGGGTTGTCCGATTTTATTGCGCATGCGCTGAGATAAAAGCAGGGGTTCAGTTTGTAAAGGTACACGTAATATCGATATTGCAGACAATGGGAACGAAACTATGTCAGATATATAATTATTTGAATAAAAATGTGTAAAAGTAAGTATATTCAAGAAATACAATTTAAACATTAAAGACCATGTAACGGATGAGGCATAATATAAAATCAATATGACATAAGTAGTTTTAAATACATTTGAAAAAGAAGTTTTCAAAAATGGCGGAGTGGTTACGCCGACGCGGACAGGGTTCAAAGCTCACACTACGCTGAAATATTTTTTTTGGGCTTTCCCTTTTCTTTCTTTTTTTAAGGATCAGCATGAGCAAGAAACATTATTACTGTTCATATTTTATCCTTGTGAACATGTAAACTATAATTGTAAAGAATACAAGCTAAATGATGTGTATCTTGAATGGAATATACTTATATTTATTGTTTTTTTTTCGTACATGTATCTAAAATAGTAAAACAAGCACTAAACATCTTTGATGGGAATAGTGCTTTGCACAAGTTGAGTGCCCGATTATTGGTTGCCCGATGTGACTTTAAAGAGAGAAATTGTACCCCTTTTCTGGCCTCATTTATAAACAAGCTGTGGACGCAGTCGATAAACTGACAAGTTTATAATGTCATCAGAGAACCTAAGTTTATCCTGTGAAAATTTTATGGGTTAACTAGTATTTGTTGCTACACTAAATACAAAAATGTTCATTTTCCGCCCGAGGACCAGTACAAACTAATACAATCCTATGATCCACTGTTCTTCATTTATGAATATAAAACTGTTGTGTTCACCAGAGACCAATGTGAAAGTAACATTCGACCCCAAAATCAATAGAGATTTCCAATTATCATAACTGAATAGACTTCATACAGATACTTCCCTAGACGTCTGATGAAAATTCAACTCGGTGATAAGGAGAGCAGGCAAACATTTCACGTTTCAGGACCTTGTGACTTTTATCGTCTGCAATATGACTCAAGATTATATATAATATGGACAACTAAACAGCCTTCTTCTTCTAGCGAGGTTTGTTCAAAATACAACAACGGATTTAGAAAATTAAGAGCGAAACCTTTCAACTTTCAGACCCTTTAACATTGACGTTTGATGTTATGTCCGCAAATTAACTATCGTATGAGTGGTGTGAGGGTATTGTTAAGTACATAGTTAAAATTCTTATATTGGGTCTGAGTACAATTTATTATGTATTTCTATAATTGGCACTTTAAAGAGCACATTTAATCTGCCCATTGATGTTACATTGTACGTTTCTCATTTTAGCTCACCTAGAACAAAGTGCCAGGATGAGCTATTAGGATCATCCGGTGTCCGTCGTTGATTAAACTTGGCAGAATCGTTCATTGTAGAAAGCTCTATCGTAATTGTTAAAATAATTCCATTAACTACATAACTCTGGTTACTATGGCAACAGGTATACTCAGAAATTGTCTAGTGGACCTCCATCAATATTATTTAAATTATGACCCCCGTATCAAAATTGACCCTGTTTATAGGTCACTTGATTTCACATAGACTTGAGAAGGGTTAATTTCAAA
The DNA here is from genome assembly GCA_022818135.1 of Saxidomus purpurata. Lineage (NCBI taxonomy): Eukaryota > Metazoa > Mollusca > Bivalvia > Venerida > Veneridae > Saxidomus > Saxidomus purpurata. Next base: position 1,749,496 of record JAFMSR010000004.1, read on the forward strand.
ACTCGTCTTGCCTAAAATCACAAGTTAGACCTAAAGCTTGGATATTTGGAATGTACCATTGTGTAGTGGTCCTCTATGAATATTGTTCAAATCATAAATCCCATGGTTGACATTGTATTATACCCAAGTCAGCAATATAAAGTCATATTGGCCCTCTTGTATGGACGAACAAACTGATCAAGAGATAATAACTTCTTTCATTCAACACAAAGACCAATTAATAATGACTCTGACGTTTATAAAATAGTACATCAGATCAATGTCTCCACTTAAGGTTTTAAAGACCAACTGATCGGTATTTTATCATCAAAGACAATAAGTCCATTCATGAATAAAGATGGTAAGATAATATACCTGTCTTACGATATCATTTTGGTACATTATTAAATGCCTAAAATAAAACAAGTATCAATATTGTATCTTCCATCATTAACCGAAGACGTTTATACACTTAACAGGTTTAGAAACGCAAATATTTCCCCTGTTGAACATTTTTATTTGAATGACGCTATTGTTTTTATTTCTATTTAAGTCATTTTTTGCGATGAATTATTGAAACTTTTACAATAATTTAATTTTATATTGTTTTTGTTGTGTATGAAATTTGAATAAATTTGAAACACGATAACACTATCAAAATTAATATTTTGCCACTTTTGCGTTTCTAAACCTGTTGAGTGTACTTTATCTAACATTCTGATTTTCGCCAAATTTTCAACATGTATTTATCTGATACATAAGAAGTCATTAATAGTTTTGTGCTTGAGTGTTAAACTGTTGTTTACAAAAAGATTTCCATAAATGTCCCGTAAATTTAAATATACATTTTCTACTACATATATGACACTAACAGTGTATCATGTATATTGAGCAAATTGTTTAGATACCAATAAACAGTAACACAAAATTACAACTGCCACAGAACTTGAATCTATCTCAAAACATAAAACAATAGGAATAATACTGTATTTTAAAAGTTACCAACTTGCGGCCTAAAGCAAGCGTAATACGGCTGCGCCAAAAAACATTAGCATAACAGAATAACTACATCTGCACTGGCCAAAGTGACCGAAAACCTTGATATTAAATAAAAACAACGACGATAAATAAATTTCTCTGACCGGATTATTTCCACAATACCTAGTTTTTATTCTTTGTTTCTTTTCACCAATGCATACGGACTACGTTCTGCAATGACACAGAAAGGACATAAAGCATTCAATGACACGGAAGGGAACTTGTGATTTGTATTATTTTCTGTATAAAGCATAATTTATGCAAATATAGTTTGCGTATTACAGCATGTGTTTTCAGTTACCAGTCAGCAAACACTTGAACAGCCTTTACATAATTCAGTGGAATTGGGAACAGACATTATTTTCTAAATCCAGATTTCAAGGATGTCAGTTGGATAAAAGTAGTACATATCAGTCAAAAAGTACTAACAACTTGTCAATGTGTATCGGTACTACTTGCTTCAAATCAAACCTCAGATGCAGATCATTCTAGCACAATCTACATGTACAACGCAAATCACCGGATTTTTTAAAAATTGTTTCACCTTTACGAAAATGCAGTACATGTTTTCATAAGTGTGTATATGAATGTATGTTTTACCGCAGAACAGTAAATATAAAAGAAAATGCTATATGATGCAGCTTTGTCTATGTTTGATATGATAAATTAAAAGCTTACCTAAAAGACTTTTTAGCATCTACAGTTTCGGATTTACATCAGTTTGAAAACTAAATGCCAATGTCAATTTCTAAATTTCTGTCAAATTCAGTCACTCGGGTGAGAAGTTCAGTGTTTGTATTAAGTTGTATCGCTTAGTCGCTTTGGTTTGGGACCGGGTAAAGATTTAAATACTTGCAAACAAGATTAATAGTTTTTGTCATGAGAACGTGGTTCAGATCGAAATATCCGTCACCGAGCGTAACTGATGAAAACTTTTTCTTGCATACCGTCTTGCACTTTAAAGTGACATTATGCGCATCTTACTACACAAAGTGTATTTTTGGTGACAATTTTATAAATGCAATTTTTGGTTGCTGTGCATTTAAATGTGATAAATTAATGATTATGCCGCATTAGTATTTGAAATTGGTGCTTTAGATATAAAAAAATCGGACTGATAAAATGATAGTTGATTGTGTCGTTGTTGATGTTGGTAGAGATTTCAGCAGTGGAAGGGAAGCAACTCCTGCATGCAGTTGTTCTTTTCTTAAATTGACTCTCCCAGTCAAATAAGAAAATCAATATTTGGAAAGTTATTTTTTCATACTGGTAGCGGGAAGAGTTTGGTGTATTAGGTTAAACGCTATTATTTCCTCTACGCTTTTGTACACACACCATTTTCAGCTGGATTGTTACTTGAAAAAAATGCGCATAATATCACTTTAAAGTAGATTTCTAAATGAAAACTTATCAAAATGATGAATTATCATGAAAAACAAATGATTTTCCAACGTTGTATTTAGGAAAGTGACGCCACAATGTTTTTAACGTAACGTCATAAGTAATTCACGAGAGTCGTCCGACATATGAGGGATGCCAGACCGGGTGGGCAAAATCACCGGAAATGCCGATCCAATATGAAAGAAATAGGGCTATTTACAGTTATGTAGATGTAACTTTGGAATATTGGCGAGTTCGCCCAGGGAGATATCCCAGGGTAGACCGGGACTATAAACAATTAAAGAAAGAAAATGAAACTCGAGATGAACTGGTTAGAAACCCAGAGTTAGTCTCGTCTCACGTGTATCAGTGCTATACACCGGGCATGTAAAAGAACCATGGGAGCTATTCGTAAAAGAGCTGTTGTCTGGGACTCCGATTCCCTTGCACCTGTGCCTGTCATAAGTCTTAGCAGGTTCACCAAGAAAAAAGTCCCAGGGTCGGCCGGGACTTATAAATAGTCAAAGAAAAAAAGAAGATGAAACTGGCAACTTTTATCAACATCATTTTTTTCTGCTAGTGAGAAACTTCAACACAAACCGCTATGTTATCTTGAAATGTATTTATTTCGATGTCTACAACATTTTCATTTATGTTACCTACATTCACATCATGTTTTGGAGTAGTACAAATATTATACAAGCGTAATGATATTTGTATTAAATCATGCAATACTGTTCATTATGATTTGTCATTAATAACATATTCTGGCTGTTAAGAATTTTCGACAATTACCAGATTTTCTGAACTGTGGAAGTCATCATCTGATACACTTGTATTACCTTTCAAAAACAAATGTATGTTCCATAATTCTAACTTACATTTTTACAAATGTATATCCATATCGTTATAAAATACAATGGTTTTACTACTCAGTGGTTAAGGTCACTGACTGATGCGCATCAATGCTTGTAGTCTGAAAGCTAGAAAGGCTATCTTTTTTTATTAAGAAAGGTCTGCATAAAAAGACCGATTCAGTGCTGGTCTGAAGGTTGGTATTACCACAGGAACTTTACTGTACTATTAATTGAAAACTATATTTAGGACAAATTCAACCTGTTGATTTCTGGTCTGATAATACAACCGTTTGGATTATTCTCCCACGAGAAGATATGACGTATTAAATACCCATGTCTTTTTATCCAAGTGCACAAACGTGATATATCAATCAGAAATATCTAGACAACCTGTCTCTTCTCAATTCTTTCATAATAGTTGTAATGTATTGTTCTAAAATACCAGTTAATGATTCATAATCTAATGATATACAGCTATTTTAATCCAAAGTCGCATGTGCTTCAAATTCATAATGAAATACAGAACATAACCTTTAACTTTAATTGTTTATCAGGGTCACACACACAATGTTACTGACTTCGCAATATCTGGCATGGGGATAACAAAACAAGTCAGCATTATTGCATTCAGTAAAGATATTTAATTGATCAATATTTTACAGTGTGAGAGGTCAGAATTCAAATATTCGATTAATTTAGGTAGGCGGCAGGTATATTGATAACTTAAAGGTCAACTACTAAGCAAAAATGAAGTGACAGTTATTTCAATGGCATGTACATTACCTTATGCAAGACACTAAATAATGAAGATTGGCAGGTTAAAATTTACAGTAAGTGTTCGGAACACGAAGAAAAGTATGTGCATTATGTTGAAATCTCAGTGAATCAACAAAATGACCACCCAGGTCTTTTTAACTTTCTTCATAATGCATAGAAAAATAATTGTACATGTACTGTGATTTGTTTAGAATCTCTACATACCAATTTTCATTTTTTATTAAAAAATCTTTTTTCTGTACTTTTTAAAGTATATTTGAATTTTCACATTCGTTAGTATTGGACCTTTAAATAACATCGTGAATTCAAATAACATCCGTTTAAATAAGTCAGAATACTTAATGTTTCCTTAATTAATTTCAGAACGAGAGACAGACACCTATTGAAAGGGCAAACAGTATGACTAGCAGGGATTACTTTTATTTACACTGTCCTGTGACTTTGGAACATGGTGGGGGTAAGAGTGAGGTTGGGTGCGCACCATAAACCGGTTTAAGCTCCCCAGTGGTGTTTTTGCCACTGACCGTTCCAAAGCGGTACCCCACTATGTTCCTTTAATTGTTCGTTTTGTCCTCGTGTGTTTGCTTTGTATGCTAGTGTGTGTTGGTAGTGTATGTTTGTGTGTGTACATGATTGTGTGTGTGGGTGTGTGTGTTGTGTGTGTGTGTGTGTGTGTGTGTGTGTGTGTGTGTGTGTGTGTGTGTGTGTGTGTGTGTGTGTTGTGTGTGTTGGTGGTGTGCACTTCTGCGTGCTGTGGGGCTCGTTTGGGGAGGCTGCGTTTTTGGTACGTGGCATTCCCTGTTTGATATTATTTTTGTTTTTAGACATTATCGTATATAATCGCCGTTTCTATAGGTAGTCTTGTTTTAATTTATATTGGACGATATATAGCACTGGAACATCTGGACTTATATTTCTTCTCATATTTTGAAAGTAAATAAAATTAATATAAAAATAACATGGATTAAGACGGTTTATAACATGCACATATTCAGACGCATACAGTGTCTTAACATCAGCAATTGTGAGATGCTTTGTTATCTTTGACAACGTTTACTGCTGACTTTTATTTTGACGCTTTAAAAAGTAAAACCATTTCATTTCCTTCTAAAGAGAATCCTTACAGAAGCTGTTAGTCACTGTTCAGCTCAATT
>JAFMSR010000004.1:1755180-1770700 GCA_022818135.1 Saxidomus purpurata
AAGAAAATGAAACTCGAGATAACTGTGACTGGTTAGAAACCCAGAAGTAGTTTCACCTGATCGGGGCTATACACCGGGCATGTAATAGAACCAAGGGATATATTCGTAAAAGAGCTGTACCCGGATTCCCTTGTATCTGCATCTGTTTCTCTTCAACATGTGCCTGTCAGGAGTCTTGGCAGGTTCACCCAGGAAGAAGTCCCAGGGTAGACCGGGACTATAAACAATTAAAGAAAGAAAATGAAACTCGAGATGAACTGGTTAGAAACACAGAGTTAGTCTCGTCTCACGTGTATCAGTGCTATACACCGGGCATGTAAAAGAACCATGGGAGCTATTCGTAAAAGAGCTGTTGTCTGGTACCCCGATTCCCTTTTACCTGCGCCTGTCAGAAGTCTTGGCAGGTTCACCAAGAAAGAAGTCCCAGGGTCGGCCGGGACTTATAAACAGTCAAAGAAAAAAAGAAGATGAAACTGGCAACTTTTATCAACATCATTTTTTTTCTGCTAGTGAGAAATTTCAACACAAACCGCTATGTTATCTTGAAATGTATTTATTTTGATGTCTACAACATTCTCATTTATGTTACCTACATTCACATCACTGACTGATGCGCATCAATGCTTGTAGTCTGAAAGCTAGAAAGGCTATCTTTTTTTATAAAGAAAGGTCTGCATAATAAGACCGATTTAGTGCTGGTCTGGAGGTTGGTCTTACCACAGGAACTTTACTGTACTATTATTCGATCATAGGATATTGAAAACTATATTTAGCACAAATTCAACCTGTTGATTTCTGGTCTGATAATACAAACGTTTGGATTATTCTCCCACGAGAAGATATGACGTATTAAATACCCATGTCTTTTTATCCAAGTGCACAAACGTGATATATCAATCAGAAAAATCTAGACAACCTGTCTCTTCTCAATTCTTTCATAATAGTTCTAATGTATTGTTCTAAAATACCAGTTAATGATTGATGATCTCATGATATACAGCTATTTGAATCCAAAGTCGCATGTGCTTCAAATTCATAATGAAATACAGAACATAACCTTTAACTTTAATTGTTCATCAGGGTCACACACAAGGTTACTGACTTCGCAATATTTCGCATGGGGATAACAAAACAAGTCAGCATTATTGTATTCAGTAAAGATATTTAATTGTTCAATATTTTACAGTGTGAGAAGTCAGAATTCAAATATTCGATTAATTTAGGTAGGCGGCAGGTATATTGATAACTTAAATAACATCGTGAATTCAAATAACATCCGTTTAAATAAGTCAGAATACTTAATTTTTCCTTAATTAATTTCAGTACGAGAGACAAACACGTATTGAAAGTGCAAACAATATGACTTTAGACATTATCGAATATAATCGCCGTTTCACCCGTTCGCCTTTTCGTGTTCTGGTTCGTTCTTTTTTTCAGCAAGCATTGGTTTGATTACATGTATTTAAAGGAAATTCACATAAGAACTAAATAATTATTCTTGTTCGATGATAGTGTCCTTTACATTGATCGCTGCAACTAAACTCTTCAAACGAACTTTCAATTTTCGATTTCTAACGCGAAACTATCCGCCATGACACACAGACGTCATTTTTTGATCACCTAAAACACTGAACTACATAATATACGTACTTGTCCCTGTATATGTAGGTATAAATATTTGGTGTGATATTCTCTTTCTTAACACTTTCATATATACGAGTGAAATGCGAAAGGGGTTACATTGTATAGGTTTCCATAGTGCTGCGTTTTATCAATATAATACTTGATATGTCCATTGCAAACATTAAAAGTATTTCGACTTTACCGAAACGCATTTTCGTCAAAACTTAAGCTAGTTGTCAAATGCTGCTAGGTAGTCTTGTTTTAGTTTATATTGGACGATATATAGCACTGGAACATCTGGACTTATATTTCTTCTCAGAAAGCATATTTTGAAAGTAAATAAAATTAATATAAAAATAAAATGGATTAAGACGGTTTATAACATGCACATATTCAGACGCATAAAGTGTCTTAACATCAGCAATTGTGAGACGCTTTGCTATCTTTGACAACGTTTACTGCTGACTTTTATTTTGACCCTTTAAAAGGTAAAACCATTTCATTTCCTTCTAAAGAGAATCCTTACAGAAGCTGTAAGTCACTGATCAGCTCTATTGCAAAGGTACAGGAACAAACAATCCGTTAGAAATAGAGAACAGAGCAAGATGTTGAAAAAACAACTGTCTCTTAAGAAAAGCCAATAAAAGCTGCCCATGCACATTTCAAGTGTTTACTCTTTCTTCAGATGATTCCGCATATTGATCTGAAAGCATATTTACCATATACCATCCGTATTATACAGAAAAGGTACACAGCATTATGTAAAAGACATAAAGCACCCCAGTCAGGCAAAGAACATTTTTATGATATTTCTGCATAGCTGAGCTTAACTGGATGTAAACATGGGATTCGCGGGATCAAACACCACTAGTGTGATTACTGTTATACTACTAGACAAAACCTGGGAGGTGAAATTATTATTTTTGAAAATTTTGATATTGCGTATGACATTTTCTTACGTTTTATGTTATTTTCCTTTTGAAATAATGTGCTTCATTATTTGTTTTGTGTTATTGTTTTAGAGATTGGAAAGACCCTTACGAAAATGTTTGTACATAATTTCTAAACAAAATGAGAAATGTTAACACTTTTGTAGATTTGAGCAAATGGAATTTTAACCTTCGTTACGCACTACCTTCAAATATGTTTGAAGTACTACAAAGAATTTCTGTTCATCTTTATGCATTTTGAAACAAACCATTCTCCTTTACTTGTAATATGTAGAAATCTAATTGCACTTGAGATGTGGATGTGTTAGAAATATTTTTATGACTAAAAGACAAAAATACAGCCTACTTACTTTTGTGGTCAGACTTCACTAAATCACATTGATGTGTTACGTGTTTTTCCTGTTGAAGACACCATGCGTCACAAATTTCCTTTTTTTTGATGAAAAACTGATTAATATAATTGACAGTGCTTTAACGTAATATAGTCTTCATGAACACAGATATTTGTTCTATAATTTATCCATGAAGATTTTCAGTAAAGGTAATTTACATGACAAACACGGTAGGTTCAACACTAGCTACAAAGATTATAGTTCAAATTAAGCACTTTCCTCGTATATTTTATTCACAAGCCGATCTTACATCATATTATTTATGTATTGCATGAAATGTTTCAAATATATCTTCTACCTGTTATTAACGATTTGGTTCGATAATTCAGTAACTTGTTGTCTATATGTAATGTCGTAAAGACTGTGACAAATAACCAATCAGAAGATTCGGGCTGTTAAATATATAACCATATATGGACAATTTAAATGACTCTCCTTATTCGCGTCACTGTATTCCAAACATATGGCGTGTAATAAAATAGCAAAAGAAGATGTATTATACTGTTTAAAGCATTAACATAGGCCCTATATATTGGGTAATTCAACGATAATCTATACACAATTACTATAATTTGACCGGACAATAATACCTTACACCTCCGATGTCTGCAGATAGGAGGGCAATGACTCCAAATAGTATTAGACAATGGAAGGGTCAGCTGATCAGTTGACATAAATATAGCAATAATTGAAGGGTTATGAATCGTATCATGGGAATACTTAAGGCCGACACGCTATTCCGTTTTGTGGAGAGATATATGATTCAGCTCAATTGCTAATTCTTTCGAATGCCTAATTTGAAAATACGAGAATGACTCTAATGTCATTTTAAAGTAAGCAAGATGCATTCCGACTTGTAGATTAGAAACTGGCCTATCAAACGCACTACTTTAGAACAATTTAATCGGCAAAATATTAATTGTTTCAGTTTTATTCGTGTTGGATTTTTTTTGTTTTTATTCAATTTTCTTTCACTTTCGTTTATTTAAGAGTAAAATGTCGTAAACTAAATGATTCAAAACGCCAGATCCGAGTCTTTCTTGCATTGAAATACACAAAGGTATTGTTTTTGTTTTTTTGCATCCCGTGTATACAGTGAAACATGTGATATTTCTTGGTAGATTTGTAGTTTGTATTCATGAAACAACGATACAGGCATTCTGTGTCAACTCCAAATTCACATTAAGTTTCGATTAAACAACTGATGGACTTATTTTTAATTTAAAGACCCTTCTACACGATGTCAAGGATTCAGATACGTGTGCTATATTAGTTGTTTTTTTTGGTAACAGTTTAAATATACTGTCATTTCTTTACAAATTTTTACATAACTATCGTTTGAATCGAATGAATGTCTCAACTTATTCTTGTTATTAACATACAGGTATTCTGGGAATTTTAGCATATTGTTGAGATAATTTTGGGCTATATTTACAAATTTATCAGAATTCAATCACACCTTGCGAGAACCCTGCAAAAGCGATCAAGTATATTTGAGTCTTGTACCTAAACACTTAAGCTTGTTCATTATTGATGCTGTCAACTCCAAAAAACATGTATCTTGTTATATTTCCTCAAAGCTGAATATAAAATTCCAACTAATGTATTGTGTTCAATGTAGATATGTAGGACAATATTCGATATATTGATATTGATATTGATATTGTCTTTATTAAATAGTTCATATTCTTTGTCTAATGGTGATTTGGTACTCCAGATAGTGAGTGGAAATCCCCTATCTGTTACGACAAGTCAATAATGTTTCTTTGTTCGAAGTAATAGTAGTCAAAATGGATTTTGTGATTGAATCGCTTACATACATCTTACTGCTTGTTAATATCATTGAATAATTGTTAAATCGGTCGAGTTCGTTTGTTAGAGTTTATTCAATTAGTGTACTGTATCGTTTAATCTTTCTTACATAGATGAGTACACACGGCGGATACATGATTTCGCATGAGTAGGGAAGTTTAAGCCCCGTAGACCTAATCACCCCACACCCCGTGAAGTTAAGCCCTTAGCATCACGTTACTCCACATCCCCGTGAGCTTAGCCCCGTAGCACCTGGTTTCCCCATGAATTTAGCCCAGTGACACCAGGTTACCGAGCAGCCCCGTGGCACGTAGTTGCCCAGCACCCTTGTGAAGTTAGCCACGTGGCACCTACTTTCCCCGCAGCGCTGTGGCATCAGAATTTCCAAAAGCACCGATTTATAATTAACCTTTGCATATATTCCTGCGGGACAACGTAAAAACCCGCGCGCCCACTTTCATGAAAACTGTTATTGGCTTCAGCATAGTCATAAGTGCCCGGGCCCTTCCCCCTGTATATACACAAACAGCCCCGTGTCCTCTAGTACTAATGAAGCCTCGGTAATATCGTTTCTGTAAATATCATCCCCGCTTCATGCATTCAGCCCAGTGTCCCCTAATATCAATACAGTATGTTTAATACTTTGTGCCCCCGCGATCACATGAATCATGTCCCGTGTCCTCTATTATCAAAGCAGTTCTGGCAACACCGTTTTTAGAGCGATGACGTCATCATCGCTCTGTAGTTAACAGTATTCCAGAAACTTACCTTTCGGCAAATTACAATATGATTCTCATGCCTCCGCATCTGTAGTCAAAAAGTTCCGTAAGTTTATACAAATCGTTCGATAAAATCATGCATGAGATGAGACAATACACATGTATATGTGTACCTATGTCAATTCGAAACCTTGTTATGATTAGGTTGGTGGCGGTGACATAAGTTTTTCTTTTTAGATGGAAGGATGAAATTATTACGCCAGTAATGTTTGCGAACAATGCGATCGCTTAAGTCAAAGCAAAAAATATAAACGGAAAAGCATTTATAATTATTTAAATTTCTATTTAATTATATATATCTTTTTAATCAATCATTTTCTCAGACCTGATTATATCTAGAATATTTCGGACAAGTTTAAAACCCGGAAATATTGGAAAACCCGGAAAATATTTAAGGAAAACCCGGAAATCAAAAAGCATTCTATAAAAGCTACATTTTGTGTCCGACTGAACTAAAACTGGTATCATTGTGAAGATGACGCTCTAACGTTTCCAAATATATATAAAGCATTCATCCGAATTAAGTACATGTAGTTATTTATTACACAAATACATTTGCAAAGTACAGTATTTTTTGCTATTTTTGTCGGATTTTTTTCAAGAAATGTAAAACCCGGAAATCAAAAAACATGTTCCAAAGACAACATTTTCCATGCGGCTGATATAAAACTAGTATCATTGTAAAGAAGACCCTCTATCGTTTCCAAATATATATGATACTTTAACCCAAAATAAGTAGTTTATAACAAAAATACCTCTACAAGTTAGGGCAATTTTGCCTATTTTTTTGTTTATTTTTTTCAAGGAATATAATTTACGGGAATTAAAAAACATGTGCAAAGACAACATTTTTCATCCGACCAACATAAAACCGGTATTTTTGTGAAGTATACATTTTATGGTTTCCATATTTATATGAAACTTAAATCCAAAGTAAGTAGTTATTACACAAACGCCTCTACAAATTTAGCTAATGTTAGCTATTTTTGCTTCGAAAAACATCTCCTACTAAACAATTTCAACGAAACGTCACAGGGATAAAGCACTACCTAAACTGTTCAAACAATTTATTTCCATGCATATTCCTGGTTGCTATGGAAAAAAATGAACACATTTAAAAACCTGCTTCTCAAACGTCGGAAGACCCAGGGCTTACATATCTAATTTGTAGCATCGTCTCGTAGATCTCTGGCAAGATTAAACAGATCATGACCCTTGGGTCAAAATTGACCCCGTCCGAGGGTCACTTGATCTTACATAGGTTTCTGTTGTAAAAACGTTTCTTCTCTGAAACCACTAGGCATAAAGCTAAGATATTTAGCATGTAGCATTGCCTAGCTTACAGCTACAAATATTGTTCAAATCATGAACACCGGGCCAGAATAGGGGGTCACATGATTCCACATCATTTTATATACAAAAATGTTAAAAATGTTCTTCTCATAAACCACAAGGCTTAGAGCTTAGATAGTAGGCTTATAGCATTGCCTTGTGGACTTCTACCAAGAGTGTTCAAATCATGACATCCGGATCAAAATTGGCCTCCATGGGGGGAGAGGTTACTTGATTTTAAATAGGTTAATATAGGGATTACTTCAAAAATGGTATTGTTTAAAACCATAACACACAGAGCTAACATAAGAAGAGTGAAGCATTGTGTAGTGGATCTCTACCAAAGTAGTGCATTACCCCCACCCCGCAGACCAACGGTTTTTATATATGCTTATATAAGAATTTGTTTAAAATCTTTTTGTCTCCAACCAAAGAACCTAGAAGTTAGACATTCGGCAAACAGCATGATTTAATGGTTGAATACAAAATTGTTTAAATCATGACCTCCGCCATTCCCCCTCCCTCTGTCCCTGCGCCGGTGCTCACTTGTTCTTACATTGAGCTATATAGTAAACTCTTTAAAATCTTCCAACAATTTCGTTAGAACTTAGCAATTCAATGACAATATGCACTAGCTGGTTGTAAAATTTGGCCGATATAATTTGATTAGTAAATTTTTCTTCTATTTTGGTGCTCCTCAATAAACTCACAGATAGAATACAGCCAATGTTAATTTGGCAACATTTCTGATACTAGGCGACAACAACTCGACAACGAGCGATCTAGTGTTTTATTATCGAACTTGACCAGGATATCAGCAAATATATATTGTGACCAAATTTAGTGACAACTGGATAAAAATATTCGAGTAAGAGAGCGGACCAATTTAGCGGAATTCATCCAGTTGATGGTCACATTAAGCGCCCCGTCTCTAGAAACCGGCGTATAAAACATGGGTCATTCATTTCATTTGGCTTTCAGTTATTAAAGTTTACCTGCGGCTAAATTACCATGCAACTAACGAGATAAGTATAGGTTAGTGTCAATATATATGGTAGTGTTAGTTCTCAATATTTACAAACGTGCATAAATTTGATGTAACAATGCTGTAATGTACTCCACAAATAGACTGTTAAAAGTTTTAAGGGGATTTCATGCAATATTCGTTTTACCTTCCTCGACATTTTGATTCGTTAATAAAATTTTAACCAGTTCTTTTCTGAACTTCCTTAATGATCTGCTTTCAAGTTTATAAATTTAAATATAAATGTGTGTAGGGGAAACTCTAGCCTACATCACAAGACACGGCTGTTAAATTAGGAAAAAATTTATCTTATTTTAATATGTTGATAAACATAGCTTTAGTCCAAACTATAAAGTTAACGCAATATCATATTGCATAACTTTGAATGAGAAAGGATTGAATAAATTTAGTTTCATTGTTGAGGTATAAATGTTCTATTCATCAGCCGAGTTTTATGATTTTTTAATAAATAACATGAATATGATTCATTCACTTCAACAATACTTTTAAAATACTAGCTTGCAATTGTGACTGTTTGATAAAAAGTATATATCACTTGAAAGGAATTTGCAGTATCTAGCCTAAGTGAGCAAACTTGAGCAAACTTGAGCAAACTGAGCTCTGTCATTTCGAGCAGGTATTTGATAACTGTAGTGAGGGCGAATACGTGCATGGTCAAGATAAAGTGGGTCAACACTATGTTTAATGTTCCATACTTGATCAAGTATCTACAAGGACTAAGTGACTCAATCAGTCGATCGCGATCTCTGTCTGTTGTCACATATTCGCATGTTAATCGACGTTAGTTGTACAATCACTGGAATTGCAGTGGCTACTATATATAAACTTCATCAATTTCCGGAATGCCTTTGACATGTTACATGGAGCTATATGTACTATATGGAAGACCATGAAGTGTTCCGGCATTCCAGATACAATTATCAACATTAAACGGAGTTTGTACAAAAACACGATATGCCATGTTGTCCACGCCACTGATGTCTATAGTTCATTTGCTGTCACAGCAATGATATTCTCGCTTTTAATAGACTGGGTAATGAAGAACGTCACCAGTCAGCCAAGGGCCTACAGTGGACCTTGACGAAGCTGTTGGAAGATATTGACTTTGCAGACGAAATCGGGCTGTTGTCTCATTCGCATAAGCACATCCGGGTCAAGACACAGAGTCTCAGCCCGGTAGGCAAGGATAAGGGTATCTAGATCAACGTCACGAAAAACAAAAGCATGCGACGTAACACGACACGCTGTGCCCTAATTATGCAGGATGTTCTGCCAATTGATGAGGTCGAAAGCTTCACCACTGCAGTGTTGTAAGCTTGACAGTGGGATTTGATGACAACTTCAAGATCAGGATTGGTAGAGCGAGCCAGGACTTCAACAAATCAAGACCCATATAGAACACCCGAAACATCTTCTGTAAGACAAAGCTAAGGTTCTTCAACTCTAACGTAAAGACAGTGCCGATGTAGGGTTTGGAGACCTGGAGTGTTATCAGAAGTTGCATTTTTGTCAACAACTGTCTCAGGAAAGTGTTGAAAATACACTGGTTAGAATTAATCTCTACCCAAGAGCTTTTGGGGAGAACAAAGCGGGAACCTGTCACCAACACCATATAGGAAACGCAAGTGGAGGTGGCGGGGACGAATTATGCGAAGGGAGCAATCTAACATCACACGACAAGCACTGGATTAGAATCCACAAAGCCAGAGAAGAAGTCGACCAGTCAAAACAGGACGAATGACCGTGCATGCAGAGTTGCGGAAGATTGTCCTTGGGTGAAGCGAAACGGAGAACTGTAGCGCAAGCCCTAAGTGATTGAGTGAGTGATTGAGTGAGTGAGTGAGTGAGTCTAATAGAATTAATACAGCTGAATTATTGTAAAATATGAACTAACATGTCCTTGTTGGCAATAAGTTTTTACACTTTCAGGCAAGAATGAGGAAAATTCATGCTGAAACTTAAGGAGAATAATCGTATCATTTTAACAAGTATTGTACCTGCATGTCACCTTTAGGCTATATGACTTAGATTTACCTCGCAAACTTGCCTTTCTAATTCAAATGCGATCCTGAGTTGATCAAAAATATCATTTCGAGTAAAAAATTACAGAGTACACTTTTTTCAAACAAGTCCAAATACGGGAATAACGAAGGCTTTATGTTGTCATATATGGGTATGTTTTATAATTGCACACTCAGTGTCATAGAAACCAAACAAAAAGAGCCAATAATATTTGGTAATGAAATATCGTTTGGGATCGGTTATTGCGTAGTAATTCCTTGAACCCTTTATGAATATGTGTTTCTTAGGAAACCGAAAACAGCACATACAGGAAAGAAAATAATATACCATCTTTTTACAGATTTCACTTCCCGCTGTTTCCAATCCGTCAGTATTAAATCAGCGGATTTATTTATGACTATAAAAACATTATATTGAATAGCTTTTAAGCTCCCCCTATTCCTTAGAGCCAAAATGTTTTTGTGTGTCTACAGTAAAGATGCTTAATATGAGATAAAGAAATGTATCAAAAATATACTTGATCATCAACAGTCTAAATATCTTGCAGAAAATAGTTATAAATAATGCATTACGTTAGTTTTTATGTATGACTTAGAAGAAAAGGCTATAACATTATAATCAACTACCTGTGAATTTACAGCTTGAAGAATATCTGAGGCTATGTTTCATAATTAGCGTTATGCAAGCTTATATTACCAGTATGAAGTAGTACAAATGGAATGTTTTGGATAAACTATTGTGCAAAGGTGGAAGTTGGTGTCAAATACAAATACATTATATTACATGATTACGCAGTATAAAGCCAGTTTCGGTTTCATGTGTCATATATAATTTGTTAGTGTTATTTATTCGCTGGTTAAAAGAAACCATTTTTTTAATTGACTTGTTCAAGCGTGGTATGCGATACTCATGCTGTGTGACCTTCATCTTTAACTTTCCTAAAACACAACTAATTTTGAGAATTTGCAACGACTTCCTTGAAAGGCTATCCTTAAATAAGTTGTTTTTATATAATGGTGAGAAAATGAGTTCGCACATGTATATTATCAGATACATATATATTATGGATTTTCCTTCTGACTGACATGCAATATGAATATTATTATCTGATTGTTTGCTTGTTTATACATTTTCATTTTTGAACATACGCAGAGATATGTATGTTTTTCTAATACATGTATACCCATAAATAATTGTGGTCTTAAATCGACTAATACACATGTGTTTATGTAAATTTTACTCTTTTTGCCGAAAAAGTATACACACAACTTGGGATAAAATATTTAAAAAAATATTTTTTAAGATTGTAAAAGCTATTAGAAGCAAATTAAGAAACAAAATTAAATATATTAGTTTCACCATCATTATAAATTAACTCGTACTTATCACAAAATGTTATGTAAAACACATTTCTTATCTTACGGAAATTATTTGGATATTATACTAACGCCAATTGATCTCTTTAAGTAACACCTTTTTAAGATAGATATGATACTCTTTTCAGAAAAATATCGTCTCCAGTCGCAACTTACCTTTAGATTTACTCTTAAATATTTTTATGGATAGTATTTCAATATGCACTTACAATGTACGAGGTTTAGCTAATGTTAAAAAAAGGCAACAAATTTTTCAATGGTTAGAAGAAAAAAAGTATTCTATTTGTTTGCTTCAAGAAACGCATTCCACACATGACTTAGTAGATAGATGGAAACAAGAATGGAAAGGGGATTGTTTTTTCAGTGGCAACAAAGGAAACAAGGCGGGAGTAGCAATTTTATTCAATAAATCAGTGCCAAAAAATAATACAACTTATAAAGAAATAATTAGTGGGAGACTAATTTCGGTCGAATTTACTTATAATGAAAAGAATATAACTATTTATAATGTATATGGTCCAAATGAAGATAATACAACCATATTCCGAGATTTAGAAGATGAACTATTAAAAGAATGTAACACTAGCGTAATAATCGGAGGAGATTTTAATACAATTATAAATACAAAACTAGACAAAAAGAATGGTAGGGATGATACGCATATACATTGTAGAAAAATAATTGAGCAGATTATAGAATCCGCAAATCTGGTGGACATTTGGCGATACAAAAATCCTATGCAGTTGCAATTTACGTGGCATTCAAATACAAAACCTAAAATATACAGCAGGTTAGATTACTTTTTGATATCAGACACGCTAGTAAATAACACTAAGATCTGCAAAATTACGCCTGGTTATAAAACTGACCATTCGATCGTAAATTTAAACATTAATTTAATCGATATCAAAAGAGGACCAGGGTATTTTAAAATAAACAATAGTTTATTACAAGACGAAGACTACAAAAAAAGTATAAGAACATGTATAAATGAAACAATTGAAATAAACAAAGAATGCAACCCAAACACACTATGGGAAGTAATCAAAGGAAGTATCAGAAATGAAACAATACAATATGCATCAAAAAAGAAAAAAGACGAAATTGAAAAAGAAAATGAATTAATTAAAGAAATATATAATTTGGAAACTAAAATTATGAATAATAGTGGTGTAGACGATACAGAAACTCTATTGGAAATAAAAAGACAAGAACTTGAAAAGATATATAACTCAAAAATTGATGGATTTTTAATTCGTAGTAAGGCAATCAATATTGAGAGAAACGAAAAAAATAGCAAATACTTTGCAAATTTAGAAAAACGAAATGCTGAAAGAAAAACTATCTACAAACTCAAAATTGGTGAAAAAGACGTGACTGATCAGGACCAAATCTTAATGGAACAAAAAAGATTTTACGCAACTCTTTACTCAAAAAAGCCGGACTTGGAATCCAAATATGATTTCTTTAATTTACATTTGAATAAGATAGATGAGAATCAGAAATCTTTATGCGAAGGTATATTAACAGAACACGAATGCTTCGAAGCCCTAAATGAAATGAAAAACAATAAAAGTCCAGGCTCAGATGGCATAACAAGCGAATTTTATAAGGTTTTCTGGGAAAATATAAAACAATATTATATTGCGTCTTTAAATTACTCATATACAAATAATCATTTAACCGAATTACAGAAGCAGGGAATAATTACGTTGCTTCCAAAAGAAGGAAAAGATACACTTGTCCTATCAAATTGGCGTCCAATCAGTCTACTAAATGTGGATTATAAGATGGCTACAAAGGCAATTGCTAATCGATTGAAAAAAGTAATAAATGCTGTTATAAATCCAGCACAAACAGGGTTTCTGAAAAATAGGTACATTGGCGAAAATGTCAGACTTATATTTGAAACAATACAATTCTTAAATGACAACAAAACACCAGGGCTTCTTATATTTGCTGATTTTGAAAAAGCATTTGACAGCCTCAGTCATTCTTTTGTTTTCAAATGTTTAGAGAACTTTAATTTTGGACAGTCTTTTATAAACTGGATAAAGCTGTTTTACAACGATATAAATAGCGTAGTCATAAATAACGGTCATCTGACCGAACAATTTCCCATAAAGCGTGGTTTAAGACAAGGTTGTCCCCTTTCATCTCTGCTGTTCATTTTGTGTATTGAACCTCTCGCAAACTATATAGAAATTGATAAACAAATAAAAGGTATTACAATACATGGACAAGAAATTAAACAAACACTTTTTGCAGATGATGCAACTTTTCTGAATAATGGAGAAGAAACATCGTTTAATGAATTACAATGTAGTCAGTGTTATTACAAATTTCGGAAATATAGCAGGTTTACAATTAAACTATCACAAAACCACAGTATTGCGTGTTGGATCGCTGAACCATACAAACATTAAATTAAGCCCAAAAAATAAATTTATTTGGACCTCTGAATCAGCGAAAACTTTAGGCATGGTATTCACAAACAATTCTGAAACAAATCAAAAAGTTAACTTGGAACCTAAACTAAATAGTTTTAAAAATTGTTTAAAACAATGGGAACACAGAAAACTAACTCTCCTAGGAAAGATCACTGTTATAAAAACATTTGCAATACCAAAGCTAATATATCCTTTAACTGTACTACCAAATCCTGATTTAAACACAATAAAAGATATTGTAAAAGTTATGTATAATTTTATATGGGATAAAAAACCAGAGAAGGTCAAAAGGGAAGTTTTGCAGCTGAGTTATGAACAAGGTGGGATAAAAATGATAGACCTAAATAAATTTTTAAATGCAATCAAGGCGTGTTGGGTTAAAAAATTCTGTGAAAATGAATCAAGTAAACTATGGAGTATATTTTACAGAGATATATTAGATAAAGTAGGTGGCACATTTGTATTTCAATGTAATTTAGCTGAAAATGATGTAAAAAGTATATGTAAAGAAAACAAATTTCTAAGTGACATTCTAATAGCATGGACAAAAATAAATCAAACAAATTCTTTGGAACAGTTAGGTAAACAGATCATATGGAATAATTCAAATATAAAAAAAGACAAAAATACGTTCTACTTTAAGAAATGGCATGAAAAAGGAATAACAAATATAGAACACTTTTTTGACTACAGAAAAAATACTTTTTACTGCTTTGAAGAGTTTAAGCGTATATATGAACTAGAAAACAGTGACTTTCTAATGTACTACCAACTCATTAGTAGTATTCCAAGAAGATTAAAAGAAATGTTGAAAACAGAAGGCATAATATATGATATTAAACCGAAGTTATTGTATGCACTAAAACAATCGAAAACGCCAAACAAATTATTGTACACAAAACAGTTCAACGTTAACTCAAACTCAATGTCACTGAAATCGGAAATAAAATGGGAAAAAACTCTAAATAAAATCGACATTAACTGGAAAAGAGTATACTCTCAGACCTTTAAAGCAACAATTGACACAAAAATGAGAAATTTCCAGTGTAAATATATCATGCGAATTTTACCCACAAACACGACCTTGTTAAAAATGAACATAGCTAACACAAATATATGCGACTTCTGTAATATGCATCCTGAAAGTCAAGAACATTTATTTTGGACATGTACTTATGCTCAAATTTTATGGAATAGATTAAGTGAGTTTTTACAAAGACATAACTTTGTTATTCATTTCAATTTAGAAAACATAAGCTTTGGAATATTACAAAATAACATGAAAACTAATGTTGTAAACTTTCTTATCATTTTGATGAAGTCTTTTATTTTTCAAATGAAATACAGAAAAAAGTTACCACATTTTGACATTTACATTAATTATCTGAAAAACAGAATCAGGATAGAAAAAGAAATAGCTGAAATGAATGGCAAAATTCAATATCATAATTTAAAATGGGGAACTCTTAATATTTTCTAAGTTTTTACACAACAAAACCTCGTACCTTGTTGTATACGATGACTATTATATATGTTTGTATAAGACTGAATAACAGAAAGAACAAACCTGCACTGGAGACGACACACAAATCATATTTCCTCTTTTCTTTATCTTTTTTTAATGCATTTTGAATTAAATTACAATACTGTTTTGAAGTGTTAAGCGTGAATCAGCATATTTACCAAGGGATTTTAACATCAGATATTGTTTTTGTATGAAAATAAGTATATGTATATCT
>JAFMSR010000004.1:1771200-2009247 GCA_022818135.1 Saxidomus purpurata
GTTAACACACTATTTAAAATGCATTTCACAAACCTTGTGTAAAATTAAATTATTTTACAAGTAGATATAATTGCATATATTTTTCACAGGTAACTAAGATATATGCCTGATAGTAGCTCTCGCGTGACACTTCAACAAACTTTAACTCGCATGCAAATATTAACCAAACTTTTTTAGTTCAACAAGGTCCATAATTTGTAATAAACTCAGTCAGGGTTAGTTATATGAGGTGATTATTTGATACCCCTAAAGACTATACTAACGTTTTTAATAAATCTGATGAGTGGTCAATAAGATATATGCATGATAGTACCTTGCATGCAAATCTTCTACGTCAAAGAAGGCCCATAATGTGATTAAAATTAACTCGACAGTCTGACACCCTTGAAAACATTAACGTAGTTTCAAATAAATCTCATATGTGGTAACTGAGATATGGTCACGATAGTACCTTGCATGCAAAACTCTGACCAAAGCTGCAGCAAAATTGACTGTTATAGCCCTCCTTATTCTGTGAATAGTCGAGCTACCAAAATATATAAAGATACATGTTGCACTATGATGCCATAGAGGTCTTATTTACTTGTTTATTACTGTGTCGGGTGAATTTTGTATATCATAAACTGACAGTGGACTGTAACTGTATTGGCTCTACAATATGCTAAAAAGAGTTTTAAAATGAATCGTTAAAATAACGTCAGTTTTATATGATAGACAGATTTTATTGCATCCATATAGGCTAAAAAGCCCGTGATGACATACACAGTACATAATACAAGACATGCAGCAAACAGTGGTCTACATCAAAAATACAAACACAATTAAACTGAAAATTAATTAATTCGGAAAAGATCAGAAATAAACATAAGATTTATCCTGACCTTGGGTATTGATAAGCAATATTTTTCATATGTTTGATAGTACTTAGTACTCATTTTGATAGTACTTAGTACTCATTTTGATAGTACATAGCGCAAACTATTATTTATATACATGTATATATATTTGTTTTTTTAATTGATTTGGTGTTTTACGAATGCATTGAAAAATGGAAACACCGCATAACTGCAACAATTAAATGAACGAGTATTTAAAACTCATTTAAATCTATAAGTATACCCACATGACACATATACATACATACACATATACGTGCAATAACCCATACAATGGAAATAGTATAACCAACAGTTAACCTTACCGAAAGAGGACAAAATCTAAGGTCAACTATATGGATATTCATTCCATGAAGTTACTACAAGAAAAATAAAAAATCATTGGAAAATTTAAAATTTATGGCTATATTCAGAAACGTTCCTCGACTCAAACTCGAACAGATAATTACCTTTAATCGGGTAACGGTCGATGCATTTCCTCCAATGAGGAGGGAAGGGTCGAGTAACCTCGAGTAAAGACAGATATTTCGAGGAGCGAAAGCGCTTCCTCGAGCTGCACTCAAGGTGTCATTTTGAATATGACTCCAGTGAGAAATTGACGAATTGCATAAAATAGATGAAGTTGTATAGGTCCGTATGCCATGAATAGTTTTAAGGGACAGAGGCAACCCCTTAGATGATTTTAATGATGTGGAATTCTTCTTAAAATATAATACTAGTACTTAAAAAACGAAATAAACCTCAGTAGGCAATAAAACATATTTTATGACAAAAAACTCACCCTAGACAAATTCCGCAGATTTTTTTCAATCATTCGCTATAATAAAGTAAAACTATAGACAAATAAACATTGCACGATCAGGATACAACAGTATAATTATATCTCTCTGTTTTTATTTCTCTGATTTCAAAGTTGTATCTTGCTAAATTGTACATATTATCACAGGGATTCACTGCATGGTATTAAATATTTTTGTCGCAGCGCACCAAACTCACCCCGACCCCAGAGACACACTCGTTCGTTCTTTACCTCTCTCTCTCTCTCTCTCTCTCTCTCTCTCTCTCTCTCTCTCTCTCTCTCTCTCTCAAACTGTGTGGGCCTCATTGGTGCTGTGATTACGACATTCGATTCGCAACTTAAAGGTTCCGCGTTCAATTCCAAGTTAGGCCACTTGACAAATGTCCTAGACCAAAACATTTTTATGCCACAGGTGTCTCAGTTTATCCAGCTGTAACTGTGTACCAGATATGAAAATCTCAATTCTCTCTAACAAGTGATAGGTTCGGCCAAGTATGGTGTCTCGAGAGCGATAACTATAAGCTAAGAAGAGAACTTGTTGCGTAATTGAGCTAAAATATACTCAACCAAAAATCAAAGGGTCAATTACATATAATTTAAATGTCTTGACAGACAAAACCTTGAATAAGTAAATAATATACTGTGAGACAGTTGCAATGAAACAAATGCTTTTCTGGTAGGGCCAGGTACTGATCTTATAAGTTAAGCCATTTTTTAAGTATTTGTTTTAAAACAATCAATGTGCGGTACTGATCTTATAAGTTAAGCCATTTTTTAAGTATTTGTTTTAAAACAATCAATGTGCATTGATATTTTTTATAAAGCTTAGCTAGAGTACACACGTAAAACAGTGATCTTGCAAATGGCGTCAGTAGAGCGACACATTCAATTAATGCTTTCTCATACTTTTAAATAAATGTATAATGTGATGACTGATGCGGTTACAACCAAGAACATTGTTATTTTCAAATCAGATCATATTGTTACGAAAAAAATCAAAATCTCTGACTTTTAGGTTTACTTCTTGAAGATGCGGGAAACGGAATCGTATCTGATTACACAATTCTTTAAACTGTCATGACAATGTGTATTCCATATTTATGTATGAATCAATTGTTAAAAGATTTGATTCGGGTGATTAACGCCTCAAACCTTCCTCGAGAAAGTCAAGGATGACTTTTGACTATGAATACCAATTAGTCACTCGAGTTCACCTTACTTGAGGCGTCCTTGAGCATCCCTCAAGGAAGCCTTTCCAGAGTATGAGTCGAGGTGGAGTTCGAGTGACGACTCTGAATATAGCCATTACAATTTTTTTACCCTTACCGAAAGCGAAAGCGTAAGAGTAAAACCTAATGCAAGTATAAACAATATATACTTAATAGAAAAATTGTCAAAAGTATAAGTATTAGAAGTGGAAGTATTGAGGTATGAAAATGTATATCGCATTACGAAACTGTCGTTCTGATTTCAAATGCCTTATATATAAATATTCCCAAACTTTGTACTTTAGTTTGATTTTCTGAATTTAAAAGTTCCACAAATTTGACCATATTTGGTCTGACCCAGTATTTCTTTGGTACATATTGTTTTCTTAAATCTTTGTATATTTGACATTCTATTACAAAATGATATTCATCCTCTAGTATTTGACACACATTACACTTTCTTTCATCTCTAGGTATACTAACTGGTCTTATCCATCTTCCGGCCTCAACTTGTAATCTATGATAGGATACTCGTAAACGTGACAATGACTGACAAAATTTATTTGCATTGAAAAATTCAAGATATGGTTGAAATCTAAATGACGAGATTTGTCTGTAAAATATAGAGCTCTACTGGAATTATTTAATCTTGAATTCCAGTTTTGGATAAACTGGTCACTTAGTCTTTGTTTAGCTAAATGTAAAAACAAATTAACATGTCCCACCCCTTGAAATATCCAAGCATCTACAAAACCGAAGGAACATAGTAAGTCTTTAATCAACGAACACCAATTACGTCTACCATGATGTTGTTCAAAATCATTTTTAACAATGTATACGTAATATAAACGTACTTGTTGTGACTAAGTTGTAGTATTTTCAGCCAGTATTTTATTATGTTAAGCATATGAATTGTTCTAAAAGAAAGTCGTCCCAATTCACCATATATAAAGTCATTTTGTGTAGACTTTTTAACACCTAAAAGTTTCTTACAAAATTGCATGTGTACTCTCTCAACTGATGGGTCATTAACAAAACCACATACTTCGCTACAATAATTTAAAATCGGTGACACAAGCTTATCAAATAAGTCTAATTTATGTCTTGGTGGTATATATGTGAATTTATATAGATACTTATTTAACTTAAACATGGCTTTTTGAGCTTGACCAGATAACGTATTTTGAGCTGTGCTAACTGAACCTCCACAAGTAAAAACGATACCAAGGTAACAGAATGTATTAACAATTTCTATAGGTTGTCCGTCATATATGAATTCCAGGTTTCTAGATATAGCTCCGCTATTTTAATAAAAGTCATAACTTTCGTCTTTTCAACATTGACCTTAAGTTTCCAAGTTGTACAATAATAATGTGAGTAAGCAAATATTGCTTTGCAATTCTTCTGCAGAATTTGCAAATATCACTATATCATCTGCATAAAGCAGTAAAAATATCTTAAACATATACTGACATCTAGACCTGTTGTGCCGCTATTTATAAATACATTTTCTAGGTCATTTATGAATATAGAAAATAGAAAGGGAGATAAACACTCTCCTGGTCTCACGCCCAGAATGCATGTGTATTCTTCACCAAATGTGTTGCAGTATTTAACTCTTGATTTGACTGTCTCATAAATAGATTTGACTACAGTCTAACCTGCATTAGCGGTCACCTGTATATAACGTGACCCTGTCTGTAACGGTCAGTCTAAGGTGCGACGGCAGGAAATTACTCTAAATGTAACCTGTTTATAGCGTGACCCTGTTTAACGCGGTCAGCGGCCACTTATTTTAGTCCGGAACTGATTATATAACGGCCAGTGACGGGTTTTGAACGAGAACTTTAAAAAATACATCGTGCAAGTAATAATATTACGGCAATTAGCCGGAAGCATTAAATAAACAGCTGATTGAAACCCATTAAATGTGGATTATGATCTTGAATATGTGTGAATAATACAAAATTTCAAAGGATTAGATAATTTAGGTGAGTTTGTTTGGTTTGCTTGATATTTTAGTGATTATCTTGAGCAATGATTGAGCGACGTCGTCTTTATGCATGAGATTTTTTATGAATTCCCGTGATTTTGCGTTAACAGGTTTATTGAAACATTATTAGGTATAAAAATCTATGACAAGGCAGTCTGTATGCCATTTTTTCCCCAGTATGTCTTCACCTAAATGTAAAGCGCTTTCGTTAGAAGAGCGAGTTCGTGTAATAAAAGCGTTTGAATGTCGGAATAGTTCTCGAAAACTTGCTGATCAATTTTGTGTGGGATTGCAGCTTCAACAAATCAGAAGAAAATAACAGACTTCTCTACGAAAGTTAACTAATTATGTTCATGTACATTTGTATATTGTTTTACATTAAAAGCATTAATAAGTGCATCATATAAATTGATATGCCATATGTGTAATGTAATAACCTATCGTAACTAGATATTGTTTTATTTTATCAAATTTTTATCATATCATTGAAAACCTGGATATAGTGGTCACCTGTCTATAGTGGTCACTTTCGCCAAGTCCCCTTGCTGACCGCTATAGGCA
Organism: Saxidomus purpurata; assembly: GCA_022818135.1. Lineage (NCBI taxonomy): Eukaryota > Metazoa > Mollusca > Bivalvia > Venerida > Veneridae > Saxidomus > Saxidomus purpurata. The sequence goes on from JAFMSR010000004.1 coordinate 1,776,658, forward strand.
GGTTAGACTGTATATCTAAAATTTTACCTCTTAACACTAATTGTATCAATTTGTACCATAAATTATCTCTAACAACATAATCGAATGCCTCGTGTAATCCACAAACAAGGTGTACAGTTGCTTCCCCTGATTCAAAACATGTGAAATTAAACCGTTTAATACAAATATATTATCCACAGTACTCATTCTAGACCTAAAACCCGCCTGAGCTTCTATATAAACGTTGTAATTATCCGCTCAAGCCGTTAACCTATTGTTAATTATGCGAGTAAAACGTTTTCCGATACAACTTAACAAAGTAATACCACGATAATTTTGAACATTATTTATGCTTCCTTTTTTGTAACGGTATAACATAGCCTTCTGACCATCGCTCAGGAAAATATCCAATTTCAAAAATTTTGTTGAACAAAGAATACAAAACAGGTACTAAAGTAGTCTTACCATTCATGAAAAATTCATTAATAAGCAAATCGGGTCCACCAGATCTGTTAGTTTTTAATTCTTTTATTGCAAACTGTATCTCTTCCATACTTATTAGACAATTTAATTCTTCAAACATAATCTTAAACTCATTTTGTTCATAACGATTTACAAACTGTAGAATGTCTTCATCTGGAGAGAAAAATCTGTCATCTGGGTTATTGACTGCTTTAAAATATTGTTCAAAAATCGATAAGGGTATATTTGATTGTCTCACACCGGTAGATTCTTTTAACATGTTCCAGTACAAACGAGCATTCTTGTTTCGCGCTTTCAGTAACTCATACGTCTTTTCTTTATCAAAATTATATCTACATTTTCTCAACAATGCCTTATACACAGATCTTGCATTTACCATATGTATTCTATTGACATCATTCTGACAGTTTCTGTATTTATTAAGACATTTGTAAAATAGTTGTTTCTCGAAACATTCCTCATTATACCACGGCTGACTAAATCCCGAGGTTTGTGTTCGTTGTTCTTTATCTAATTTTACCCTTTTGATAAACGGAGATGCTACATTACTGAAAATAGATTCAAATTTTTGTATACAGTTATCAATATCACAGCCTGAAGAACTAGACAATATATCATACGATAAGGTATTGAGCGACTCTGTATTTTCGACATTCAATAGTGCTTCAATATATTGATCTTTTAACTCTGGTTTCCATACATATTTAAAATCAGGACCCAAATATTCTTGTTGTATACTGCAATTATTGCAATCACCCTCTTTACCACGTTTGAATGAAAAAGTAACATATATTTGACAGTGGTCTGATAGTATATTGCGACAACCAACTGCAAATCATGTATATTATCAAACATACTAGTTTTACATAACAAATAGTCTACAACACTGCATCCTCTATTGTTGACAAAAGTATATTTCCCCAAATTTAAATCTTCCCCTTTTCGACCGTTTACAAATCTGTACCCAGTTTGTTTACAAAAATCAAGCAATAATCTCCCGTTATTATTCACGTGCCCCTTATCTTGAGAAGACCAGTATAATATAGAGTCATTTTCGTAATCTTCTGGTAATACACCATTGATACCAGTGTTAGAATTGTCATCAGTTACATAATCTGGAAGTGTAGAAGTGCGGGCGTTTAAATCGCCGAAAATCATACTTCTCCTGTGAGGACTTGATGATTGATCTCGCCTGATAGAGCGGTTTCTTGCACGTGAAACATGCGCAACATTAGCAGATTCAAGATTTTCAATAGTTTTTTTGAGAGTTTGTTCACTTGATGACTGCGGAGATATTTGTTCATCAACACTTGGAATATACGGCTGATTTTGCTCTAGGATTGTTGATTGGCCGGTTGCACAAGACACGATTATCCAAGCGGCTATTATACCATAATAGAGAGTTATCGAACACGGAGTTAATCCTGAGTTATGTTCCGACTTTCTTCGTTTGCTGGACGATTTTTTAAATGCGACTTAAAATATCTTACGTTCGTGCAAGCGAGTTATCAAATCTAGGCCTATACAAGCTGATGTTATACTAATGTACTGCTATTGGTAGGAATCTGTTAAAAACGAGGTACGTTGTTTTTGCCATTTGAAAGAGAAATTGTGTAAGAAATGGTTGACAAATACAATGATGTTGTAGAATAAGCCAAATAAAGCAAAAAAGTATCTTACTTTAAGAATTTCAGAAAAACTGCGCGGACGTATCACATCAGAATACAATTAAAATATACATTTTTATCTTTAAATACAATCTGCATTAATAATAATAATGATATTAATAATAATTATAGTAATAATTATTCATGATCATTAATAATAATATTAGCAATGAACTAATGATAGTAACAGTTAATACATTTTAGTTTTTATTCATTATCATAATTATTATAATTTTTATTATTATTATCATCATCATCCAAAACATTTTAAGCGGAAAGCGAATTTAGCCCAGTGACATTTCTTATGAATAAATGTACTTGAGTGCATAAATATCTGCTGTGATCTGTTCATAAATATCATTGCGGAACAGCCACCTCTAAACTGAAAGAACTTGCTGTGTTTTTATTTTTTTCACTAATTTAAGTTTCTTGTAATGTAAATTATAAATGGTATGTGAAAACCGGGGAAAGGATATCAGATGATAGCGAACCTTATTACGGCATTTTTGTAAATTTTAATTACACTTAATTAAATCAGATTCTGACCACTGGGTATTCAAAAAGGCGGATACCCAGCTAGATTGAAAACTCGGCCAGCTGGGAGTTGGATTATTCGAAACTAACTTGGTATTGGTCGTAACTTATGCAAAAACCCAACTCATAGCTGGCTGGATATTCGAGTTTAGCTAGGTATTCGTTGAACGTTTTTCGAACACCAAACCTCCAGCTGGCAAGTTATTTGAAGCTAGCTGGGTATTCGCAAAACGCATTTTTAGCGTATACCCAACTCCCAACTGGCTGGGTATTCGAATCTAGCTGGGTATTGGCCTTAACGTATGCAAAAACCAAACTTCTAGCTGGCTAGATATTCAAATCTACCTAGGTATTGAATACCTCATACCCAATTCCCATCTTCCAGCTAACACCACAGACGTTAATATTTATACCAAACAATAATTGAAACAACCGCTTCCAGAGACAGTTACCCAAGGTGACGGATATTTCCATCTGAACAAAGTGGCTCGTGATAAATACTTTTTCTTTAATACCGTCTTGCACTATAAAGTAAATTTCTAAATGCAATCTTATCGAAATAATGCATTTTCATAATAAAAACAAACGATATTCAGATATATTGTGTCATATGCAGTCATGTATTCTGTTTCGGACTTTCATGCATCGGCTTGTTTTCTTTTATTTCATCATTAAATGAAATATGGATGTAATTTAAACAGAATATATATCACATTTTAAACAAGGTGAGAGCTTGAGGCTGGATCAAGGCAAATGTCTGCCACATATAGATAACGCCGTATACAATGTATATCTCACAAATAGCTATTTTCAACGCATAAAGCACACGACAGACTGAGGGACGGACCGACGGACGGACAACGACAAAACTATACAAGGGATTAATAAGCGTTAGTTTCCATAAAAAGCAAAGGCATACCAGTCGTTGTATCACTAGCAGTATCTGTTAGGTGCAATCCTGTGTTTTAAATCCTATCAATGGCGAAAAACACGCATTCTACGGAAAAGCGGTATCTGATTCTAATAAAAATATTCTTCTACAATATTGCCCGTATCTATAATAGCCATGTCTCTTCTTAATTAATCTTAACACTAATTAGTCACGCATAAATGAGTTTATAATTTCCATGTTCAACGATAAATTGCCGTATAAACCACCCTACTAGCAGGTTTGGATAATCGCGCGTTAATCGGAATCATAACCGTGAAAAATATGTTCCGGCAACTCGATTATAATAAGCGGCGCTTATCAAATCAGTTGCTGAAAGATAAGTCGGTGTTCATTAAATCAGTGTTGTGCAACTGGATTATTATAATCGAGGGTTGGTTAAGCGCCGATTATATTTGTTCAACAACCGGCCAGATGTGTCTCTTTTAAGAGTGACAGTTTTTCCTATAGAAACCTGGTCAGTTTGTGATATAACACGTGTTGCAACGTTTTTGCTTGGCAAAACATCCTGTCTGAACTCTGTTTCCTGATTAAAACACGGTACATCGTTATGCATTGTCGGCATTGTATTTGCTATGCACTGCTGCATACTAGTTTGACTATCCGTGATTTCACCTGTTGTATTTAACAAATTTGTAAATCCGCTTTGTTGACTTAACTGAACAGGGGTGTAGTTTGTCTGATAGAATACAGGGGGAGGACTAACATGTTTTACATATGCATTAGGCTAACTTGATTTTGCACCTGTATATTGTTACCTGGCACAGTATATCCCAGTTGCTGCACATTCATACCTGATTGTAAATCCGGCTGTGTTTGATTGCAGACACTGTGCTCACTTATAAAGTTAATCTGTGTGAGTCTGTCATAATTCACGTAATGATTCCATTGTGGAAATTCATCATGAATAACTCGTCCATCTGCAATGATCTTTGCTGGATATGCTATTGTGACCTTGGATCGCTGGTGTTGTGACCGATATTCCTTAAATTTTGGCCAAAGCCGAGATCTCGCGGCCTGTATTTCCTTTGGGAGATCATGGTCCACTGAACAACCAGGGAAGTCTTTCAGCATAAACGCTCTGGTCATTATATATTCAACATCCCCGTAGTCTCTAAAATTAACGATAATGGGCCTCTTATTAAAGTTCTTACCGGGTTTCCTCGCTCTTAGCCTGTGTGCCCGTGCAAGGTACATTTCCTTTGTGTCAAAACAACGTTCATTTCTGCTTTATACAATTCCTCTGAATATGAGATTATTCCTCCGAATCGATGGACTTATACGCCAGTGCACGAGTGAGTTCCGTATGAGCGCTTTCACCACCTGCGTAATTGTTCGATTCATCTGACCCATTGAATTTTGAAATTTTAGAAAAGTTCAAACTGCATGTCACCTGTTCGTTTCTTATGAATCTTAAGGCCGGTTTCTCAACTTTAGCGAGTTAAATTTTTAACACCGGTGTTAGGTAACCAACCAAGTAACCCTGCAGTTGTAACGGTTTGATTTGTAACAACATTGGATTTCTTTGCATCGGGTTTACGTAACTCGCCAATAACAAAAGTACATCATCTATTGTGATTTTCTCGTGCAAGCATGTGCATTTACATGTTGAGCGACCACCTAAATTCACAATTCTTGAAAAGGTTATTCTTTTTAAATTAATTGAAGAATAGAAAAAAAATGTATTAATGGAAAATATGACTGCTAGGCCACCGTGCTAGATGATAATTATTTCATTAATTTGAAGCCCTTTCTTTCAATGCATTAGTATTATACACTGTGTCTTAATGTTCTCAGGTTAAATTGGTAACAACAGACAATTTTGTGCGTTCAACAGGGCTTGATCATCTAGTCCTTTCATTTTTTTACGGCAATGGGAGGGCATTTTGCAAGAAAAGGGTCGCCATATAACCAAATACAAATAAAAGTAAATGCAAGGACTGACCGATAATCCAGCTGAGTTTAATAGCTGATGAGCCGAAATGTTCGATTCACTATCATTAAGATCAAAATAAAGCTAATTTCTCGCTTGAGACAATATTCATTTCTAAAGTAAACAAGAGCTGTCACATGACAGCACGCTCGACTATTCGAAAGGTTGTAGGTAAAATGGGTTTTTTGTCAAAGAACAGGAGTATTGTGTAATTGTCTGTAAGAATTAAGGTCAAAGATATGAAACTTGTTCAAAGACCTTTGTAAATGTACATTACATTCAAAGCCTTACTCTGGATTCTGTAAGCCAAGTGGAGGGAGGAGGGGATAATTTCAAAGAAATACATCACCTTGTAAATTTGATCATGAATAACTTTGTAACTTTTCAAAATTGAAATGTATAGAATTAAAAAAGCATGACCGCTGCATGCTGCATAATTATTCTATGATATTTCAAAAGAAAGCCATTTCGAGTATTTCCATGTTAGTCTGGTAAAAACTGTGACAAAATTCTAAGTTAAAAGGGGCATAAATGTCAAAAATCAAAAACATTGGTGAAGATGTTGACAGTAAACATACATTTTAAGTCCATAAAAAAATCAAAGTTAAAAAGGGGCATAAATCTGTCAAAAATCAAAACAGAGTTATGGGGATTGTTTCCTCAGATGTAGATGTTGATGGTAGACACATACTTTGAGTTTCAAGTCAATACCTTTGATAGTATTCAAAACATTTGACTTTATAAAATCTTTTACCAAATATTCTAAGTTAAAAAGGGGCATAAATCTGTCAAAAATCAAAACAGAGTTATGGGGATTGTTTCCTCAGGTGTAGATGTTGATTGTACACATACTTTGAGTTTCAAGTCAATACCTTTGATAGTATTCAAGATATTTGAATTTATAAAAATCTTAAACAAAAATATCTACGTTAAAAAGGGGCATAAATCTGTCAAAAATCAAAACGGAGTTATGAGGATTGTTTCCTTAGGTGTAGATGCTGATGGTAAAGATATTTTGAGTTTCAAGTCAATACCTTTGATAATTTGCAAGATATTTGAATTTTATAAAAAACTTTAACCAAAAATTCTAAGTTAAAAAGGGGCATAAATCTGTCAAAAATCAAAACAGAGTTATGGGGATTGTAGATGTTGATGGTAAACATACAGTTTGAGTTTCAAGTCAATACCTTTGATAGTATTCAGGATATTTGACTTTATAAAAAACTTTAACCAAAAATTCTAAGTTAAAAAGGGGCATAAATCTGTCAAAAATCAAAACAGAGTTATGGGGATTGTTTCCTCAGGTGTAGATGTTGATGGTAAAGATATATTTTGAGTTTCAAGTCAATACCTTTGATAGTATTCAAGATATTTGACTTTATTAAAAACTTTAACCAACGCAGACGCCGACGCCGACGCCGACGCCGGGGCGAGTGCAATAGTCTCCTTATTCTTCGAATAGTCGAGCTAAAAATGTCTGATATAATTGATACTAATATTTAAGCAAGAAGATAAAAATTGAAGCAAAACTATTATATGTACCGATACCTTCGTTCTAGAGCATTTCTTACTTTTTAAATAAACATTTAGTACAATTTTTCATTCAAAACATGCCTTTTCACTTGTAAAATCCATTAAGGGGATTATGACTACTATGCTATTTTTTGACCAAGGGGATTTCGACCAAGGGGATTGTGAAATACACTCGATGCAATCAATAAATGGACAAGAAAAAAATAGGCGTAGGAATGGGGGTCAGGTTGGTTCTCCCCCTCCTCGCCGGGTCAGACCAGGATATTATATTTTAACATGAAATAAAACTTGCACGATCAGGATACAACAGTATAATTATATCCCTCTGTTTTTATTTCTCTGATTTCAAAGTTGTATCTTGCTAAATTGTACATATTAGCACAGGGATTCACTGCACGGTATTAAATATTTTTGCCGCATCGCACCAAACTCACCCTGACCCCAGAGACACATACGTTCGTTCTTTACTCTCTCTCTCTCTCTAACTGTGTGGGCCTAATTGGTGCAGTGATTACGACATTCGATTCGCAACTTAAAGGTTCCGCGTTCAATTCCCAGTTAGGCCACTTGACAAATGTCCTAGACCAAAACATTTTATGCCACAGGTGTCTCAGTTTATCCAGCTGTAACTGTGTACCAGATATGAAAATCTCAATTCTCTCTAACAAGTGATAGGTTCGGCCAAGTATGGTGTCTCGAGAGCGATAACTATAAGCTAAGAGAACTTGTTGCGTAATCGAGCTAAAATATACTCAACAAAAAATAAAAGGGTCAATTACATATAATTTGAATGTCTTGACAGACAAAACCTTGAATAAGTAAATAATATACTGTGAGACAGTTGCAATGAAACAAATGCTTTTCTGGTAGGGCCAGGTACTGATCTTATAAGATAAGCCATTTTTTAAAGTATTTGTTTTAAAACAATCAATGTGCATTGATATTTTTTATAAAGCTTAGCTAGAGTACACACGTAAAACAGTGATCTTGCAAATGGCGTCAGTAGAGCGACACATTCAATTAATGCTTTCTCATACTTTTAAATAAATGTATAGTGTGATGACTGATGCGGTTACAACCAAGAACATTGTTATTTTCAAATCAGATCGTATTGTCACGTAAACGAAAATCAACTTAAAAAAACGATTCTTCACTTTTTTGTTAAGTATAAATTAGTAATATTTTAAGTAACCTCCCCATCCTTTTGTTAAAATCCATCCACCATGATCGCTGATCAAAATCTCTGACTTTTAGGTTTACTTCTTGAAGATGCGGGAAACGGAATCGTATCTGATTACACAATTCTTTAAACTGTCATGTTTTCTTTTGCAATGTGTATTCCATATTTATGTATGAATCAATTGTTAAAAGATTTGTTACGGGTGATTAACGCCTCAAACCTTCCTCGAGAAAGTCAAGGATGACTTTTGACTATGAATACCAATTAGTCACTCGAGTTCACCTTACTTGAGGCGTCCTTGAGCATCCCTCAAGGAAGCCTTTCCCGAGTATGAGTCGAGGCGGAGTTCGAGTGACGACTCTGAATATAGCCATTAGTTCATCAAATAAAGTCGTTAGCTTGCCATCAACAGAACTTTCAATAAAATCTTGATTTTGAATGGGAGGGCAATAGCCTATGGAATAACGGAACAAGTGCGTCCCGCGGCGTAGCTGTACTTTTCAACTCAAACTTTTAATTTTACGATAACAGATATTGTCAAGGACTCGCAAGGCCGTATTATTTCATTTCAAATAAACACTAATCAAAATAAGTATAGAATGACAAATATCTATGCTCCAAATAAAAGTCACGAGAAAAAAACCTTTTTTTTAAATATCTACACTCGGTGTTAATGATTATTGGCGGATAGCGTTCGTTACCAGACCCGTTATATTAGGACCCAGGTAATTGTTAGGAAATAAATATGTTGACCAGTGAATATAACTAGGTTTGACAGATTATGTACCTAATCATTGTGTTAGGTGTCTTATGGCTACATTACAACGGATACAGCGACGATTTTCTCAAATAACGCTTGAATATTACCACTTGAACGCCAAAAGAACGACGTTTGAATTGTCTTTCATCTTTCATTCATTTTTTTCTCGCAGTCTGAAATAGCAGACGTTAATTAGGATAGACATAAAGAAATCAAGAACTATCTTTAAAAAAGATGATCGGCGCGATTTTGAATATATGAAAGAGGTGAGTAGCTAAGTTACATAGTAAACATTCCTTTATGCAGTAAGAAAGCCCGTAATGTCACAGGGTGAGAAAAATGTTCACCCTGAAGAGGACGCGAACCTGGGACCCTTCGCTTACAGGGCCCAATGTTTACACAACATGTGTGAATGCGACAGATATTATCAACATACTGTACTAAATTTAATGGGAAACACAAAGTGTCACAAAGTGTCACAAATGCCTCGTTGTATCATTTATTTTCTTGTCACGTTCCGTCATGTCACGTTCCGTCATCTCACGTCATGTCACAATAAAAAAAGACTGTGTTTCTTCGCCGGAAGTCTTATCCTAGGTCGAATAATGTATGTGGAAACAAATTGCCGATTTCTCGCGCTGTTTTTGTGTTATCGTCGGCAGAAGTTATTGAATAAAACACTTTACTTAGCATACACATACATACACACACACACACACACATCTGTTTCGTAAAATTAGCTGCTCATGTAAACGTTTTGCTAATTTATCATTTCAGTCTACGATATATCTCTATTTCTGCTTCTATTGCACCAGGACGCGAACTTGCGACCCTTGGCTTATAGGACGAACGCTTACACCTATGACAGGTGCTGTGACATGCGCATCAGGAAAACAAACTGAATCCTTGTTTTCTTGTCAAATATATTACTCGAAATATTGACCATACTGATTGGTCGAGAAAGTATAATTACTCTACTCTTAAAATTAACATTAGATTGAAGGTAACAATATGTAAATTACGTTGATAGATATGAACTTTTTACGTACTAAAATTTTAAAACCATTCAGGAAATACTGAAAAAGCAAGAGTACTTTTTTTTACCTTTCTAATAGTTTCTACAGTTGAAGTACCCAATTTAAAGGTGCCTTAAAGAGTAAATTTTCAAATCCAAAAAAGAAAAATGGTTATACATTCTACTTGTCATTTCATTGGCGGTTGAAATGTTATGGTCTTCCGGTAAAAGGCAAGCTTAATACGGCTGCGCCGAAAAACTAATAAAAATGATAAGAATAAGAAAAGCTTTATCCATACATGATTATGGTACAGCTAACTGCATAATGCTTCCTGCAAAGTCAATCTTACCATGGTTCTGTAGAGTTGAACTGGTTCGCGATATTTCTGCACCAAAGAACACTTCTTAAATCTTGTCTTGTCCAAATTCTCAAAAACCAAATTTTCACAACATATGGACTGTTGTATATCACCGCTAGTGAACTAAAACATTATTTGGTGGTTGCGTAAATACCCATTTACCGCACGTGCAATGTACGCTACCCTAGAAATCTAAAGTCGCAAAAATGAAAATCGCATTTCACAGGTATAAAATCAATATTTAAATTTGCTATTCCACCTCTACATTGTTTAACAACAGTAAATTCATAAAATATTTTTAAAAAATCACAAACTTCATTCCTGTAAACAACGGCTACAATATTATCACAAAGCGCAAACCAAAAAAAATTCACTGTACGATTAGACCAACAATTTGAGCCCTTTGCTATATAGATATTCTAGCCATTTTCCTAACTCAAATTTCAACATGTAAGAAATGGAATTTAAATTAATTATAATGACCTGTGTTCTGAAAGGTGGTAGCGATCATCAACAGGTTCCACGTTTTGGGACAGTTTAGGAAGTATCATAACAGTATAAAGGTACCCTTAAACAGAATAACAGGAACTCTATTTATTGGTTATTGTCTTCCAGGCAACATCGTTTTCGAAAACATGTACAATATTGTCACCTTATCGGGTGTTCAGTCAATGTAGATTGAAACATTGAAGTCCGAGAAAAAAATGAAATGTGACCGCACACAAGGTTTGATTTGATTTGATGAAAATTTTATCAAGGTCCGTCCAAAAGAGCACTTATGTTAGCTTAATATCTGGATGAGACCCCGGCATGTCTCCTGTCATGCCTAAAAAACAAAATTTTGAAGCCAGAAATAGGAGAAATTTACCTGACTGCAATTTCCAGCTAGTATAGCCAAAGGTTGAATTTGATTGGTTACCAAAGAGTAGGCCAATCACGGCGACCAATGAGATCTAAGTGTGATTGACCTAGTTTGTATGTCTGGATCGTGGTAGCCTAACAGTTTTTAGAAAATTTTGATACTAGATGTTATATGTGTTTGTTTTTGTAAAGTAAAAATCCCCTTTAATAAAGTGTTGTCCTATTTTCATTTTGCTTAGCTTTTTGTGATGATAAAAATTTTAATTGTCCTGAATGAGAGAATAAAATGTTGTCCGAAAGATGGTTTTACTTATTTTAACAAGTTAAAAGTATGCATGAAAGTTTGACTTATGTTCCTACTCTGAAATTTTGAAAATATAAAAACCCCTTAAAAGCCAAATAAGCCAGCAACCGCAGAGGCTACTTGTTAACTTTACTTCTTTAATTATAATGATGTACAATAGAAAATTATAAAGAGACTTGTACTAGTTGGTTGTTTACTACCGGAGCTTGAAGCAAAAATCGGATAGTAAATTAACCAATGGAGGCAGGAGAGAGAAACATGTTAGCCATTCAGCAGTGTGCTAATGGCCGCCAGTTCGGTCTACTACTGTTGAAAAAGCACAGTCATTAATGTAATTATTTGAATCATTTGTATTATAAAATGGATAGAATGCCAAAATTAGTCTTTAAATATATGAATGTTGCTGTAGATCATGATTTCGTAAAAATAGAAATTTTATTAAAGTTTTCTGGAATTTTGGTGAGAAATTCTTTTTAATTGTTTCAGAAGGAAATTTTAATTTTAATCTGTTTGATCTGCATGATCGGCGATTCGGTTCTCGGACATATACTGGTGAACTACTATTCCTGATCCTGGTGACTAACCAGTACTTTTCACATCGTCGTTGTTGTGTCACTTGTGTGTGATTGGGTTTTTCGTGCCTGAGTAAGATTGTTCTTATATTCTTATATTACACATCTTTAATGTTCCGAAAATATAACTGCGAAAGTTATATGTGCTTTTTAAGATTAACATTGCTGTTCGTACTTGACCAGACCTACTTGTTGGTTTTGGGTGACCTACTGCGACCGGATGGAGTTATAACAGGTGCGCGTTTGGCTTTTTGGATCCGGCTGTTATTTGACAGTAGATTACTGGTTCCATTTTGGAAATAATAAGTGTTTTATGCATTTTCTGCAATGTCTGGGGAATCTAGTTATAGGATCAATCACTGTTCTTTGGTTAGTTATGACTCTTTATATGGGCATTAAGTCTGCGTTTTCTTGTTTAAGCAGTCATTACTTGTGATTATTTCTATTTTCTACGTTTTTCCAGTCATTGTCCTTGTGATTATTTTGGACATTTATTAGTTGTATGTTTTTTTTTGTAATCACCAGGGGTTTGTTTATGCATAAGTTATAGTGGTATGTTGCCACAGACACTATTTTTTCCTACGTAGGTATCAAATTTCTTACTCAGACACTAGAACCGCTGAAAAGTAAAAATTTGTTAATTTCATATATTTCTATGAATTGACTAATAACTATCTAATCTACTGAGCTTCCGTCACATGTCAAGTTGTACAGATGTAGTTGTTGTAAATATATAGTACTTTTATATGTTTTTTATATATTTATATAGAAAAAAGGATTTTTTGCCGATTTTGTTTAAGTAAAGCTTTTTTCCGACGGTTTTTGGTGTTTTATTTTTGGCGCTTGTTATTCTAAATGTAATTTGGCCGAAATATATACTGTCATTGTCTTGTATCATTTATAAATTGTTTTTTATGCCCGAAAATTTTGGAAAATCGCGGGATAAAGTCTCTGTAACAAATTTGTCTAATTTTTTCAATCTTTACAATTTTCAGTTCAGATCTTTTCTAAATCGTGCTTAATAATTATAGCTAGGGTGTTGGGTAACCCTTACCTAGTTCTAAAGTATTTTACTATAAGCTTTTCCTGTTTTCCGGAGGTATATGAAATGGGTCATTTTTCAACGGATTAATGATCAATTTTGAACGTTAAAAATTGACCCTTCGCGTTAATTAATGACCCACCTACACGTAAGAAATTGACCCTCGTTGAAAACTGATCAACTATAGGCAGGTCATATTTCAACGTTGAAAACTGATCCCAATAATCTTACGCATTATGCCTATTACCATACAGATGAAAGATTAATATTTCTGTATTCTTTTCAGATTATTAAGTGATAAACATTTACATTCAAGCGCGCCACGAGCTAATAACACTTCTAATTATTTGCCAATTCATCGACAATAACTCTGGTACTGGTCAGAAATAGAAGTTAAAACCCAGCTACCCTTCTTTGGGTGCTTATTAACGAACTGATCAACTACAGTCGGGTTATATTTCAATCTCTCATCAATTTGGGGCCGTTGGTTCGAGTGACAGTACTGACCTGGTTGTTTATTACACATAATTTTATCACTTGTGGATCAGAAGAAAAAGTATTTGTTTTCGTTTTTAACGATAGAAATTGCCAGTGTAAAATAAGAAACTATATCAGTTTTTGGTGAGCAATTTGGCAAAATATTTGGAAAACATTTCTCTAGTTAGGTCAAACGAGACAAAAAAAAAGACTTCTCAGAAAATTTTCAGATTTAGAAGAAATAACCTATCGGGCAACTTTAATTCCATGATTTCAGCGGAAAGTAAGACACTTTATGACTTTGAGCGTTCTGTGACATAGGCGATCTGCTAGAAAAAGGCGTAGTTATAAATTGTAACCGGATAAGGGGGATAATATTACCGGTAACCTAATTGTTGATCATGATGTAGAAATTTTGGCTGTACAATTTCCGCATACATTTTCGGATTGTGCAATACTATCTCATTTCACAGAGTGCTTTGACATGATTGGCATTTGTATCAGGTGGTGTTTTGCTTTCGGTCATGTAAATGTGATGTACTGTGAAATCATAAACATTCGTGGGTGATTGATTTCCGTGGATTTCGTGGTAGAGTCAATCAACGAAATTTAATCCCAACGAACAAGTTAAATTCCGATATATTTATTTAATGTCCAAAGAGATGAAATCCACGAATTCATGTCCCCACGAAATTGCCGTTTTGAACAAAACCACGAAATTCCATGCCCACGAAATTACATGATTTCACATGAATTATAATTAGGGCCCGTCGGTAATTTATATAGGGGTAATTTTACAACGTTGAAAATTGACCTCCTGGGTCATTTCAACGGTACACCGCCATTACATGACAGACCTATGAAAATCTACATGTATTGAAAAAATAATGTCATATCCAATTGGGCACTCCTTTTATAGTAATCAGAGAGACATCCGTGGATGAGTGGTTAAGATCGCTGACTTCAAATCACTTGGTCCTCATTGATGTTGATTCGAGCCTCATTTGGGACCTTAAATTCTTCCAGCTGGCTTACGGAAGGTCGGTGGTTCTATCCAGGTGCCTTAGAAGCAGACGAGTATTCAGAGGTGGCTGAGTGGTTAAGATCGCTGACTTCAAATCACTTGCCCCTCATCAATGTTGGTTCGAGCCTCTTTCGGGAAGTTGAATTCTTCCAGCTGGCTTACGGAAGGAACGTCAACGTTGTCTGATGATGCTGTCATCATTTCCTTTCAAATATTTGTTTCAAATTCATGCATTCTATGGCTGTAGTTTTTTGTGTTAACCTTTTTCAACAACGCAAAGAGTAAGCTAACGAAATTAGATTAATAAACCATGCAATCTTTTTTTTAATGTATCTATTTGTTAGTTTTTTATACTTGACATTCTGTCAGTGGAAGTATAAAATATGGATGTTTTGCGCAGCGGAAGTGCGCCTGATATGGTCGGAAGTGTGCTTGATATCGATATCTCGCACACAAGCTCACACGAAAACCAATTCGAGCTCCCATTGCTTATATATATTACATTTTAAATTTAGTGCAAATTTGTATATTCAGTAACATATGCAATAGAAATGTTTTCAAACATGCTACCGTCCAACCGAGCCTGCAAAATTTCCGTTTATGTCGTGTTGGGCGACCTGTGTGTTTCCACTATTGTTCTGCCAAGACATGTACCACACAATGTTTTAACCTTAGCTTTATTGAATTGCTTGAAATTTAAGAACGCCTCATGACATACATGTACTTTTTTTAAACTCAAGATGCTCTTGACTGATATAATACTTTCACAATTGTATTATGTTGAAACAGTGCTATATACATTATCTACAACAACCCCATCTCGCTCATTATTAAGATCGACATGGTTTTTATTGCGTATACATATATAATGTTAAATGTTGACTTTTTATGTTAGTTTAAATAGAAATGTTCAATATGATTAGAAAACAACATATAAATTAAATCACACAACTAATTTTTATTCGCCTACACGAGTAACTGTGACGTATATATTGCGGCAAACTATCGGTGGTTTTGTTTGAAGTTTGAAACGCGGGCAAAGTATCAAACGGGAAAGATATTAACGCATATGGTCATTCTAAACACTATTATAAGAGACTATTTCTAAAAGCCATGGCTAGCTGTACATTCTTTAAATGAATTAAAACAGTAGATTATACAAGTTCGTAAAATGGCCATAATTACTAGATAAAAATACCTTGTTAGGGTCGGAAAAGATGCTCCCTGTGTGGAAGTCTCGATGTGCACGTCGAACTCCGACCACACCCACCCATCTGTCGGAAATCATTGTGTTAAACTTTCGTTAACAGTTCCCTGTCCAACATATAGATGATCTTGCCTACCTCGGCGACGTTGTCAGTTTGATCCCGGGCTCGGCCTTGTGAAATCATTTTTAAGAAGTATGTGGGTTTCTGATGCTGCCCAGTGTTTCTCTACCACATACAGACGATCTCCGACGTTTAACTTAAATTTAACTAACCGTTAAAAAATGACCCCATTGTTGATCAAAATTTAACGACTGATCAGGTCTCAACGACTTTTTGATCAAAATTTAATGTTGAAATGTTGGCAGGGTCAATTCTCAACGTTGAAAAATGACCCAGGGTCAGTTCTCAGCGTTGAAAAATGACCCATGAGGTCAATTTTCAACGGGGTCAAAATTTAATGTTACACCGGCGTTGACAGCAGCTCCAAATTCAAATGCGCGTTTTTACGCAGGGTAGGTATTTGTGAATGGTGTTCAATGTGGGAGAGTTCAAAGTGGGAGAGTTCAATTTGTGGGAGAGTTCAATGTGGGCTAAAATTATGAAAGGTGTAGGTCGTTTACACGGAGAAGGTCAACCATAAACATGAACGAGCTAGGGGTGTTCAAATTGGCGTAGATTATAAACTTGGCTCAGATAGAATACAGTGTACAATATCAAACGAACTTAAAGCCCCATGATCACTTTGAATTTTCTGATATAAGTAACCTAAATTTATTGATAGGATGATGATATAACCGCATTCTATTCATTATAAAACAATACTGATATATGCGTTTTCGCATTAAAGTTGTTTCTTAAAGAAAAAGAGTTGCCAGAAAGCCTTATTAAAAAATCTGCGCTATGTTTCTAATAAAATCTATTCGATGTAAACCAACTTTAGGAATATGTTTGATACATAGAATGGTAATTTCTGTCATTATTGATCTTCCTTAATAAAATAAGAGAATGTGATCCTCGGACTTAAACCAAACTCAATTGCGCTAGATGTGTTTGTTCTATATGATTGATACTTGTGATCAGCCCTTCCCGTTTTCGATTTTTGAAGTCTAGTTTTTGCATTCACCCTTACATTTTCTTCACAGATTATGTTTATTCATTAGATACTAACCGGAGAAATATTTATAGGATTATGTGCCCTATTATGACACAAGTGAATCCGGGTACCAGACCCTAGCTCTTTACGAATACATTTCTTTGCTCTTTAACGTGCCGGACGGTATGGCACTTATCTGCACGGGACTACCTCCGGGTTTCTAACCAGTTTATATCTAGATGGGTCGCAAACACTGATTTTTTTTCTAAATGTCCATGGTGCAGGTCGGGATTCGGACCGGGGATATCTTAATTGGTAATCCAGATCGATAACCACTCTACCATCGTACAACCTTATGCTTCATAAATTCATTTTTTTCTTTCAAAAACGTCGTTTAGCGGTGTTAAATACCGGTTCCAAAATATTTTGTTGCGAGAATATATCTATGTAAATGCGTTTGGTTTTTTGTTTTGAAGCAGCTTCCATAAATGTATGGAATGTAAAATCTATTACAGACCTCTTGCAAAAATCCTGTATTCGGTGCACATTAGCGAATACAGCTCTCTTGGTGTAGCGGAGCTGTATTCGAACCAAAGCATATGCACATTCGAATAAAGCTCCTTATGTTTGATCAAACGGATGATTAAATAACAGAAGTCTGAGTACTTGGTGATGTGTCTTTTGGCCAAATGAATTTATGTCTTCACTTTAGGAAGAAGCTTGCCGTTCCGAAAACTTTTAAGTCAATGACCAAATTGTTACTTTCGAAAGCGTGGTTCCATCTGTCCGAACATATGTCTGTTGTCCTACCCTTTATGTTGTCTTATCAGTCCGTCTGTCCGGCCTGACACCCTGGTGTGAATGTGCTTCATTCCGTCAACAATTTACAAAGAACAAAACCACTTAAACTTCCGCCTAATGTGCAACAGTCATGTACGAAGGTTTATTTAAAGAAATTAATTCTTCAATACCAACAAAAATAGTCATGAAACCTCTTAAGTTTCGTTCAGCCGTCCGTCCAACACGGGCGGACAAAAAGACAAACATCCCAGGGCTAAGTACTGCATCCTGAATAGCGGGTTGGGTCCTTATTTCCGTGCCGCAATGATACGCCTTAAATACACGTATATGGGGAGCTGTATTTGAAAGGAGCTTATCCGGTGTTACAACGGTCTACGTGATCCTATTTCCTTTAGTGCAACCCGGTCATATTTCCTTCTTACTTTATATGAATTACAACCTTGTTGCACTAAAGGGATTGTATCTAATGCGATGTACAAATGTAATTAATACACTGATCCTGGATAAAAACCACGTGTTCTATATCTGCTAAAGATTTGAAAGTAAACAAAGTTTGCCATTACTTTTAAAAAACGAAACAAAAACTGTGATAGGTAATTTATGTGTACATGATTACACTAAAATCGAAAGTATTGTATCGAATCGTTAAAATGAACAAACGACACGTTTGAGCATTGTACTCAGAAAGAAATATGCTAGTACGGACCAGTATGAGACCTTCATCCTGCATATAGAACTGCAAACTTTTTACAGAGTCGTGATTAGTAGCGGGGCTCGAACTCATGATCATTGTGATAACAAGTCAGCGACCTTACCGACTCGACAATGAAGGCGATCAAATATATTACCTCTTATTGGCCACCCTGACATATGAACTAAAAGTTTAATGTACATGCATTTGTTTCTGTGGCGATGAAGAGAATGCGACTATGTACACTTGAGTGTTGACATATTATTTTTTCTTCTCCACAAAATTGGTGTAGATGTAACTTTCCCGACTGGAGTCATTAGTTACTAAATTATATACATTGTGTAAATCTGTATTGTTGGACAGACGTCTGATAACATTATGTCAAAAGTGTTATTTACCCGAAGTTCACATGTATTAGACGTAATGCCATTTTGGGCACAAAAAGAAGCAAACAAGCCATGCAAAACGGCTGAAACACGCAATTTTCAGTGGATTTCGCATTTTTTCGAATGCTGTCCCGTAAACATAAAAGTTGGCAGGACCTGCTGTCATCTATAACCGTTACGAAAAGGAACTGCTAATCCCGTTAGCCAGATTCGTGTACCTTGTCAACTTTAAACGCCTGTATCTCTTTTAAAACGGCGTATTACAGGGTGACACTTGGTAGACTTATAAAGAAATGGTTGAAGTTTGTCCCCGGTTATTCATTTCGGTTCATGTCTGAATATTGACACTTATAATTAATGCCGAAAGCAAAACCACTCGACTTTCGGCAAAATTTTTGTATTTACCGAGAATTTTCTCCTCATTGGCGGTGCCTGTTTAGACATAATTTCACGTGCTGATTCCTTGATCTATGCTGAAACAATATATACTGGCAGTTACTCACAAATACAACAGAAAAGGCAACACCATTCACAAATACCTACCCTGCGTAAAAACGTGCATTTGAATTTGGAGCTGCTGTCAACGCCGGAACTGCTGTCAACGCCGGAGGTTGTACACTGTGAACACTGTCCTGTGATATCAAACGTCGCGACAGACAAATATCAGACCGGCGTTATCGGGTCGTCGTCATGGCAGTTGCATAATAAAGTACTGGCTCTACCCAGGAACGATGGTTAGCTAAACTGCCCATCTGTTAACAACTGAATACTGTTGAAAACGGGCGTTAAACTTTAATCAAATAAACAAACGTTATAACATAATTCCGTCTTCAGCGCTTCTCCATGCGGGTATGATGTTGATAAAAGGCAGAACGTTACTTGTTTAAAATCAATTTTTGACAATAATTCGAAATAAATGCAGGGTAGACACAGGAGTTACCGTTTCGGGGATATCTCTCAAAAATGGAAAGATATCTCTCAAATGATATTAAACAGATATTTCTGTAAGTAGAAGAGATATCTCTTGACCTTCAAGCTATTTCTTACTGTGATACAAAGATATCTACCAGCATGAAAAGAGATATCTCTATTAAACTGAAAGATGTCTCTTTGAAATAGGCGAGATATCTCTTCTACTAATTAATCAAAACAGAGACATCTCTCTAATATCATGAAGGAGCTATCTCTGTAAATTATGAGGTCTTTCTTTTATAGAGATATCTCTCATGCTTTGATAGATATATCCCAATACTCAAACGATATTTCTAAATGTAATAGAGATATCTCCCTGCAGTACAGAGGCATCTCTATTACATCAAAAGATATATCTGAAAAAAGAGATATCTGTTTTCAAATTGAGAGATATCACTGTGACTTTGAATGATATCTCTGTAACTTTGAGAGACATCTCTCAAATAATGTGAAACAGATTTCTCTGTAAGTACAAGAGATATCTCTTAAAGTTCAGGAAATATTTTTCTGTGACACAAAGATAATTCTCAGCATGAAAGAGATATCTCTTATTAAACGAAATATCTCTTTAAAATAGGAGAGATATCTCTTTTTGAAATACATGTAAATAGTAAAATGGCTTGCAATAGATGCTTGCCTTTTTATTACCATCCTTCAAGCACTGGGAACAATACTTGATTCAGTTGTATCGGGTGAAATATACTGTTAGTCTAAGTGGTTCAAAAACTGAGTTATATATACCGCGATAATCAGAGTTAAATGAATTACTCACTTTACACATTGCTATGCATGTAAAAAAAAGTCAGAAAAAGAAGATCATGTTTGACCACTCTTTGGTTACAGATATAAAATAACTCGCCTTTAAGAAGAGTTAGCTTTTAATAGGCAGTTTTAAGATCGTTTGTTATCAACTTGTGTCACGGTAGTGATTTGGTTTTATACTATTTTCTTAGCTTTTCAGTAATATTATTATATCGCAATACGGGTTTGACCGTATCGTTGCACCCCTAAGTCTGTCCATGCTAGTATCAAATTGACACATTCTGTATATGACACAAATGTCTTGTACCTTGGTGCTGATATAATGATGACTGACAGCAATGATCTAAATACAAATGTACATTGAATATTCTTCCACTCATCCATCATCCTGTAAAGACGGTATTCCATACAGGCTAAGAGAGTTCTCCGCATTATCTCATCTCGGTTATTTAATGAATCTTTGAACGAATTAAGACATAATTTCCTTGATACAAATTGTCAAGAATTTTTTTTTATAAAAAACTGTCTCAGTTGTCTCCGGAAGAGGCTTTATCACATAATAAAGATTAAACTGACAAAGATAGAATACCCTTTGTCATTGAATACAATCTTACTCTTCCCCATATATGCCATATTCCTAACACATACTAGGACTTGTTAAGATTATCTCCCAAATAATATGTTCAGCATATCTATACGCACTCACCTGCTGTAGCATATAAGTGTGCACAGAATCTCAAAAATCGTCTTCTTAAAACTAGGATTTCGTCTACTTATAATAAACGGGCAGCTACAAATAGATAAGGTAGACAAAGATGCAGTCATTGTTCTATCATTCTTTAGTCTCAAACATATCGAAGCTCACGCAATGCTTAATCATTTTCTGTAAAAATCATTATGAATTGTTTATCTAAAGATGTTATTTACCATATTACACGTACAAAATGCAAAGATAAAGTATGTTGGACAGACACGCCAAAAGGCTCTCGACGTATGAATAAGTTTGATATTTTTAATACACTACCTTTTAAAATTTAGCTCTAAAGTTGCTCGACACTCTTATGAATGTGGACATACTGTTAAAGGTTTTAGTTTTATGCTTATAAACAATGTTTCTGGTGATATGAACAGGTTGATAAAGGAAGCCATTTGTACAATGTAATTTAGTGCATAATAAAGTAGAAATATGTTATGCAAAAAAACGTTGTGATTAATTTTATTTCTAAGTACAGTATCTTCAATCACGAAACTAATTCTATATGTACGGCTTGGGGGCGTTTGGAGGATTCATGGAATAAGATAACACAAACATTTTTTTCTACACAACGCTGTAATTACAGTACAGCACAGGTGAAACCCCGCGCATATGCGTCCATGCGGCATGTAAATAAGAGTCTGAAAGCACGGAGATGCGGCGGGAAATCAAACGCGTGACGCGGCATCGCAAAATGTATGCGGAATTCAATTGCCGCATCTGAAAGACAAAATAGCAATCAAGCGCATTCAAGCGCGACAACGAGCACCACCGCGTGATGCTGCGTGTCGCGGCATTATGCGGCATGTCATTTTTATACAGTCAAGTCAAGTCTAGTCAAATTCCGTTTATTCATTCATTTCATATACAAATGAAACAATGAGGATAACAAAAATATATATTAGAGGCTCAGAATTTAAACAAGCAAAGTGATTATAATACAATGTTAATGCTACTAACTGATTAAAGTTAACGTTTAGTAAAATATGCATATAATAATGTTATAATCTGCATTTTCGAATTGATCATATTCCTTTAACTCACTTACTGATTTGATAAAGATGTGTTTTGGAGAGTCAGAATTATAATGTGCAACTAACATGTTTACACTGAAATTTGGTGAAAGATTTACACTAATCTGAAAAGCCATCAACGAATAGTGTAGGTTACATAATGATATCAAAATCTGAAAGAAAAGGCATAAAAGTATGCCTAACTGCAAGACAGAAAGTCAGACAAAACAATCTGACAAGTTACATGCATGCACCACTAAATGTTATATCAAAATGACAGCAAGATGATGGAATAAACAAATAGTAATACTTTACTTTTAGGGCACGTTTTAACGATTGAAAAACAAACAAACAAATAAGTCATTTATTCATTATTTAGAATGTATTTTGACGTTGTTTTTTTTATATACACTTAGATCTATAACGCAGTTATATGGAAAACTGCACCGGTAAACTGACCGTGAGAATTAAAATTTTGTTGTGCACGGATTTAACGTGTTATAACAAACGTTCATTGATGTATATCATTTTAGAAAACATTGTGACAAAGATTCGTGTGGCCACGCGTTTTATTCTTGCTGGAATTAAAATACGCTAGATAGAGTAAGGTACTAATTTTATATATACATATTCATACAAGTAATTACTTTACAGAAAGCATTATTTTCTTTATGAATTTGCGCAGTTTAATGTACTGTGCACCGTTTATATAATTAAGTAGTGTTTCCATTCTGTAAGTGTTAGGTCTTATGTAATAGAAAGATTTCAAATATAACTTTCTTTCATCTTCAAAGGATTTACATTGGAAAGGGTAATGAAGTTCGTCCCCTATGTAATTATTATTATTATCATTATTGCATAAATTGCATACTCGTAAATTTAGAGGTGTTTTGGACCAGTTTCCTGTTTCTATCGGCAATCGATGGTTTCTCGTTCGGAATTTCAGCATATATGTAAGGTAACCATAAGGTGTGTTGTGAGATATCTTTCAAATTGAAACGTTTGTTTGAATATTCTATATGTTGAACCTTTACTTGAATTTTCAATCTGGGAATACCATGCATTTATAAACAGATCTTTCAATTTTTGCTGCACAGATAATTTTAACCACTTCGCGCCTGGGAATGTTTGGGTATTCCAAATGCTTATAAAACCACATTTAGTTAGTATATCCTTTACTGAGCGATGAAATAAAAAAAAATGTACTCCATTGTATCGTACACATGTATAAAACTGTGTTTTGCAATAATGATGTACAATGTATTCCATATTGTAACCAATAAGTTTTCAGTCTTAAATGTATTTAGTAATTATACCAGTAAGTTTTAGTAACCATAAAAACATGTATGTAGAAACGTGTTTTAGAAATGTAAGATGAAAAAGTTATACCTCACCCCATACGACTATTTTGAATGAATTATTACTTAAGTTCAATTATTTTCCATATCAATGTTTTTATATAACTGTTTGAAATCGTTCAACTTTGTTAAATGTGTATCTTTACATTTTTTAAAATTATAATTATTACCTGGGTAATTGTATAGTTGGGCTAGTAACATGAGTTTAATCATTATCAAAGATGTGTTATTTTCCTCGTCTGTAATTTTTCCATAGTGAAAACTGAATATAACTTTATGTTATTATCTTAATGCAGAGATCGACAAATACTACATTGAATGACAGTGTACATGTACCACCAAGAAGACAAAGGTTGAAAATAATATTAAAGCATCGCGATCACTTTAAATGTTGCTGATTGAAAAAGGATGCTTAAAAGAATAACGAAAGAACTGTGTATTATTTACTGTCAAATAACGCTGAATACATGAGAATGGGATTTTCTTATCCACTACTTAATGGACATGGTAGATTTATTTTCACGCAAGTAAGAAGAAATAAGTGTAAATACAGAATGGGGATGAAAAAATGAAAATCCACTTTTTCTCGAATTCTACTTCAAAACTGCTATGAATGGATAGAAAATGATGTAACTAAGAAAATGAATACCCACACTCCTATGTTTATTTTTTTTAAATAGTTTTACAGTTATTTTTTCGATATTTATGTGATGTGCTTTTTAATTTACGTAAAAATAGCCCGGCAGCGGTGAAGGATAAGGTTATCTATCAGCGGTATTGAGTGGAAATTTGTATCTCATACGTGAGAAATTTCTTGTCATTTTAGTACACTTTATGTACATGTATAATGTATGCGGTAATCTCTCTCTCTCACTCTCCCTCACACTCTCTCTCTCTCTCTCTCTCTCTCTCTATTCGTGCCTCGAGAGCGATAAATGTACCATATTAAAATACGTTTGGCAACCTAGAAAATATAAATAAGTATAGATTTAAATTACAAATACTTAGTTTTGTTTTCATCGGCGACTGATCAAGCGACGGAAATCAGTACAGATTTGTGCTATCATAAAACGTTGATACGTACATGTGTATCACTAAAAGACATAATCATTTTCCTTTTTCTGAATTTATAGTGAGGCGGGATGATTGCCAGAAGTATGTGACGTACAAATGCATTACGAGTAATCATCACTGTTTCATAAAATATACATGTAGATATTCTCTACTGTCCAACATAGGGTGACCGCTCCTGACCATGGATTCTAAAGTATAAAAGACAAACACTAAGACCGTAGTAAATAATCGTATAAAATAAATAAAGAAAACTATTCGGGACGAGAAAATTTGTTCCTTATATCATGGTTTTCACTATATCCGGAGTTGTAATATTCGGATTTTACTGTTACAGTAATGAAACTACAGTACATATTTCCTTTCGTTCCGTAGAGCGACAAAAAAGTACAGACTGTGTTCGACCTATTTGTTTTTTGTTCATGGGACAGTACATACGTGTATGAATATTATGCGACATTATTTACCTTGCACTCAATAGGTAGTGAGTGTTTTAACCACGCTTTATACGAGATTTTCAACATTCACTTTAAAAAGGAAGGTGTAAAAGTATTTATAAATAATATATCTAGATTTTGGCAATAATGTATATAACTTTTATTTACGCACGTACTGCACGTACGGTACTAGCTACGGTGGTCAGCCATCGTGTTCTAATGGTAAGAGCCGCTGACTTGAACCTACATAAATTGAGCCTGGCACCGACCATGTTAGAAACTGTAGTACCGGTATACAGTACAATACAGTAAACTCTGCTTATAACGAACTCATCGGGATCTATCAAATGTGTTCCTTATATCCTGTGTTCCTAATATCCATATATATAAGTTCCTTATATATATTGAACTAAAATACGAGAAATACGAGAAATACGAGAAATTGTTGTTTTGATAAAGTATCAATTGTCATGCTAGCAGCAATTGTTCTACATGAATTTTCAATCAGTGCAGATCATGACCAGTTCTGCACCGTACGATATTCACCAAATTGAAAGCTGGAAAAGTCAACTTTAGAAACTTAGTACCGTACATTTAAAAGAGTTGATGCCGATTTCAATATTTGTTGTACATTCAGACGGCAAATAATTGTCAGTACTTATTTTTATAACAAACACATTGTTTTTGTCGCAAAGTATGACGTAATAAAACATATAATATATAAAATAAAGGGATGTGAGCGCTAGGTAACTCCACCTTTCTATTGAACATTTCCGTAATGACAAGTGTAAGCTCCGTAATGACGTGTAAGCTCCGCGTCAGCTTCGTAATGTCGCGTGTAAGCTCCGTAATGTACCGCGTAAGCTCCGTAATGATACGAGAAAGCTTCATAACAACACCCGTATGCTCCGAAATGACACGTATGTTCATTAATGACACGCGTAAGCTCCGTAATGACGCGCGTAAGCTCCGTAATGACATGCGTCAGCTCCGTAATGACACGCGTAAGCTTAATTTTGACACGCGTATGCTCTGTAATGACTCGCGTAAGCTCCGTAATGACACGCGTAAGCTCCGTAATGACACGCGTAAGCTTTATAATGACACATGTATGTTCATTAATGACACGCGTAAGCTCCGTAATGACATGCGTCAGCTCCGTATTAACATGCATAAGCTCCGTAATGACACGCGTAAGCTCCGTAATGACATGCGTCAGCTCCGTAATAACATGCATAAGCTCCGTAATGACACGTGTAAGCTCCGTAATGACATGCGTCAGCTCCGGAATGACACGCGTAAGCTTAATTTTTACACGCGTATGCTCTGTAATGACTCGCGTAAGCTCCGTAATGACTCGCGTAAGCTCCGTAATGACACGCGTAAGCTCCGTAATGACATGCGTAAGCTCCGTAATGACACGCGTAAGCTCCATAATGACATGCGTCAGCTCCGTATTAACATGCATAAGCTCCGTAATGACACGCGTAAGCTCCGTAATGACATGCGTCTGCTTCGTAATAACATGCATAAGCTCCGTAATGACATGCGTCAGCTCCGTAATAACATGCATAAGCTCCGTAATGACACGCGTAAGCTCCGTAATGACATGCGTAAGCTCCGTAATGACACGTATGTTCATTAATGACACGCGTAAGCTCCGTAATGACATGCGTCAGCTCCGTAATAACATGCATAAGCTCCGTAATGTCACGCGTAAGCTTAATTTTGACACGCGTACGCTCTGTAATGACTCGCGTAAGTTCAGTAATGACACGCGTAAGCTTCGTTATGATTCGCGTAAGCTCCGCAATGAAACACGTTAGCTCCGTTATGACAGAAATAAGGTGCGTTATAATTCATCCCCGTGGTATTGGATGAAACATAGTAAGTCTAGTCCTTACTGCTAAATCACGTGTGACCATGTTTGAGTCATGAAGTATCTCTGCAGTTCAAGGTCTCTCTTCAATTTGACCTTGTGACTTACATTTTGATCCTATGTTACACAGTTTCAAATGTGGCATATTATCCGTACATTTGCACCGTAACAATTGTTAAAATGAAATTCGTTCATTGTCATTGCATATATATTATATTGACGAAATGTCTTTGAAAAATCCAGGTAAATAGACAGTCTGCATATTATTTATTTTTTGCATGTTTGGTTCATATTGCAGTACATGAACTTAAATAAAGCAACAAACATGCGCTCGGAAAATGTGATATTTACGCTCATTTGTGATAAATACGTTTTCAAGATACCACTATGTCTCTCGCTAGATATGTGCAAATCAGCAGATCTTTAAGGATAAAGATGCAATAATTTAACCGGTTTTATCACTGACATTGCCAACATATCACAGTCCAGCTGCCAATTCGATTGAACATGCGTCTACCGACAACTGACAGCCAGTGTCAATCTTCAAACCTCGCGAATCGATTATAACCAACTGCATGGCAGTCAGATACCAGTTCGAGTTGTGTCATGATTGATTAATCATTAAAAAAATGACAGACTTTACTCGCGAATCGTCAACTGGCACCTAGCTGACAGACGGTAATCCGTCAAACTTCGAGAAACCTCAACTGGCACCTAGCTGACAGACGGTAACCCGTCAAACTTCGAGAAACCTCAACTGGCACCTAGCTGACAGACGGTAACCCGTCAAACTTCGAGAAACCTCAACTGGCACCTAGCTGACAGACGGTAACCCGTCAAACTTCGAGAAACCTCAACTGGCACCTAGCTGACAGACGGTAACCCGTCAAACTTCGAGAAACCTCAACTGGCACCTCAACTGGTAACTACACATGTATATCCGCGGCCATCTTTGATGGATTACGGTTGAATTAAATCAAGATGGCGGACTGACGGGTTAAATCAAATGCTGCTATAATTCACAATTTGCAAACCGATAACATGGTACCACCATCTATGGTATGTTGATACGATAAGCCAACTGTGGTGCTTAGATCTATTTAGAAAGAAAATCTATTTTCTTCACAGCCAACTTGGTTCCTATATGTAGTATATTGATTTAACCGATCTGGAGATTTTTTTAACAAACTTAATAACTTTTCATAATAAAAACGCATGTGTTTGAGATTTCTCACTGACCGGTTTAATATTTTGATTTTGCCGTACACGCGGTACGGACGCTGTGAGGTTTTCGCTGTGATCTTTTAAAACCAACTATACAGTTGTGACACCTACGACCTGGATAGTGAACTTTGTCTTGAATTAGTTTTTTTAAGTTTCAAAATCTAAAGCTATATTTTTCTGTAAAACTGAAGAATAAAGTAGTTATTATACGTTGCAAGAGAATCATTGTGTATGCGATGTGAATTCATTATACAATGTATTAAACAAGATTAAAGTAATCAGGCTAGATGTGCCATGTACCGCTACATCTTTCTGAAAGAACGGTTTCGCTGAAATAATAGACCTACTGAAACATATACTATAGACTGTAAGAAATGCCCATAATTAATACAGAAAAGTTCCGCTAATAAGACCGCCCTCGATATGAAGACCATACATTTAAGAACTAAACGGCAAATAGTAAAAAGGTGTCGGTACAAATAATAAGACCTACATGTATTCAGTAATAAGTCCAGTTTTTACTGCTCCGATAGATTGTCTTATTTACAGGATTAGATGTAAATTGTTTAGTTACTGTATCATATATGTTTGATTCAAACGGTAGGACGGTATTTAATCCCCCGGAGGTGGTCTTATTAAATACGCACCTTCCGTCCGTGTCTCCATTTTTTCTTGTCCGGGCATGGGCAAAGGGATTTTCAAATCATATGGCACAAATGCTCAACATATGAAGACGACCACGGTACTGCGTCCCTACCTGAGAGGTCAATGTCACACAAGTTTAAAGATCATGGAATCCTGTATATATTCACGCATCCGTAGTGAACATTGTAAAAATTAGGGGTCACCGACTTAAGTATTTCGTAATTTTACGAACTCGTACCCCTATTCCATGTCTGAAATAAGCGTTTAAAATCAATTTTCACATGTGTCCGTAGAATAAATGAAAATTTTATGCACAACTTGATACTTTGCCAGATATAATTTAATACTGTTTTTAACAAAATACTTATGATTTAAAGACATGAAATAAGCAGTATATAAATAGTGATTACGTACATTGTATATACATACTGAAAAATAAAACATCTACTACATTTAATTTTAGATATTCACATCAATTGTCGCATATTTTTGCATGCCATAATAACTCTGAAATCGATGGATTCTTCCTGGAATATGACCAGTTGTTGCACAGACAGGAGGAATTGAAGCGACCCCGGTCAAATTCCGCTGATGGGATTCGAACCGGCAACCTTCGAGCGAAGTGTCCGCCGCTCTACATCTACACATGGGCGTCTCCCTATACATAGTGTTTATCATTTACTACACAGTTTTCTAAATGCATAGTTTTGTTCGATTTTCCATGCGATAACAATGACCTCTTTCAATCATAGTGCATGAAACAAACTAGCATAATGAATACAGTTGCCATCTGCAGTTTATCGTCATGTTTAACATTAGCGATTTTGATTGTCCGGGTATTCGAAAAGGAATGTTTTCTTCAATTTAATTTGGCCTTTTAAATTATCTTTCATATTGTATAAGCATCACAGGTTGGAACACTCTCGTCATCCAGATTATTCATTATGCAATTTCATTTTGTCTGAAAG
This sequence comes from Saxidomus purpurata, assembly GCA_022818135.1. Lineage (NCBI taxonomy): Eukaryota > Metazoa > Mollusca > Bivalvia > Venerida > Veneridae > Saxidomus > Saxidomus purpurata. The sequence goes on from JAFMSR010000004.1 coordinate 1,806,592, forward strand.
GTTGGCAAACCACTGATATATGAGGATGAGATAGCAAATCAGTTTTCCGCACAAGTTTTGTATGCTTTATTTCACACTTGTACTGCTTAGGTTATAAATGTGAAAAAAACTGTATACAAAAATAGAAAGACAACCATATTACCGAGATATAAACATAAGGTAAAGACTGCTATCCGTTGATTATTTCTAGAAAACAACATTACACAATTTTAAACAGTAAGATAAATTTCCTATATGCGCGAAACGCTTATCTCATGTTGGCACGTGCAGTCGAAATTTAAATCATGAGATATAGGTGGGTGGATATATGGATAAGGATGAGACACTGACTTTACTCCGTATTGCCCAATGTGGCAGAAGACGAGAGTGTGATCCCCGGCAAGGAAACATGGGATGTGCCCTACTGCAATGCACCTAGCACAACATCAAGCTGTGAATGAGTTTATCACTCGGGCAAATTTACTAGGCCCAATGATTATAAACCTTTTTTCGTGTTCGACTCAGTTTGAGTATGAGATAGAGAAGAAAATTTGAAAGTCATTTCATATTCTTATAGAAACATGTGAGACACATTTTTACTGAGAATGTATTAAATGTTTTAATATTATATTTTGCGCACGAAACTGAGTTAGCATTAAAAGGTTTTATAATCATGGGGCCTGGGACCTACATAGTTTCGCAATTCATTTATTGTCCATATCCATCTTCGGTTTTCGTCTTAGGAATATGCAAGTGGCAAATCTGGTGACATATTATTTATTAAATCGTTAAGTCTTTTACACAAATGATACAAGTAGAAGAGATGTGTGGTCAGATGGTTGAGTGGTTAACGCTCTGGACTACCAATCTGGCGGTCCCCGGTTCCAATCCCGGTCGGGGCACTAGAAATTTCAGAAACACGGATTCCCTTGTATCTCAATTTGTCTCTCTTCAACCTGCGCACGTCTGGAATCTCGGCAAGTTCACCCAGGGAGAAGTCCTAGGGTCGGTCGGGACTTATAAATAATAAAAGAGAAAACAAATAGAATGGTTATGTGGCTCAGTTAGTATAAAGCGCACGAGATTTTTTCTTAAATACCCTAGCTAAAGTAAGTATAGACTAGTGAGATGAAAAACTGGCTTTAGCTAATTAAATAATTAAAACTTTTAATATTCAAAGCATATAGTTTTTATTTCATATTCGTGACGACAAATAAATGCTATAAGCTTACGTCACATCTGCAGTTTATTACCCCCTCCTCTTCAGCGCCTTATAAAGAATTTCTTGGGTTTTTAATCCGTATAATTGCGCGTTCACTTGCACTTCATGTCAAAATGTCGAAAAATTATGTTTCATAGATTCGAACCCGCGTCCTACTCCACTGCGGATTTATCGTCGATTATTACCAAATTATAAGAGAATAGTATTGTACCTACACTTTCCGTCATCTCGCAAATACGGAAATTAATTTATTCGGAGTAATCAAAACAACCATTGTTAAACCTTGAATTTATGTGTCCCTTTGTCGTTTCTATAAACCGGACATGTGAAAGAACCAGGGTCTCCGAAACTGCTACAGTTATATATATATATATAATTAGTTAATAAATATGTTACTTCTTTTAAGGGTCATTGCCTTGTTGAATTTCGGGTACCAAAGATAAAACGCCATACGTTACTAATGAATTTGAGTTTTTCTGCACTGTTTGCTATGAATTTATGAAAATAAATTAATGCGAGTTGGAATTGTTGCCCGTGGGAGACTTTCTAGATTTTGGAGATTTCAACTTCCCCTCTGACAAAAGATAAGTAAATTAATCCGTATTTGTCCGTAACAATACGTACACTGTACTTGCTTATATATCTATTGTGATTTTGTTGCATTTCTTTCAACGGCATTTTAAGTATCCATATCTGGTTGTACAATGGAACAACCGTTAACAAAAACCAGGATTCACAGACGTTTAGAATAGCCGCTGTGACAATTATTGCTAAAGTGGTAAATAAACATGAGGAACCCGAGTAAAAATGGCTGATGATGTGAATACATTTTTCCAACCGTTTTCGAGCGACTGATGTAAACAGTTTTTGTGTCGAATTGTCAATTCACAGACGAAACACTTACATGGGTAAAGTCTCAGATATAGCATTCGAGATTGTTCGAAAGCATGTCTGGTTAATGTAAAAATATGCAAAAAAAGTCAACCTCCTACCTGAAAGATGACAAAAACGGCTGCGCATTTTGAGTGCCGGAAGTTGCTCATACTACTTTTACCGAAGCCCAACTTGCACTCCACATGCGAGTTTAACGGGCGTGTTACATGATGCAAAGGTCGAACAAATTTCGACCTCAAATCCTATATCTTTACGATTGTCTGGAATAAAAGCTGAAGACACGTTGGTTTTATGTCTGGTTATTCTGCTATTGATAACTGTTTTACATTGCATTCTATTATACATGTACAGAAATATCTTAGCAGAATAGGTGCAATACATGTATGCTATGTTTTGTATATTGATTTCGCTAAAGCTGTATCAAAAACTTTTCCTAAGTCTGTAAGCTGTACAGAAGTACGTACAATGCCTGACGAGTTACTTCCCCTGAACTAGCCCGCGTTCACAAATGATCTCTCCGAATCATATTCCAGATATGTATTGCTTGCTATAATAGTATTTGCAGACATTGTTACTAACTGTGCAGAAACTGTTAGCTAATTTTAGCGCCAAATCAATCTTGCCAAAGAGGTATGTGATAATAAAGGCATGAAAGTCCATTTGAATAAAACTTAATAATTAGATCATTATTTTTCGTGACGGCGGCCCATTACGTTGAAAGCTAGCCACCTTTTACAAATATATGGGTCTTCTGTTTACTGTCATTTACGAAAAAAGAAACACCTTCAGCTGTTCCCGTATATCTTCAGTAGACGATATGCTTCCAAGAAAAAGATCGAATACTTTCCCGAATAAAAAAATCCATTCACCGCGCTATCACACGTAACATTTGTTTTGTCCAAAAATTAGGTCACAGCTACGCCCTTGCTCTGAAGAGGTGAAATGTTAACGATTTGTAAATACTTCTAAACTTCTAAACAAAAAAATGCTGGTGATACTGCATGATACAGCTACACACAGCTGCTGGGAAAACTATATACAGAACACGCAGATGTTTTCCAGAACATGTAGGAGACAGTTTCAGACCGGGCGTGACTTGGAGTCCAGTCCGGGCTGTGTGGTAGATCCCGCCGGTTGACAAAATCTAGAAATTGCCAATGGTGCACTTTCAAGTAGTGTTTGCCTACTTTACGGCACATAACTTTTGCAACAATTGCAATATACGACCTTTTCTTTTGGTTTAGTTTATACGATTTATTTTAGTTCGTTGCGAGAAAGCCCGTAGCTTATTTAAACGCTCTCCCCGAACCCATTCCAGATGTCAATTCGCGAGAGAGGGCGTGAGTTTTTCACCTGCTACCCATTTACAGCTGGGTAGACTGAGGCACTGTGGTTTGTGTCTTTCCCAGGACCCCTCGTGCTCCGGCTGGGATTCGAACCTGGGACCTCCCGTTCCGGAGGCGACGCCCACAGCCTTTCTTTGGTTTAAACGTTTAGAAATATTTAACATTTTATATATCACATCACGGACCTATATACATATGTGTATATAGGTCCGTGATCACATGTAACCTACAGATAGATGAAATCGTTTTGTTTTTAAGATAAAGCATTTTAATACAAATGTTTCTAGCTTTTATTCGTCCTTTTGCTTTCACGAATGGCCATAAACAAGCAAACAATCAACAAGACAATATGACTGAGAGTATTGTGCTGCACTCTTCTGTCCATAAAAAAGACTGTAAAGACGGCTAGAATAACGTGACATGAAATATCTGAAACAAAATATGCTTAATATACGTCATTGGTCAGACGCATTTTATTTTCACGGAAAGACAATATAAATTATGAAAAGAAAACGCAGAAATTAAAATTATTCTGTCCAAGGATCGAAACATGCTTTAGTACAGTAGGAAGCCAACATCTATAGCACTGTGCCAGTATTTCTTCGGTTGATATGAAATGATAACAAAGCGATTACATATTTTGTTCTTTTTATACAATAATGCTTCAACCCCTTATATATGAAATAAATGGAATGATTTATGTTCATAAACACATTGTTTACGAAATCGAACAGTAATTTGATAAACAAGCTATAAAGCAACTTTCTAAACAATGGCATAACGCCATTTTTACTATTGGAAGTACATGAATAGTCCAAACGAAATTGTTTATAAGAACTATTTTTACTTAATATCATAGACTGATTTTTGCAAAGTTAAGGTACGTGTAAGTCAGAGACTAAAAAAATGGATATACCAGTCTGTAAGGGTAAATATAAAGTTTACACTGTTTTAAAGAGTATCAAAAAATAGCTGATCACCAGGCCATGAAATATCTCTTTTACTAATTAATATCTGTTTTGTTTTAGAGCCAGTCTACCATTCAGTGCCAAAACTGCCAAAGTGTACAAAGCAAAATCATATAAAATAGACTGGAAATAGTGAATGAAATATAGTACCTAGAAAAAAAAGCACAATTATTATCAGACTAGTGACTAGTCTACAAAAAGGACAAAAACTAAAACTTTGACATGACATTAAATGCGGACGACTTTACTAAACTTACTAAGTTCTATTTCGGTGGGACTCGATGATATGTGCGTTTAGCTTATCAGAAATATTAATATATCGCAATCCTTGACTTCTTTCCCTACTGAAATAGGCACACTTTAAAACAAATAATGCTGCGGTTTTGATTGGTAGACCATTATTAAACGATACTTAAAGTCCCTGGAGCACTTTGGGTGTAGATTTACTTGCATCCCCTATTTTATCAAGAAAGATGTCTTACCGGCGAAACTGACCGTTATTTGTACGGAAAACAGTCCTTGCGGCTGGTTTATAAATCAAAAGTACATAGTATATATATAGCGCAGTATTTTTTCAATGATATTGCAAACATCTGACAACGCTGATGAAATGACAAAGAAATAAAAGAAATATATCAACACGATTAAAGATTAAATAGAACACAGTTCTATCATTATTCTGTTCTCAAATTCATTTTTCTATATACAGTGAAACATGTGCTCAAAGACCACTCTCGGGAAGAAGCTAAAGCGATATTTATTAACAGGTGGTCTTAATTATCAGGTTTCTACACAATATTTGAATAATGCTTGAATTTTTCCATATTTTTCTTTATTCGCAGGGTGGTCTCTATTTGGAGGTGGCCTTTAACACAGGTGTGACTGTATGAATATTTAATGTGCCCCTGTGACTTATGATCAAAAGATATAACTAGTTTTCAGTAGTATATGTGTTTAAATACTTGATATTGATCTACCAAAACGTATGCATACATTATACAATCAAATTTGTATTAAGAGACCGCCCAAGGGAAAGGCCAAAACCGGTCGCTTAATAAAATGGTCTCTTAATACACGTGGTCGCATGGACAAGTTTGACTGTATATTCAGTGTGCTTGGTAGGTATAACCACACTGGGTATAGGACATATGAAAGTTACAAAAACGATTTTTAAAATTCACAGTTTACTGTTTTAAGGTGTATTTCGCGAGTTATTCCCATATTCCTGCTTTTTGATACTGTTCGTTATTTGAAAACAAAACCTGTTTGAATTAAGGCGTCATTAAAGATACCTTCCTTAATCACTTACATGTATTTTTAATAGTGTGTGCCTATGTGATTTATTTCCAGTTATTATATTGATAAGCTGAGACGTTAAACCAGTGTTAAATTCAGTTTATCAAATCATGAACACTTGAAACCATCATAGAAAAGTTTATGACCTTGGGTTTAATAGTTCTTGATTCGTGTTCATGAGCTAGTTAGGAATGATACAGTTCTTTTGAAATACCGGTATCTTTCAGTATGGTTCAATTTGTCTAATTGTCTATGTAGTGATCAATACATGTATTACCCTTTTATTTTTCTCGTCAGTGTGGAGTTGCGAGGGTATTTTAACCTTCCGTGTATTCATTCAAGTGGTTCCGAAAGTTAGCACTATTTATTGCTTGAAGTGGCTATCAGAGAGAAAAACTTTTATCACTTGTTCATACTCCTAGAAAATAGAATATTAAGAAAGCTTTAGTAAAAAATATAAACCTGTATATTGTTGTTGTTGTAGGATTTGAACGCCCGTTTCAACCTGTATATTGTTGTTGTTGTAGGATATGAACGCCCGTCTCAACCTGTATATTGTTGTTGTTGTAGGATATGAACGCCCGTCTCAACCTGTATATTGTTGTTGTTGTAGGATATGAACGCCCGTTTCAACCTGTATATTGTTGTTGTTGTAGGATATGAACGCCCGTTTCAACCTGTATATTGTTGTTGTTGTAGGATTTGAACGCCCGTTTCAACCTGTATATTGTTGGTGTTGTAGGATTTGAACGCCCGTTTCAACCTGTATATTGTTGTTGTTGTTGTTGTAGGATATGAACGCCCGTTTCAACCTGTATATTGTTGTTGTTGTAAGATTTGAAAGCCCGTTTCAACCTGTATATTGCTGTTGTTGTAGGATATGAACGCCCGTTTCAACCTGTATATTGTTGTTGTTATAGGATTTGAACGCCCGTTTCAACCTGTATATTGTTGTTGTTGTAGGATATGACCGCCCGTTTCAACCTGTATATTGTTGTTGTTGTTGTAGGATATGACCGCCCGTTTCAACCTGTATATTGTTGTTGTTGTAGGATTTGAACGCCCGTTTCTACCTGTATATTGTTGTTGTTGTAGGATATGAACGCCCGTTTCAACCTGTATACTGTTGTTGTTGTAGGATATGAACACCCGTTTCAACCTGTATACTGTTGTTGTTGTAGGATTTGAACGCCCGTTTCAACCTGTATACTGTTGTTGTTGTAGGATGTGAACGCCCGTTTCAACCTTTATATTGTTGTTGTTGTAGGATGTGAACGCCCGATTCAACCTGTATATTGTTGTTGTTGTAGGATTTGAACGCCCGTTTCAACCTGTATATTGTTGTTGTTGTAGGAGATGAACGCCCGTTTCAACCTTTATACTGTTGTTGTTGTAGGATGTGAACGCCCGTTTCAACCTTTATATTGTTGTTGTTGTAGGACGTGAACGCCCGTTTCAACCTTTATATTGTTGTTGTTGTAGGATGTGAACGCCCGTTTCAACCTGTATATTGTTTTGTTGTGAATCTGAACAACTGAATCTGCCAACTTTCTTACAAAGAGATATGATAGTCGGTTGCAGGACTCGAACCCATGACCTTAAATCTATGAGAGGTTACAATGATTAAAAGTCGGTGGCTTTAACTATCGACCACGGAGGCTCTTGACTTAGAGAAAATTGGCAATTCATTATGCCAACTAAAGCTATCACTGAACATGATAACATCTTTATTGGTAATATCGCAAATATTGGGCGAGCATGTGCCTTGTCGAGCATAGGTCCGGTGATCCAACAGCGGATTTCTGTATTACTGGTACTGTTCCAGACACCGTTAGTTCTTTAAGGGTCTGCGCTGCTGTGCTGACTGTGGTTTGGTATATTCCAGCAATACCATTTTCGATGCTGATATCAGCGGATACGTAGTGAATAAAATGCCACTGTAACCGAGTTTAGCGGATATGACGTTGATGAGTTGAGTTCATAAAACTCAGAAATCTTATCTTAATCTTCATACGAAAACCAAGCAGAAAAAATACAATTAAAAGCTAGAAGTGATCTTTCTTGTGTGCTAGATTGTGTTGCTTTTCTTTCAGGCCTAAAATGTTGTGAACTTCATTAATTAATGATTACTATTTCTTTATAGTGGAATGTGAAGTAAATAAGTACATAAATGGTTGTTTGAACATAACCACTTTCTGATAACAATTAAACCTCGTTTCGTCTGATTTCTCTTTAAAACAATACGCTGTATTGTACAAATCGTTGTTGAAATGAGGATGTCCGTGGGTTTTAGACGAAAATAGGAGATAACTAACAAAAGTTTCATCTGTTTACGAGTAGAAAAACCAGTCAATATTCAGCAGTTTGTTCCATCGTAAATAAACAAAAAGAGTCTACCTCAGCAGTTTGCTCCATCGTAAATAAGCACAAAGAGATGTGTATATTACATAAGATTAATCGTTCTCGAGACTCACTCTAGATGAAATCAATCTCGAAGGGAGAAAGAGTCAATGTGGAATTATTGAGTCTTGTCTAAAGACACTACCGCTATGTATGGCACTGATAGGGATCGAACCCGCGATCGGAAGATGCATGTTATGCGTCCTTTCACCGACGTCAGACGTCAAAAGGCGAGTTTTCTCCGATTGTTATGAAATTTTGCATAATGGTACTCTAGCATGTTGCTCGTATTTTGTTTGTTTTTTATATTTTTCACTTTGTTTCCTAGCAACGTGACGTCGAATTTCGATAGTGTTAAATCGACGTTTTACATGCACAATTGGTTCAAATATGACCCAATTGTAATTTCAAAAACACCATGTCGTCTGCCGTTATTACGCACAGCGTTCAACGTTCAGTTTGGCAAATAGGCTGGCGAACGTGACTTGAAGGCCAATTCAAGAATTGCGAACGGGTTTGAGATTCAAATGACTGAAATCGTGCATATTATGTTAGTCATTTAGATTTTAATTACTACGACATTTTAATTAATCAAGATCATTTTCTCTGCACTATCGTTACAATAATAGCAATTCAAATGAATGACCTCTGTACTGTATTTAAAATAGTTACCGTTTCTTACTGATTTTCCTACTTTTGGATGATTGCTTTTTATCACAAACTACATATATTGATATTTTATTAATACCATACACATACATCAAGTATTTTTTAGAGTAACCATGTAATTATGAAAACAAACGTGCTTCTTCATATTTGAATATTGACAGTTTGTAATTTTACATGGAATTCAAAATTATGTTTTGTTCGATATCAAGCAAAAAAAGATGATCCGTGTATATCAGAATGAAAAAATAATCTTGAACAGCCCGGAGATTTAGAGGCTGTTTTTTCTGCTATCTATGTTTACATATGCTTAACAAAACCATGAACACACATAAAAGTACCCGTGATGAACACTAGGAAATACTGGCCACTTTTCTAAATGATAAAAATATTCGAGTATACGTTTTTAAAAGTGAAACGTTTAGACAATCAAATTTTATTCTTCATCGTGATTTATTTTACTTTAAACTCATTCGGACCGTCTCCGTTGTCGAGTGGTTAGAGTCGCTGTCTTGTAATCACTGTAACCTCTCACTGCTTGAGAGTTATGGGTTCGAGCTCTGCTACCGTCCATGTATCTTTATGTGAGAAAGTGGTGGATGGTAGTCTAGTACTGGCTCTACCCAGGAACGATGGTTAGGTAGACTGCCCACCTGTATACAACTGAATACTGTTGAAAACGGGCGTTAAATCAAACAAACAAACGTTATAACACAATTCCGTCTTCAGCGCCTCTCCATGTGGGTATGATGTTGATAAAAGGCAGAACGTTACTTGTTTAAAATCAATTTTTGACAATAATTCGAAATAAATGCAGGGTAGACACAGGAGTTACCTTTTCGGGGATTTCTCTCAAAAATGGAAAGATATCTCTCAAATGATACTAAACAGATATTTCTGTAAGTAGAAGAGATATCTCTTGACGTTCAGGCTATTTCTTACTGTGGTACAAATATATCTACCAGCATGAAAAGAGATATCTCTATTAAAATGAAAGATGTCTCTTTGAAATAGGAGCGATATCTCTTTTACTATTTAATCAAAACAGAGACATCTCTCTAATTTCATGAAGGAGATAGCTCTGTAAATTATGAGAAGTCTTTCTTTTATAGAGATATCTCTCATGCTTTGATAGATATATCCCAATACTCAAACGATATCTCTAAATGTAATAGAGATATCTCCCTGCAGTACAGAGGCATCTCTATTACATCAAAAGATATCTCTGAAAAAAGAGATATCTGTTTTCAAATTGAGAGATATCTCTGTAACTTTGAGTGATATTTGAAGAATCTTTTTTCACCTGAAACTGTAAGCGAGCAGCTTTAAAGGTACATTTAGATATTACTTTGACCATCACAGCTCCCCTGATACGCTTGGTCTGCGAAAATAGTATTTTCTCAAACGTTTCAGCTGGCCTTCTCGTATGCTCACCATTATCGTCTGCTTCCGGTACAATGGCAAAAAAAGACATCAATATCATAATTTCTGTCAATCGTCATTTGGCGCCGAAATAACCATAATAATTTATTAAAGATTAATAAATAATTATTCGCAATCAATTTCGTCTACAGAGCAAGTACATGTACATCAACTAATATATTTTGCACATCCCAGGATAAATTCATGGAACTTGTTTTCAGTGATGTATTGAGACAAGTCCAAAACTATATGACAAAGCTTTTCACTGTCACAGTTGTGAACAAATTCTTGAAAACGATGTAATTACAAAAATTTAATTTCGTTCTCTTTGCGTTATTGAAATGGCAGATAAAACATAAACGATATATAGCAATTCATCACAGTTCCATGCGTGAAAACTTTTAAGTAATCATATAGCCTATATGATTGTATTTTACAAGAATATTTGTACATGTCAGGAATGAATCTATATTTTGTAAGAGAGCAGTAACAGGGAACGTAGAACAGTCTGAGCTTGAATACGTTAAGAGCTATGGCATCTTGCTGTATTCTACACAGACAACCCAGGAAACAAAGTCTCTGATAGTCAATCTACGTTTCAAGACTTGTGCAACCGAAAAGACTAGTAACCATGTCCGAACGTGTTCTTTGTGGTTAAGTCTGGGCTATTTTTTTATAATTGATGAACAATTTCTAACTGAATAAATTCTAGAGCTCGCACCCGAACAATGCTTTTGGAAGAACTATATAAGTATAAATATTCACAGCAGTTAGTAGATTCAGACCAACTGGCCGCCGGCTGTCGTGTGGCAATTTGCCGGAATACCGAGATATTTATACGTATCTACATATTTTATAACAGAATTGATACAGATAAACTCAGAAAGATTTGATTTTCATTTTTGATTCATTGCAATGACGGCGCATATTTCAGCATTATACCTATTTCCATTTTTGTGCGTGTTTTTTACAAATATGCAAAAGATCAGCAAGTCCCTTTCTCGAAAAGCAGCACAATGTCTTCTGTCTGTGTGGGTGTACTTATATCAATGTCATGCAATTTAAAAGCGTTTTCTTAGTTATTTAATTCGCATAAAAGATTATTTACAAAGACAAAGTAATGAAACTTCTGTATGCAATTAATTTTGCCTACATATTTAATGAATTAAACTTGATTTTTTACCAGAGAAAATTGGGCTATTAAACTGCTTAAATATCGCGTTGTAGCAAGCTGTCATATTTCGAAATCACCTTCCATAAGTATTCCAATACTTTCATTCTTTAAGCAGAACAAAGAAAAGAATGATCCCACGTGTGTGTATGCGCGGTAGCAAGTGGGGTTACTTCTCTTCACCAAAAAGATAATCGCCAGTTGAAATTCAAATTCATTTGTACAGAAGTTAACTTACTTGACGTAAACTAAGTGAAGTGCGCGTGACAAGTTTGTCTTTAAAAAGTATTATTATTCAACTTTACAATATTACAACACACTGTATTAGATCAATTGCACACATGATATGAAACATGTAGAGCTAATACAAAGCATAACTGAGCCAAAGGAGAAAAGAAGGGCCAATACAAGAAAAGCAGGACCAATATGGAATTCAAGCATGCTGATTAGTTTAAAAGAGAGGGCCAATACGGAGAAGTCACTTCCGTTAGATTTTTAAACAACGGCATTTTTGTAAATCAAACAATTAACGATAGTTTGGAAATTCCTGCTGATATCTTATTTTACTAAGTTAAATACAAAAAAAATTGTTATTGTTACAAGAACATTTATATTCTTGTTTTTAGCCAATATTGTAAAGTTGAATAATAAAATTATCATTAATCAAGTGATTCATATTGACCTTGTTATTTGTCCTCAGGCAGTCGTATTGGCTCTCGGCTTTAGGCCAATACGACCACCCTCGGACAAATAACAAGGCCAATATTAAATCACTTGATTAATAACATTATATTATAGAATATAGTTTGGTGCCAAAATTTGTTAAACGAAAATAAATATTTCCTACGCATTTTCTTGTCAAAGAATCTATCGATTTTAGTGCAAATGGTCGAGCACTTTCGGTTTCTATCCGTCAACGATTCGACTTTAGCAGATTCAACCTTCAATAAATTCAAAACTTCAAAACAAAATAGGCGGAAGGTCACGCAAACCTTTGATCATTTTTCTCACTTAAACCAAGTTTGCGCGCACTATATACCCCACCCCCCTCCCCACCGCCCCTGCCCAAGTTCAATAATGACGTATGCCCATGCTCCAAATTCCCAGCATTTGACAGAGTTAAACAATTATGAGACAGTAAAGACGTTCCATACTTTTACGTTTTTGTCCGTGCATAAAAAACGCGTCATCATGAATGATATTTACACCCTTGCTTGTTAATTTCACCAAACACAGGGACTTGTAAATATAATAGCAATTATATTTTACAGTATTACTAACATTCCATCAGAATTATAAACGATTCAACATGTTTTAAAGAAGAATTCTTAGATCTATATGCATGTTAAAAAACTGCAAATAATTTAGAAGTAACATTTTTACTGACAAAATGTATCCTATGATAGGCTGATACTGTACACTAAATATATATGATTTCTTGTCCCTGTGGTACTTTACTAACTGGATTTCTATTTATAACTGTAACAAACATGTTGACATCTGTCAGACGGCGTTCGTTTGCTGCAAGCGTTGCAATTGAGCAACCGTGACTCACCTTTTCTCTAGGTAATGCAGTTTGTAAATTCAAATTTTAGCGTAATTGAAATTTTTTCTAAAGTACTATACTGATGTACACTAATAAACGACTAATTAATGCTTGATTTTCACTGCAAATACATGTACAATAAATGATATCATTTTCAGTAAATAGAAAAAAACGTATGTGTCTATAATGCCATATACAGGTTAGAACAATTTATATTTCAGATCTTCAAGACGACTTGATATCTTTCTACAGGGACAAGCACCGCACAATTTCACTGTCGCCTTTGATAGAAGAAAAAGCACCCCTTCTGCAATTTTATGTAATGCCAGATATTTATTCATTAAAACTACAGAGGACCCACAGTGGCGTAAAACAAGAAAAGACAGCGGTAACACCATTTCGCAATGTGTTCTATAAAGACAACAAAATGTGCCGTAAAATATATTTGGCAGCAGATGCCGGGCTTGGTAAAACTGCCCTAAGCAAGCGACTCACTCTAGCATGGTGTCACGCAAATAAACCACTCTTAGACGAAGCACAGCATTTCTCAGAAGAAGAAATCCAAGCCGTAAATGAATTTCGTTTCATTTTTTTGTTGCTTTTACGCGACAGTTCTAGTGAATGTGACATTGATGACTTTATCATGAATCAAATCATTTTAAGACTTGGGCATGATTATACTCGAAAAGAGCTAGTAAACATATTGTGTGAGGAAAGATGTCTTGTCATAATAGATGGTCTTGACGAATGGAGCCATCCATCGAATTCCTGCAAACAAGGACCGAGTCCCATTCCACACCAGAAAGTAAGGGAACGTACTGCATTCCTGACAACCACTAGACCATGGAAGCTAAGCGTGAGTGGTCTACAATCTGATGAAATCGATCAAAAACTTGAACTAGTAGGACTAAACCCGACGTCAGCAAATGCACTGAAAGAGTCAGTTATTTCTCATTTCTTCAATGAGAAAAATGAATACCAATTACGACATGAGGTAGAAGAGTTTACCAGAGTTTTGAAAGAAAAACACATTGCAGACCTAGAAGCCATTCCGCTTCTTTTAATGTACCTGCTATTTTTGTGGTGTAACAAAGTAGAACTAGGACAAACTCAGTGTATTTTATACAGTCAGATTACAGAACTTTTGCTATCTAGAACTGTGCAGAACTATATCAAGTTAGCACCGAAGGTTGATCTTCCCAAAGGAGATATCCCGCAATGCTTCAGTGGAAACGCACACTGTATGCAATTCTACACACTTCTTACATCCTTAGGACAATTAGCATATGAAACATTATTCAAAGAAACAAGAGAAGAAAACAGGCTTGTATTTGACGGTTCTGTTGCAGAGCAATATCTCAAGGAATCATTGGAGTTTTGCTTAAAAACAGGACTTATAACCCAAAGTAAAGTTTCAGTTCCAGAAAACCTGTTAGAACAGAAATTCAAAGTTTCATTTGCACATAAAACCGTGCAGGAATTTTTCGCTGCATTATACATGCATTCCACCTCTGATCAAACCTCAGTACCAGAAATAGTGCTTTCAAAATGTAAATGCATCAAAGACATTCTAGATACGTCGAAAATTCTTAAATTCATTTGTGGTATGAATGTGAATGTGTCATCTTTGATTTCACGAGAAATGATGAAAATTATAAATGAAGATGAAATAACACTCAAATTCAGAAGCAGTCTTGAAAGCAACACGTCAAAGTATGGATTCAGCCATCCACTAAAAGATTTCCAGGACATGTGTATTTCATGTTGCAGAGAAATTCCGCGTGAAAATGACGTCAGTCTTTGTTTACAGGACGTGTGTATTGAAGAAAGCTGCCAGCAAGAACAATACCGCGAAAATCTCAAACAACTGACGACCAGAAATAAACAAAATATTAGATCACTTTATATTAACATGTATGAAATGAGTGAAACACCTTACAGCAGTGTACATGACGTTATTGATTATTTCGCACTTAGTGACCTAGAAAACATGGAGAAAATACACTACAAGGGTAAATATAATGGCCGCGATATTTTACCTCTATTGAACAAAGCAGTGAAATGTTTACATTTATCCTGTAGTGATGAGCCACTAGAGCCAGGTTCTTGGTCTCGTTTACTGGTTGAGAAAGTGACAAGTTTACAGAAATTAGAAGCCATAAATATCTACAAGTTTAAAATGAGCCACAGTGAGTTGACATTGTTATATGATTATATATCACACAGACATTGCATGCGACAAATTAAGCTGGGGGAGTTAAGTTGTGTTGAACACGAGAGGCGTTCCTGTTCTGTGTGCCTGGAATTATCTCATCATTCACAACTAAACACGTTAGACCTGGAGCAGATACCTGTGTCAGAATTGAACATTAATATGGCGTCGTTAGAGAAGTGTACTCTGAGGTTATCTAACCCAGATCTTGTGATGCGCTTTATAAATTGTGTTCCAGCAAACAGTAAACTAAATACATTTGCGTGCGGGTGGCTACAATCTCCTGTCGCCATTGAAACAATGCTGGAAACATTACGTTTGTCAGTGAACGTGGAACGCGTGGTGTTGTGTGAGATGAATCTTGGTTCTAGAGAAATTCTGTTGTCACCAGAAATGGTAAATTTAAAATATGTACTGTTGGAGTATGTGACAATGACTGCTTCCGTATTACAGGGAATAGTTGACATGGTACAACAACAACAACAAACAGTTACAGTATATATATGGGAATGTGATATAGAACCAGAAAGTGAGTTTGTAAAAGTGAAACAAAAAATAAAAACATCGCGGGAACATTTCAGTGTCGTGAGGGACCGTGAGTACTTGTTTAAGTTTGAAACAATCAAACAGGGAGATTAAACACAAACATTATGACTCCGATACAAAACACAACATTATATGTTACACACGTGTGTACGAATATATTCATTGTGTTGAAGTAATCACACGGCATATTTTAATACACGTGACATGTGTAAAGAAATCAAAACGTTTTCAGTGATAGATTTTTGCTTAAATGTAAACAAACAGGATTAAACTTAGTGCAATATTTCGGATAAACGTTTTACTGTATATGTTTTGTGTTGATGGAATTACACGGCATATTTTAATACACGTGACATATGTGTAGACATGTGTGTAAATAAATAAAATAGTTTCCATTGATAACATGTAAACAAACAGGATTAAACTCAGTGCAAATATTTCGGATAAACTGTTTATGGATTTATTGTGTGGATTATAAGAAAATGGATTAACATGGATATAATATACAGGTAAGTTTTATTTATTTATTATTAATATTTTTACTAGATAAATGTGCATGTGTGAGTATAATTTATTTTTTAATTAATTGAAAGATATTGAAATTGGATCTAGATCTAGACTAGTGTATACAAAGTGAGCATGGTGAGCACAGATTTACTCATGTGTACTAGATCAGTGTTGAAATCCCCAGCTGAAATCTGTCCGTCCGTCTGTCCAGGTCCCAAAAGTATGTCTGTCCTTGCCAAAAAAAATAGGGTCGGTCGGTCGGTCGGCAGTTTTTTATTCTTTTCAGGTTTAGTCTCACTCTTTCCACTTTGAAGGTAGCCTCAATATTTTGACTGCAAGACCGACCGATTTTGCAAACTGATATTACATAGATGTTTACAGGTGGCCGTCGTAAATAGCAAAAAGCCCTGGCGCACAATTATTTGAGCTACTTCGAAGGCAAACCGATTTGACAGGTTGACATTTTAGAGTTGTCCGCCTTCTACAAAACATCAGGGATCTGTGAAAGGGGTAATACTTGTAGATATGTGATACCTCTACCAAAATTGTTAAAATCATGACCCCTCGGACAACATAAAATGACCCGGCCCTTGGGGTCACTTGCTTTTACATTGCGTTTGATAGGAATTTTTTTTAACTTCTCTGACACCGCAATTAAGGTCTACTGTAGAGCTTAGATATTTGGCATGTAGCATTTATGCAAGTAGACCTCTACCAAGTTTGTTCAAGTCATGACCCCTTGGTCAAAATTGATCCCAACCACTAAGGGTCACTTGATTTTACAGTTTACATCTACATGTAATAAATGTATGTAGGTTTCTATAGGATAGGCTTCTCAACAAAACTACAAGGCCTATAGAGCTAGAGATTAGCCTAAGGTAATTTGTATACATGTACAAATGTAGCAATTTGTCATGTTTGTCTCATGTACCTCCAAGTTTGTCAAATTTTGACCTCAGTGTCAGTATTGGAGAGGGGGGGGTCTAACAATAATATCGGCTCCACCCGGCGGGGCGGGGGTCTATAGTTTTTCATATACTTAAATCTTAAACAGGTTGGTAACATAATAGGATACTGCTTTGAGGGCATTCGTCTCTTATGGACAGCCGTTGTTTACATATTTTTTATTTTGCATTTTTTATGCTCTTAAAACACAAAGATGGTACTTTTCTTAATCTTCTTCACCCTCCAAATTGTTTACATCACAGTATTTTCTCAAACTACATGTCAGATTTTGCCAAACTTGCTCAGAACAATTCTTTCATTGGACCGTTTCAAAAAGTATGAAATGGTTGTGGTCATTCACTGTACACAGGAGCCATGGTTACCAAAACAATGAAAACTAGAAAAACGGTTTCTTCTGCAACCGATGGTTTGAAAGTTAACCAACGTAGTCTGTCATGTATGTAGCATCTTTAATACATTGTGCCTTTCTGATTTTGAACAGGAAATTGTCATTGTTTATTGCATACCGGAGCATAGAAATATTATGTCACCGTCTTTTCATTAACCAACATGACCAATGGTTGGAATATTAACAGTTTTTTCGTGGAAGAGCACCTGTGGTTATTTGTACATTTTGTTGTATTTACATACACATTCAAAACTGTTTTGTCTATTTCCAGCCTTTTCCTTTGTGTGCATTCCTGGACTCTGTTGCATGCCAGCTGTATGTGATGTAACCATGTTCTTGTGTTGCCATGGCTTCCAGAACACAGAGTAACACAGCACTTGACTGCTTCAAACTAAAGGTAATGAGTATAGTTTCATTCACTTATTTGTTGTACATATGTTGTAGTTGTTGTTCGAAGAAAGTGATGAAATTCCGGACTCTGCATTTAAAAGAATTTCATAGACATACAAAATATATTGTTTTGAGGTAGATTAAATTGTTTTAAAGGGAGCAGTTGTGTAGAGGTTAAGGTGTCTGCCGTTCATAACGTAGTTGTTGGTTTGAGCCTCACCAAGGTCACGACTGTACCTCCTCATATGACACTAGTACTGGTTTTCCAGGAAGCAGAGTTGAAAGTGACTCAATAAGCTCTAAGGAAAATGTATAAAAGGAAGTATTGCAAAGTAAATCTTTACATCTAGGCTAGCATTATTATAGTACCTTTTTAGCATGTTTAGAACAATGTAGAATATATTGGTATCTCACTGGTTCAAAGTCATATTCTGTACCTCAGCCCGGCCCAGGGCACTTAAAACAATGGCTAAAGGTGTGACAATTGGGTTAAAAAATGAGTATAGTGGACATTCTGGCAAAATCAAGACATTGAAATTATTATAAAACTAATCAAGAAAATAACAAAAAAAGGAATGAATTATACTAGATCTACAGGATCTACACAGTGACTATTTAAACACTATAATTATAGGTATCATGTCTCTATAAGCTATAATATGGCGTTATTTACCTTTCTAACTTAAACGTAATCCGTATATATTTAATACCGTATTTCCCCGTTCAAACGCCCCCGGCGGCATTACATTTTGCCAAAAAAATGGCCTGAATATTGTTTAGTCCTTGTTTAAACGCCCCCTATTTCTTAAATCTCCTCTGTTTCATTTGTACGCTTGAGACGACCCCCGTTTTCCAGTAATCAATAACACGCTTTGTCCTGTATCTGGTTTAACAAGTGTGTACTCACTGTGGGGTCACCTTATGATAAAAAATTACACATGTTTTAAAACTGCAGTTGACTCAAGCGTTTAATGTATGTTTTGTGTTTGGATTAAATTAATAAATTGAATTCAAGACCTCTATAAATTAATTTGTAGCGCGCTATAAAACAATTACAGAGGTCTTCAAATCAATTAGAGACCTCTTCAATTCAATTACAGAGCTCTTAAAAACAGCTGAAATACACCTTAATTTTTAAGCAGGTTTTTTGGAAAAAAAACAACTTATTAGAATGGCGATGTCATAATTATGTCGGGCGGGCGGGTGGGCAGGCGGGCGTCAAACATTGGTTTCCGTTGGATAACTTTAGTTAGGAGTGACCAATTGCAATGAAACTTGGTGTGTAGGTAGCTTGCGTGGAGACGCCGCTTGGGATTGCATTTGGGGTCACTAGGGTCAAGGTCACTGTTACTAAAAATAGAAAAACGGTTTCCGCTCAATAACTCGAGCTAAGAGTGACCAATTACAATGAAACTTGGTCTGTGGGTAGCTTTCGTGGAGACGCCACTTGGGATTACATTTGGGGTCACTAGGGTCAAGGTCAATGTCACAGTTACTTAAAATAGAAAAATGGTTTCCGCTCAATAAATCAAGTTAGGAGTGACCAATTACAATGAAACTTGGTCTGTAGGTAGCTTGCGTGGAGACGCCGCTTGGGATTGCATTTGGGGTGACTAGGGTCAAGCTCAAGGTCACTGTAACTAAAAATAGAAAAATGGTTTCCGCTCAATAACTCAAGTTAGGAGTGACTAATTGCAATCAAACTCAGTGTGTAGGTAGCTTGTGTAGAGAGGAAGCTTGGGATTGCATTAGGGGTCACTTGGTTCAAGGTCAAGGGCACTGTTACTAAAAATAGAAAAATGGTTTCCACTCAATAACTTGAGTTAGGAGTGACCAATTGTAATGAAACTTGGTGTGTAGGTAGCTTGCGTGGAAAGGAAGCTTTTGGTTCACTATGGTCAAGGTCACTAGGGTCAAGGTCAAGGTCGCTGTTACTAAAAATTAATTTTTATTTATTTTTAGTTTTTAGATTGTTATAAGCAAAAAAATTTTTTGGGTCAAGGTCACTTGACTCAAGTTCAAGGTCACTGTTACTAAAAAAAGATTATATTTAATTTTAGTTTTTTGATTGTTTTAAGCAAAAAAATTTTTTCGGGGTCAAGGTCACTAGGGTCAAGGTCAAGGTCACTGTTACTAAAAAATAGATTTTTATTTAAGTTTAGTTGTTTGATTGTTTTAAGCAAAAAAAAAAAATTACGGAGTTAAGGTCACTAGGTTCAAGATCAAGGTCAATGTTACTAAAAATAGATTTTTATTTATTTTTAGTTTTTATATTGTTTTAAGCAAAAAAAATTTTTTTGGGGGTCAAGGTCATATGGCTCAAGGTCAAGGTCACTGTTACTAAAATATATTTTTATTTATTTTTAGTATTTTGATTGTTTTAAGGAAAAAAAAATTTTTTCGGGGTCAAGGTCACTAGTGTCAAGGTCACTGTTACTAAAAATAGATTATATTTAATTTTAGTTTTTTGATTGTTTTAAGCAAAAAAAATTTTTTTCGGGGTCAAGGTCACTAGGGTCAAGGTCAGTGTAACTAAAAATAGATTTTTATTTATTTTTAGTACTTTGATTGTTTTAAGCAAAAAATTTTTTTTTCGGGTGAAGGTCACTTGGCTCAAGGTCAAGGTCACTGTTACTAAAATAGATTTTTATTTATTTTTAGTATTTTGATTGTTTTAAGCAAAAAAAAATTTTTCGGGGTCAAGGTCACTAGGGTCAACGTCAAGGTCAGTGTTACTAAAAATAGATTTTTATTTATTTTAGTTTTTAGATTGTTTTAAGCAAAAAAAAAATTTTTGCGGTCAAGGTCATATGGCTCAAGGTCATATGGCTCAAGGTCAAGGTCACTGTTACTAAAAATATAGAGGATATTTGTTGGTTTCGGTGTAAGATCACGTTATAATTTCACCGAGTGGGCACCAAAAGTGATATTTTCACGAGTGGCACAGCCACGAGTGAAAATAACAACTTTTGATGTTCACGAGTGAAATTAACGTGATATTACACCGACACCAACAATTTTTCTGTTTATTTTATGGTTAAAACTCTACTTTTATTGAGTTTATTTCTACAAAATATCGAAAATCGCGGGAAACGTCATCAGAAACATAGCGCAAATGACGTCATTTAAACGATGTCATCGTCGCATGGTTTCCAGCATTAATTACGCTCGGTATACTTTTTGACGTAAATCCGGGTTAAAGATTGCAAAACAGTGAAAAATAAAAATGGTAATCCACTGTTTCAAAACTGTGGATTATCACTTTTATTTCACTGAGAAAACTTTATAATTCACTGGAAAACATAAAATAAATATTTTTATTTATTTTTAGTATTTTGATTGTTTTAAGGAAAACAATTTTTTTTGGGGTCAAGGTCACTAGGGTCAAGGTCAAGGTCACTGTTACTAAAAATAAATTTTTATTTATTTTTAGTTTTTTGATTGTTTTAAGCAAAAAAAAAATTTGGGGGTCAAGGTCACTAGGGTCAAGGTCACTGTTACTAAAAAATGTAAAAAAAAATATAGTTTTTAAATTGTAGCGAAAAAAAATTTGGGCACAAGGGTTAAGGTCAAGGGCACTGTTACTAAGATAGGGAGGAGTCAAGATGACTGTTTTTTTTAGCTCACCTGGCACAAAGTGCCAGAGTGAGCTATAAGGATCGCATTCCGTCCGGCGTCCGTTGTACGTCCGTCCACCATTTCCTTCAAACGACATCTCCTCTGAAACCACTGGGCCATAATTGATGAAACTTTGCAGGGATGTTCCTTGCATGAAGCTCTATCAAAGTTGTTCAAAGAATTCCATTCCATGCAGAACTCTGGTTGCTATGGCAACAAATAGGAAAAACTTTAAAAATCTTCTTCTCTGAAACCACAAGGCCTAGAGCTTAGATATTTGGCATGTAGCATTGTCTAGTGGACCTCTACCAAGATTGTTCAAATTATGACCCCGGGTCAAAATTGACCCCGCGCGGGTGGGCCCTTAGTTTTTGCATAGGAATATATAGGAAAAACTTTAAAAATCTTCTTCTCTGAAACCACAAGGCCTAGAGCTAAGATATTTGGCATGTAGCATTGTCTAGTGGACCACTACCAAGATTGTTCAAATTATGACCCCCGGGTCAAAATTGACCCCGCATCGGGGGTCACTTATGTTTGCATAGGAATATATAGGAAAAACTTTAAAAATCTTTTTCTCTGAAACCACAAGGCCTAGAGCTTAGATATATGGCATGTAGCATTGCCTAGTAGACCTCTTCAAAGTTTGTTCAAATTATCCCCCTGGGGTCAAAATTGACCTTGCCCGGGGTAGAGGTGTAACGATTCATCGCGGTTCACGATGCACCGCGGTTTCATTTACTTTTGCGGTTCACGGTACGCCATTACCAAAATTCGGTTCGGTATGGTACGGCCCAGCATTTACTGTTGATATTCAGTGAAAAGGGAAGTAACCCCTTTGAAGAGCTTAAATCAACTATTTTGTTATGTAGATTTTCATTGGCTTAGAAATATTGATTAACCAATGGTGGCGCATGATTGAATTATAGTTTGGCAAGCTTACTTAAATGTCTGCCGATTCATGTTGAATTGAAAAACGCGTTAGAAATGTTTTGGTCGCCAGTTTAGCAATACTGCATTTTTGTTTTGAATTGGTGGGAATGAAAAAATAGTATGAAAACCTTAAGCAAATTGCAGCCAACTACTTTTTATCTTAATAAATATTTCCGTCCACTAGTTTATTCAGACTTTATCCATTCAACGTCTTGGAACAGTAGATGTATCGTATCGAACCGTTACGTATCGTATCGCAACTGTGTATCGTTATACGTATCGTATCGTGAGAAAAGTGTATCGTTACACCTCTAGCCCGGGGGGGGGGATCATTTGTTTTACAAAGGCCTATATAGGAAAACTTATTTGGTATATAACATTATGTAGTGATCTTCCACCAGGCAAGTGGACTTGTACCAAGGTGAGCGATATAGGGCCATCTTGGCCCTCTTGTTGTAGTAAACATGGTAAATGGACACTACAATCTCAAAGTCTGTCACATTTTAAAGGTTATTATAAGCTGGTGAAACTGTGCTCAATGGACTGTCCGTACAGCCAGGGAAACCAGCCAACTCATGATATTCTGTAATTTAATGTACCGTATTTTTCTTTTTTAACTTTTGGTTAAGAAATTCTATTGTTTTAATCTACTAAATGTAATTAACAATGAGCAACCACTATATTTAGCTCAATTTATCCTAGTATATTTGGACTAGTAGCATATACTTAATCTTGGAGTGCCGCTGACCGTTCTCTTGTAATTAAATTAATACACCTCAAATTTCTACCATAACAGAAACTCAGTTATGGTCTCTCTTGTCTGTAAGTGTGGCTTGAACTCTATCCGGTTCAATAAAATTGCTCAACACTTTCTTGTATTTTCATTTCAAACTTAATTTAATTAAATTAAATCATAAGCATACTTTATTAAATCCTGCCAGTAATCAACCAAATACTGCAATCTCATAGTTTTAAGCTCACCTGAGCAATTGTGTTCAGGATGAGCTATTGTGACCCCTCATTGGGTCTGTTCAAATCTTCTGGTGAAAAACTTATATAGATATTTGGCATGTAGCATTGTCCAGTGGACCTCTACCAATATTGTTCAAATTATGACCCCTGGGTCAAAATTGACCCCTCCCTGGTAACTTCTTAGCAACCATTGACTGTCCTGTTGATCTGGTGACCATTATGGGCCCGTGCCTTCTTTATAATTATACTAGCAACTTTCCCAAAGCAACCAGTGACTTCCTTAAGTTTGGCACTGGTACTCAGGTGAGCGATATAGGGCTATCATGTCCCTCTTCTTATGTTGTTGAAATATGGTTCTAATCTCTCCAGTGCCTTTTCATTGTGTGTACATGGATCTCAGCAAATATGTACAGGATGTTACATATTAACTCCTTACATACTGAACCAAATTGATTCAAATTGCATACACTTCAAAGATGCATCTTCTCTGAAACCTCTGGGCCAATGTTGATGAAACTTTGCAGGGATGTTCCTTGCATGAAGCTCTATCAAAGTTGTTCAAAGAATTCTATTCCATGCAGAACTCTGGTTGCTATGGCAACAAATAGAAAAAATCTTCTTCCCTGAAACCACAAGGCCTAAGAACTTAGGTGTACCATTATCTAATGGACCCTTACCAAGATTGTTCAAATAATGACCCCATGGTCAATATTTACCCAGGGCGGGTGGTCACTTAGTTTTACATAGGCTATATAGGAAAAACTTAAAATTCTTGTTTTCTGAAACCACAAGGCCTGGAGCTTAGATATTTGGCATGTAGTATTGTCTAGTGGACCTCTACCAAGATTGTTCAAATTATGACCCTCTGGGTCCAAATTGACCCCGCCTGGGGGGTCACTTGATTTTACATAGGCTTATATAGGAACATCTTTAAAAATCTTATTCTCTGAAACTGCAAGGCCTAGAGATAAGATATTTGGCATGTAGAAATGCCTAATGGACCTCTACAAATTGTTCAAATCATGACTCACTTGATTTCACATAGGCTTATATAGAGAAAACTTAGAGAATTGAATTTTAAACCACTGTTGAAGGCCGGCAGGCAGAGCTTAGATTTTTGGAATGGTACTTAGCATTGTGTAGTGGACCTCTACAAATTATGTTAAAAACATGACCCCTTGTATTATAGCCAATGGTAGTCAGGTGAGCGATATAGGGCCATCTTGGCCCTCTTGTTTAGTTATCTACCCACATTGATTTTTCATATAGCTATATCACTTTTTTGTCCGGAACATAACTCCAAAAGAATTCAAAGGAATTTGTTTAAACTTTACACACATACAGAGGACAGTGAGAGGAAGTGCACTGTACAGAAACATAACTGTATCTTGACTCCTGACAAAGTTATTGCCCGTTGTTACTTTTCCTTGTCCGGAACTTACTTGAAAACTGTGAGCTGGAATGCAATGGTACTCCATACAATGGTCAGGCACAAATAGAGGAAGTACAGTGTACAATAACCATAACTGTATCTTGACTAATAACAGAGTTATTGCCCTTTGTTACTTTTCTTTGTCTGGAGCACAATGAGAACTGCATCTTGACTAAATTACAGAGTTATTGCCCTTTGTTACTTTTCTTTGTCTGGAGCACAATGAGATCTTGACTAAATTACAGAGTTATTGCCCTTTGTTACCTTCCTTGTCTGGAGCACAATGAGATCTTGACTAAATTACAGAGTTATTGCCCTTTGTTACCTTCCTTGTCTGGAGCACAATGAGATCTTGACTAAATTACAGAGTTATTGCCCTTTGTTACCTTCCTTGTCTGGAGCACAATGAGAACTGCATCTTGACTAAATTACAGAGTTATTGCCCTTTGTTACCTTCCTAGTCTGGAGCACAATGAGATCTTGACTAATTACAGAGTTATTACCCTTTGTTTCCTTCCTTGTCTGGAGCAAAACTTGAACACTTTTGGTTGGAATTCAATACGACTTCATACAATGGTCAAGCACAATGAGAGGATGTGCAGTAAACTAGAACCATAACTGTGTTTGAATAATACATACATTTGTACTTATTGCCAAGAATGATAACTCTAAGTTTTTTTAAAGGTATTCTCCCCTGCTAAATTGTGTTCTTATGTTTAGAAACAATTCTTGAATTGTTCTAAAACATTAAGAACAGCTCTAGAACATACCACAACCGTTCTTAACAGCTTTTAAAAAACATCTGTACCTGAACTGTTCAAGAACATCATTAATATAAGAACAGTTCTTGCATTTTTTAAAAATTAATAAAGTTCTTAAAGTGTTCAAGAACATTTTCAGAACATATGTGTTCTTAAAATGTTCTATATAATAGTGTTCTTGAATATTTCAAGAACTATACAAGAAATAAGTTGTCAAGAAAGATTTCAGAACACTTTAGGCCAGAACAATTTAAGAACAGTTTAAAACTTAAACATTCTGAAACTGTTCTTGAAATTTTACTTAGAACAAAATCAAGAACCATTTATGAACTTACCCAGAATGCACTATAAAATATTTGCATAATGCATTGCAAAAATGGCTGCTTACAGTGAAAGTTAAACACATGTTTTCTGACAAATGAATTATAACAGCATAAATACATGGAATAAAATTAAGTTACTTTGGACATTACGAGGGTTCGGCACAATAATATACTAACTACCTATGTTGTCATAATTTACTTTTTTGTGTTTTTAAGTTCATTAAGCAGGTTTTTTGAAAAAAACCTACTTATTAGAATGGCGATGTCGTATGTCGGGCGGGCGTCAAACATTGGTTTCCGTTGGATAACTTTAGTTAGGAGTGACCAATTGCAATGAAACTTGGTGTGTAGGTAGCTTGCGTGGAGACGCCGCTTGGGATTGCATTTGGGGTCACTAGGGTCAAGGTCAAGGTCACTGTTACTAAAATAGAAAAACGGTTTCCGCTCAATAACTCGAGCTAGGAGTGACCAATTACAATGAAACTTGGTCTGTAGGTAGCTTGCGTGGAGACGCCGCTTGGGATTGCATTTGGGGTCACTAGGGTCAAGGTCAAGGTCACAGCTACTAAAAATAGAAAAATGGTTTCCGCTCAATAAATCAAGTTAGGAGTGACCAATTACAATGAAACTTGGTCTGTAGGTAGCTTGCGTGGAGACGCTGCTTGGGATTGCATTTGGGGTCACTAGGATCAAGGTCACTGTAACTAAAAATAGAAAAATAGTTTCCGCTCAATAACTCAAGTTAGGAGTGACTAATTGCAATCAAACTCAGTGTGTAGGTAGCTTGTGTAGAGAGGAAGCTTGGGATTGCATTAGGGGTCACTTGGTTCAAGGTCAAGGGCACTGTTACTAAAAATAGAAAAATGGTTTCCACTCAATAACTTGAGTTAGGAGTGACCAATTGTAATGAAACTTGGTGTGTAGGTAGCTTGCGTGGAGAGGAAGCTTTGGTTCACTATGGTCAAGGTCACTAGGGTCAAGGTCAAGGTCACTGTTACTAAAAATAGATTTGTATTTATTTTTAGTTTTTGATTGTTTTAAGCAAAAAAAATAATTTTGAGGTCAAGGTCACTTGGATCAAGGTCAAGGTCACTGTTTCTAAAAATAGATTTTTATTTATTTTTAGTTTTTTGATTGTTTTAAGCAAAAAAAAAATTGGGGGTCAAGGTCACTAGGGTCAAGGTCACTGTTACTAAAAATGTAAAAAAAAAGTTTTTAAATTGTAGCGAAAAAAAATTTAGGCCCAAGGTCACAAGGGTCAAGGTCAAGGGCACTGTTACTAAGATAGGGAGGAGTCAAGATGACTGTTTTTTTTTTAATTCTACAATTTCTACAGGCGCTGTTTAAACCTGCTTTGGCGGCATTGCCGCGTCTTCTTGTTTTTTGTATATACAAAAATGTACATATCCTCGTGAAATATTACAGGAAAAGACCACATTTCTTTTTAGATATAAGAAAATTGCAAAACTATAGTAACTCAAAATGGTTGCTTTCTTAGTAGCAAGACTATTCTAAGTTGAGTTACTATAGTCATGCACTAGAAAATAACATTATACCGAAAGCAGTTTTGGGTGCAAGACTATAATTGCAAGTAAAGTTACAAGTAGGCTTGCATTTAAAATAAGCTTAACTTCAAAGTATTTTTAGGGCATGGGTACAGCTTGTCCAATGAAATAGTTTGTACAGGAACAAGAATTCATTTACAATAAACAGGTTAACGTTGTCACTGTTGAAATGTTACAAGTCCTAAAATGAGCCTTTTTGGAAATTCTTAGATAGCATTTAATTATTTTGTGTATTGATGTGTTGACAATTTCTTTGTTTTCTTAAAAACCTTTACTACAATCAACAGCTTAAATTTCCTAGACTTAAGAATTTAGTGATTCTAAAAAATAAAACTTCTGGGACATGTCTTTGGGATTTACTCCAAGGATTAGTCAAACAATATGATACATTATAACAGACTTTGTGCCATTTGCATTTTCTAACTAAAAACCAAATACAATTTGCATAATGTTTTTGTACCACTGTCTATTGGCAGTAATGAACTCAAAACCATTTGAAAAGTAACTTGCAGAGATCTCATGAACTTTTCTCCCTTCACAAAAAGAATAATGGGCTACTTCCTGTATTTGTAAAAGAGATCCCTTCAGTGTAAGATTTAGACATGTTGTAAAACATCAATTGGTCAACAGTCATCTATAGTGACTCTCTTGGTTTATTCTAAGTGATTTAGTCATTCACCTTAAGAGTTGGGGATCAAAAATCAAGATCCCTGCTGGGGTATTTTCTGGTATGGCCTGTGTAAGTGTAGAAATATGTGTGTGAATATATCAAAATGTTTTATTTTGATATTGCAGGTTTTAAATTCCACAAACTCTGATTGCAGTAAAATGAGATGTAATTGTGAGATCAGTAATTCATGAAATTTTAAACCACAAAATAGTGGAAAAATTGACCACGAATAAAACTTTTGAGCACGAGTAAAACTTTTGAGCTCAAAAATAATAACTAGTACTGGAATAAAACTTTTGAGCTATGAAATATAACCACTTGTACTAGAGTAAGACTTGCAAGCGCTAATAATAACTACTTGTGCTGGAGTAAAACTTTTGAGCTCAAAAATATAACCACTTTTACTGGTGTTGAGCTCAAATATAACCACTTGTACTGGTGTTGAGCTCAAATATAACCATTTGTCCTGGAGTAAAACTTTTGAGCTCAAAATATAACCACTTGTACTGAAGTAAAAGTTGCAAGCACAAATAATAGCCACTTGTTCTGGAGTAAAACTTTCGAGCTCAAATATAACCACTTGTGTTGGAGTAAACTTTTGAGCTCAAAATTATAATCACTTGTACTGGAGTACATTTTTCAAGCACAAATATAACCACTTGTGCTGGAGTAAAACTTTCAAAGGCAAATATTACAACTTGTACTGTAGTAAAACTTTGAGGCCAAATATAACCACTTGTTCTAGAGTTAAACTTTCAGTCGCAAACATAACCACTTTTATTATATACCTATAAATATTCTGCCAAAAATACAGCCTATATTCAACCATCAAATACGGCCTGACAGAAAATAAAATCCGTATTGTATGTACGTGCAATACAAATAGCGCGGCATAATTTGTAAGAGTGCATTCAATTGGCCCTAAAATGCACATGACTTTAATAACGTCGCTTTTGACTCATTACTACTTGTTTATACGATGACGTCAATAAATTGACGTCGCACACAACGTATATTTCACGCTAAAAAGGGGTTTACTTCAATTTTATGCTTAGCATGTCATTTTAATTATATAGTAGTTTATAGTTTATCGCACAGACAAGTGTCAAAAGGTATATAATAAAAGGGTTATTAGTATAGTAATGTGATCCATAAGCCGGATTGGCTCTGGTCGAGGTCGGATCAAACTCCTGCTACGCACTCGTATTATCGGACGCACAACTCGAGCAAATCCGGCATGCTGGATCACGTAACAATATAGTACTAATAACCCTATTGTACTAGATTGAGTAAAATTTTAAACCACAAATATAACATTTACTTATTATATACAGGAATTAATATTTTTAGGATCATATTAGGTGTAGTAATATTGCTTCATAACTATATACAGAGTTATTTGCAGTGTGCAATGCAGTTTTAACACCACCAAAATTAGGGTATTATTTTCCTAGAACCATAACTCTATCTTGACTCATTACAGAGTTATTGCCAAGAACAATATCTCTATTTTAGTTTTTTTTGCAAGGTATTCTGTTACTACGAACTTCTTCAGTTTATAAAGCAGTCTTTCGGGGGTATTAATCACATTTAGTGATAGCTCTAGTTTTCCTCTGTTCAATTCTGTAAATGCCACTTAGAACACTTCTACTGTCAGATTGAAGCTAGAATTCTTTGCCCTCATAAATATTGTCAATGATTACTTTACATGTATCTTCATTCCAATTATAATTGTTTTTATTATGGTTAATTAGTATTATGGGCAGTATTTCTGCAGTGACACAACATTCTTTAAGACAGAACCAGCATACAATATAAAATAAGTCAATACCAGTTCTCAATTTGATTTTTTCAATAGATTTGGTGGCTTATCTTCAAGGATAGTTTATTTTTGAGATGGATTTTTTTCGATTAAGTACTCTTTTCCACAAGAGACTGAAAGACTTTATTTTCTGGTATATCACATTTTATAAAGTTAAGAGCAGAGATAATTTTAATTTGATCTCTATACTTTGTAAATAACCTAATACTGGTAAAGAAAACTGGTATATGTTACAAAATACACTTAGAAAATTCTTTTCAATAGTACTATATGGGCATAAAATTCATACTTGATGATAATTTTATTAGGGTAAACTTAACAGTATGAGAATGGACCATTTCATATTGTGACTTGAATTAATATTGGAAGAGAATTATATTGCAAGGTGAAGAAATGCCCAGTTTACATTATGTGAATAGAAAAGTTTGTGAAGACAAAGATTTGGATTCTCATTGCATGTATATCACTTATCCTTAAATTTGATTAGCAGTTGCAAAGTGTATTCAAGTATTCAATCAAGGAAACAGAGTACATGTTACACCACTGAAACACACTACGTGCAAGCTATTGCACATTCAAGGTTTTCCTTGGATTTCGAAAATCTGTTGCCACTTTTCAGCCATATTATATAGAATTTGGACAGATATGGCTGAAACTTTTGTCGCCAATTCAAATTCATTTTTCAACTCTGCAGAATGTGTACTGTTGGGGATATTGGTAGCTCAGTGCCCTGCATTGATATAATGACATGAAATTAATTTGTCCATTTTTTTCTTACTTCTATATTAAGTTAATATTTAAATTTGAACAACAAAATAACTGTTGGCAGTAAATTGAACTGCTTTTTTTTAAGAAAAGTGACAGTATCCCTATCAAACTATTTCCCAAAATGACTTTTTCATACATATTTAGTGCAGAAATACATTATGTTGCAAGTTGCAGTAGGACTTCTCAAGATGAAAAATGATTTAGATGCAAAATATTATGGAAGTATTGCGAACAGGAATTCAACAGTCTGACATTACAATTTACATTAGTGCTATACAGATTAAAACTAACTCACAACATGTATGTATAATAGATGTCAGTCTTTTAAAATGAAACTCAGCTCATTGTACATTTTATTGCAAGTAAATTATCAACATATCAACAGAATACATTTTCAAAAGGAAATACCGGTAATTTGCAACTGGAACACTGGTTCTTGAAGTGTTCTTGAAATGTTCATGAACAGTCCAAGTACATTTTAAGAAATGTTAAATGAGACAATTTAATGAACATTTATTGAACAATTTAAGAACAGTAGTTCTTGAACAGTACCAGAACAGTTCTAGTACAAATTTTACAAAATATCAAGAAGTGTTCTTGAACGGTTCTAGAACACAAGTTCCTGAACTGTTCAAGAACTTCCATCTCGAACTTTTCAGGAACAGGTGTTCTTAAGATTTGTCCAATTTAACATTTTTTAAAAAGTGCTTGAAATGTTTTTGAACATTTTAAGAACACGTGACTTAAGGTACAGTTCTTGAACTTAGTTCTTGAACAGTGAATGAACTTTTGTTGAAGTGTTCTTGAATATTTTGCAGGGGCTGTCACTTATAACTTCTTCAGTTGACAAACAGTCTTGGGGGGGGGGGATTCATCACATTTAGTGATAGGTCTAGTAAAAAACTGCATTTTTATTGAAATGAGGCCCTTAAGGGGTGAAGTGATTTTCTAACAGACATGTATTCTATCTAGAAACTTGAGAATTCTTGTTGTCTGAAACTATAAGTACAACATTTTGTACTGATTTAATTTAACTTACAACAATTAAGTTCTTCATGATGGTAGAAGTCAAGCGATAATAATAACGTCGCTAATAATCAGTAATCTTAATAAAGATTTCTCTATTTCAGGATCATACATGCAACCGTGGATGACAATTGATCTGATGTCAATCTCATTATTGGTAGAGAAAAACTTATGTGGACAGATGAGCTAATGTCGTAGCTTCCTCGACGTCCGTCGTCGTCATCACATGTCCTGCGTCATCGTATATTTGGTTAAGTTTTTGTTAAAGTCCACTTTTTTTCAATAGCAATTGAAGGTAGAGCTTTGAAACTTCATATAGTTGTCTGACTATATCATATTAGAGTCATCATAGCCCTATTGTTTTATTTTTATGACTATACACAATGTAGTTCAAACTATACATTTAGATTATTTTTAGCTCACAAGACTACAAAGTACTCATGGTGAGCTATTGTGACTGTGTGTTGTCCGTCAATGTACGTCGTTAACAATAATTGCTTCAAAACTAATCATAGAAAAGCCTTTAAACGACATCTCCACCTTGACCATTAGGCCTATTTTAACCATACTCCGGAGGATTATAAGTTTCTTGGATTGTCCTCCACCAAAATTGCTCATATAGTTCTGCTTCACTGCACATATAATGGCACCAGAGCTAAAAAGAAAATAGAAAAACCTTTAAATGACATCTGCTTAACCACTGGGTTAGTTTTAGCCAAACTTCACAGGATTGGTCTTCTTATAAAATTGCTCATAAATTTCTCCTTTAATGCAGAATAACTATTATTGTCTTTATTATCTGGAATTGTGCAGATCTGATCATGTACTTCATGTTCTCTGTTCACTCAGGTGAGCGATATAGAGCCGCCATGGCCGTCTTGGTTATAGTTTTTGAATATTTGGGCCACTGGGCCATGTTGAGCTTGTTGTTTGTAAATATTTGGGCCACTTTGACCTTGTTGTTTGTACATATTTGAGTCACTGTGCCATTTTGACCTTGTTATTTGTAAATACTCGGGTCACTTTACCTTTTTGACCTTGTTGTTTGTAAATATTTTGGCCACTGGGCCATTTTGACTATGTTCTTTGTAAATATTTAGGTCACAGGGCTATTTTGACCTTACTATTTGTGAATGTAAGGGCCACTCGAACATTTTGCCCTTGTTGTTTGTACACATCTGGGCCACAGCGTCATTTTGAACTTGCTGTTTTTATATAACTATTTCTGCCACATGGCCATTTTGTCATTGTTTGTAAGTAATTGAGCCTTTGCAACATTTGAACTTTGTTGCTTGTAAATTTTAGGGCCGCTTGGCCATTTTGACCTTGTTGTTTGAAAATATTCTGGCCACTGCCATTTTGACCACGTTTTTTTGTGACTAATGAGGTCACCGGCCCATGTTGACCTTGTGGTTTGTAAATATTTGGGTCACAGAGCCTTTTGACCTTGTTGGTAAATATTTTGGCCACTGTGCCATTTTGACCTTGTTGTTTGTAATTGTTTCTGCCGATACCCCATTTTGCCTTTGTTGTTTGTAAATATTTGAGCCACAGTGCCATTTTGACCTTGTTGCTTGTACATGTTAGGGCCATCGTGCCATTTTGACTTTGTCATTGTAAATATTTTGGTTACTGCACCATTTTGACTTTCTTGTTGGTTTATATAATATAAGGTCCTACGGGCCATTTTGAACTTGTTGTTTGTAAATATTTGCGACATTTTGACCTTGTTGTTTTTAGATATTTGCAACATTTTGACATTTTTGTTTGTAAATATTTGCACCATTTTGACATTGTTGTTTGTAAATATTTGCGCAATTTTGACATTGTTGTTTGTAAATATTTGCGACACTTTGACATTGTTGTTTATAAATATTTGCGACACTTTGACATTGTTGTTTGTAAATATTTCGGCCATTTTGACAATGTTGTTGGTAAATATTTGAACCTTGTTGTTTGTAAATACAGTGGAACCTGCCAAATCCAAACTTGTGTTTTTGGACCAGATAATTTGTTCAGATTACAAAGGTGTTCAGATTAGAAAGGTTATATACCAAGGCAATAAAGTACTGTATATTAACATGTATATCTGGGCCAAATTTATATATCTGTGTATGTTACCATGTTATTAGAACTATTGACAAAACATTGAGCTAAACATCGTCATTACAGTACATACTTTTATGTAAGTTTTGTCTGTTTTCAATTACTGTTTTATTCTAACTAAACTATATATCATGCAAAACATGAAATTTCCAATTCATTTTCAGCAGTGTCATACCAAAATTGTATTTTTCACACTCGTTTAACCATACTTTGCACCATGTAAACAAATATGCGCAATGTTTTTACAAAACTATCGATGCTTCATGACGGCATTGTCACCATATTAGGATCAAGTCTGTGCTTGTATCCGACAGGAAATTTTCACCTATTTATATGCTATTGGCAACAATTATTTTTTCGGTTTTCGGAGTAGACTGGTTTAAATAGGAAACACAAACGAAAATATCTTTTAAAATGTCCATGTCACGCTCATTACATTTTGTTTGATTTAGAGAAGTTAAATGTACATGTACATAAGAAATGCAGTAATATAGAAATTCTGCTTTTTCAAGAACATTCCAAGAAAGTATCAAGGCAGACACGAGTTGCTTGTATTTAAAAGCCATTATTGTTTTCTAGTGAAACAGTGATTTCTTATTTACCAAGCAGATTTCCGAATACAATAAACATAGAAATTGTATTTACACTTTAAATGCAGCAAATAAAAATGCAGTAATCATGTTGATGTAAACATGTATACATGTAGCATTGCCTAGTGGACTTCTACCCAAGATTGTTCAAGTCATGACCCCTGGGTCAAAACTGACCCTGCCCGAAGTTTCACATAGGACTATATAGACTTAAAAAAAAACAACAAGGCGCACAGGCAGAGTTTAGATATTTGGAATGTTACTAAGCATTGTGTAGTGGACCTACGGTATACGAATTATGTTAAAGTCATGATCCTTTGTATTATAGCAAATGGTAGTTAGGTGAGCGATATAGGGCCATCTTGGCCCTCTTGTTTATATTTAATTGATTATTGGTATATGTAGCCTACAGCATTCAGTTTCCATGTTTACAGAAAAAGGACACACATCATTATGCACAGATATAAAAGTAATTTATGTTCATTGCTCGATTTTATATAACTGGCAGATATTGGATGTTATTCAAATTTATTGTCCTGTGTCACATGAATGTTAGACATTGTGTTGCTTTTAAAATATTTAACAAAAATAACACACGGTATTTAGAAAGTAGTTACCTTGTATAATCAGTGTGTATATAATGTATATTTATCAACATCAAATTATTAAAACAAGCTTTAGGCATTATTTTAGTGAAAACAAAGAAAACCCATGCTAGCTCGACTATTCGAAGAAAAAAGAGGGTTATTACAGTCAAATGGTTCTAGTTGACTGAACAACATAGCCGCCAGAGCTAAATATGGATGCATACATCTTTAAAAATCTTCTCCTTGAAACCCTACAAGGCGTGTTGACCGCTACCAAGTTTGTTCAAACCATGTCCCTGTGGTCAAAAATGATCATACTCAGGTGGTCACTGGTTTTCAAATAGACTTGTAAAGAAAAGGTCACGTTTAGAGCTTAAAACCTGTAATGTAAGCTTATATTCCAGTACTTCGTGTCTGGGCTATAACTTGTAGGACTAATTTTGAAATCACTTCATGCCATCTTAACTGGTACCACAAGGATCTGTCAAGCATCACACCCTGGGAGCTACATTGAACGTCAAGGTCAAACATGATACTGGGTTATATACCAGGATTAAATGGCCGGCCTGCAACTTCAACATGCATTAACTGATTTTGAAATAATTTCACATAGATATTGTCAATAATACAAGGATGTGTCAGGCACAATATCTGGGGCTACTTTCAATGTAACATTGTAAGTTGTTGTTGTTGTTGTTGTTCATACTTTGACTACTCAAGACAAGGTCTCATTTCAATGACAAAAAGCAAAAAAAAAAAACTAGACTATCTTCTTAACCCTTTGAAGTATTTTTATCAAACTTGGGTTAAATGATTATCTCATCATGCTAACAAATATCAATGTCACTCTTTGGGTCAAAGGTCATGCAACTGTACATGTATTTGGTCACATGTTTATCCCATATCCGGTTTGGAAATTCGTATTGCAGTATTGTATGGCAATACTCTGTTTTGTTTTATTGAATGTGACTGTCTTAATCATCATGTTTAACTATGACTTAATATTTGTGTATTAGCATATTTATTTTACTGCAACATGTAATGAAATACCATAATGTATGAGAAATATGCAGCTTGGTTTTATATCACATGATTAATTTTGTTCATAGTAATTGTTCATTTGAAAAATAAATACATTATTTATACTTTAACTCAGTTTGTCAATTATATACGCCAGTCTTTAGAGACGTGATGTATTGTGAGATCATCTGTGGTGATGGCGTTTGAAACCATATACATGATCGTTACCAAGAACGGTGTAATATTTGAAATCATTCGGGTAAAGCAACCATAACAAGCAAGCCATAATGGTAAAATGCGGACATCGTAGTACTGCAGCGCCCTTGTTTGGCCTAGTTACAACAGGTGAGGGATGCATTGCAGCCCCTTTCCGTAAACTTATTAAAGCAGAAACTTTGACATCTTAAACTGTGCGGAAACAGTTTAACAATATTCACCAAACACCGGATACTCGTACCCTGCAGAAATGAAATACTAGTACTGGTATCATGCCAATAAAGGATATTGGTACCCTGCAGAAATAGGATATTAGTCCTGGTATCAAGCCGAAAAAGAATTTTGGTACCCTGCAGAAACAAGATAGTAGTCCTGGTATACCAAAACAGGACACTGGTACCCTAAAGGAACAAGATATTAGTACTGGTATTATGCCGAAACAGGATATTGGTACCCTGCAGAAACAAGATAGTAGTCGTGGTAATATGCCGATAAAGGATATCGGTACCCTGCAGAAATAGGATACCAGCCTTGTTTCATGCCGAAACAGGATTTTGGAACCCTGCAGAAACAAGATATTAGTCCGGGTATCATGTCGAAACAGGATGCTGGTACCCTGCAGAAACAAGAAAATTAGTCCTGGTTTCATGTCTAAATAGGACACTGGTACCCTGTAGAAACAAGATTATAAGTGTAGTCCGGGTATCATGCCGAAACAGGATATTGGTACCCTTTAGAAACAAGATAGAAGTCCTGGTTCCATGCCGAAACAGGACGCTGGTACCCTGTAGAAACAAGAAAATTAGTCCTGGTTTTATGTCAAAACAGGGCACTGGTACACTAGAAACAAGATATTAGCCCTGGTATCATGCCGAAACACTGACACTGGTACCCTTTAGAAACAAGATATTAGTCCTGGTATCATGCCGAAACACTGACACTGGTACCCTTTAGAAACAAGATATTAGCCCTGGTATCATGCCGAAACACTGACACTGGTACCCTTTAGAAACAAGATATTAGCCCTGGTATCATGCCGAAACACTGACACTGGTACCCTTTAGAAACAAGATATTAGCCCTGGTATCATGCCGAAACACTGACACTGGTACCCTTTAGAAACAAGATATTAGTCCTGGTATCATGCCGAAACACAGACACTGGTACCCTTTAGAAACAAGATATTAGCCCTGGTATCATGCCGAAACACTGACACTGGTACCCTTTAGAAACAAGATATTAGTCCTGGTATCATGCCGATAAAGGATTTTGGTACCCTGCAGAAATATGATACCAGCCTTGTTTCATGCCGAAACAGGATTTTGGTACCCTGCAGAAACAAGATATTAGTCCAAATATCATGTCGAAACAGGACGCTGGTACCCTACAGAAACAAGAAAATTAGTCCTGGTTTCATGTCGAAACAGGACACTGGTACCCTGTAGAAACAAGATAGTAGTCCTGGTATAATGCCGAAACAGGATATTGGTGCACTGTAGAAACAAGATAGTAGTCCTGGTTCCATGCCGAAACAGGACGCTGGTACCCTGAAGAAACAAGAAAATTAGTCCTGGTTTTATGTCGAAACAGGACACTGGTACCCTGTAGAAACAAAATAGTAGTCATGGTATCATTTCAAAACAGGACACTGGTACCCTGTAGAAACAAAATATTAGTCCTGGTATCATGCCGAAACACTGACACTGGTACCCTGTAGAAACAAGATATTAGTCCTGGTATCATGCAGAAACAGGATATTGGTACCCTGCAGAAACAGGATACTACAGACTAGTTATCATGTACATGATTGTATTGATACCGTAGCGATAAAGCAAAACAGCAAAAATGTCACAACCATTCTTTGAACCGTCATGCAGATTAATCTAACTAAAGTATATATTTTTATGCCAATGTTTAAGGTTTCTTTTGCTTTGAGTGTTCAGAAAAAGATTTTTTTTTTTTTAAAAATGCACTTACCCCATATCGTTTTAGTACAACAAGTACGTTTCAATTATAACCACTTTTCATGAAAATAATAATCGGGAGATTTTGACAAAATTTTGAAGGTGCCAGATCTACTGGACAGGAGCGAGATGCGCAGGTACTCGCCGTTTCGCGTAGCGCTTGGTTTGCGTATTCATTCTGACTTATGAAACGATGAAAGTTGAAACATGTTTAACATATAGAACAATTTGAAGAGTGAGAGATAGCCAATCATTCGATCTATGTTTATTAAACCAAGAAATGGCTAAAGGCCAACGTTCGATTAAGTTCATAGCTGTGTCATTATTTTGAATGACCTGAAAAGTATGATATATTATATGAATGGCCTGATACCAAAAAGTGAACTAATCCATAATTATGAAATTTGAAAATGAGTTATCTATCAATGTATATTCTTCAGAAAGGAAAAGACTCTATATATCACTTGGTCTGGTTTCTGGCTCTGCAGCGTGCCTATTGGTTGCTTGATTGAATAAGTGGTCATCTTTCAGGCAATACACAGTTAATGTTTATTATACATAGAGAGAGACAGAGAGAGAGAGAACGAAATAGAGAGGGAGAACGAAATAGAGAGAACGAAATAGAGAGAGAGAGGAGGGAATAGAGTGAGAGAACGAAAGAAAGAGTTGCTTGATTGAATAAGTGGTAATCTTTCAGGCAATAAACAGTTAATGTTTATACAGAGAGGGGGGGGGGCAGGCAGGGAGGAAGAAAGAGACAGAGACACAGACACAGACACAGAGAGAGATCAACTATGTTATCAAAGCATATCAAGGATCATGTCTGTATCATGTACTTGTAATTTGACTTTTTACTAAAATAAGATTTTTTAAATTAAATATGCAAATGTCACTCAGTTATTTTTTTTTATTGAATGTTAAAATGTAGATTCTATTGAATGCCTGTCACTTATTTCATTTCAAGCATGTTTAGTTACGTGACTTAAACATGATAAAATTGTATTTTCTTTAAAATTGCATACACGCGATATTTTCTATTTTACAACATAATGGTTCACATGACTGCCACCATACCGGCGTTATAATGTTTATCTGATGACTGGTTTGCTGTGACGTATTGTGAAGTGGTAGTTTTATAAACATGTCTGCTTTAAAAAGATGTTCTGATTGATAACCTACTTGTCAAATTTATTTTGTCGTTGTTGAAACTTAAACCCAAAGAAAAGAACAAAAAGAACAGACTGATTATCATTGCAATCGCTTTTTGTTTTGCATGATCATAATTATACAGGACTCTTTTTTTTCAATCCGGTATGTTGAAAACTTCCCGAATCTGTCGACCTTGAATTATGACTTCCTGGTTGACATTAACGTTTAAAGGGAGAGTACTCGCTATATTTCCTTATTTAACTGACTTTATTTACACCCCCTGAATATTCAAGCTGAGTGTCTTTTTCGTGTGTCTCAGTGTTTCTGACGTAATGATTTTGTTTTCTGTCGGAAGTGTTCGGTCTCCCTCGTGGTGTCCCACCTGCAACGATAGCTTTTGCGTCAGTGGAGTGTCTCAGACCCACCTCGTATTATATGTATTACACAGAGAGAAGCAAGCGGTTTTAACTTTGTCCCATGTTTAAGAAAATCAGACAGCTCCGTTTATTTTTGAGTATCGTGTCCCTGTCTTTTAGATTTTTCTTGTGTTTCTAATACAGTAATTGTATTTTTGGTTGGGAATACGATAATAGGCCTACATGTCTGCTTCTGGAATGCGTGCTACGCATTTTTTAAAAACTGAACTAATCAGACATTTATCTATTACATGGTGACAGTTAAAGGGAGAGTATAATTTATATTAACGTTGAGAAAATCGTAATAAGGTCTATCAGGTATTTCCCCTTACAAACAGTGAAAGCGGGAATAAGATCTAAATTAGAGCAAAAGAAACTTCCAAAGTTATGTCCCTCAGAATACATTCTCAGTTGTAACTGATGTACCTCACATGTATGTTTTCACATACAATTTTTATAACATAGGTGTATACAAGATTAAAATATGTACAGATAATTGGGACACACATATCTCCCCTTTCACGAGTACGATGTACACGTAACTGCAACGCAAAATTCCAGCTGAAATCAATCTCGAAGAGACAATAACATGGTCAAAACGTTTATTGGCATAATATTTAATTTACTTCGACGAGGTCGATAAAAGTTATGATTGCACCGAACATCGTTAATTCGCCAATTTGTCACTATACAACAGTTCTAAAACCATATTCCCGACTTCGCACAGCCGGGTACTGATACAATTATTCATATCGGGAAAGGTGATTCCTCGGCTTTCATCGTTGGACTCTATGCAGGTACTTTGAATATTATGCTTAGTAGAAAGTCGACATCAGCAGGTGTGCGAACTTATAGAAGGCACCTTTCGTGACAAAAGTAGGTCTCAAACAGAATAGGTAAACCTAAATGTGCCAGGTCACATAGATTGTACGCCAGTGAATAATCTAATTATATAATATCTATTATTCTTTTCAGATATACGTGATTTTTTTTTTCAAAATATGACAATCCAGCGAGTTTGATGTTTTTATCAAGTTTGAAAAAAGAAAACTAGATCTAAAAATACCAATTTCCATAGTATGGATGAGAAGGGTTCTCACAGAGACGCTGGGTGTTGTTCTGAAAGATACATAGGATAATTCTAAAGATGTTTCGCTTTATGTCTGGAATTCTTTAAAATCGGCCTGTCGTATAAACATGAGGTTTACATGACCGGCAAGCTTTACACGACACGGCAACGGCCTGCCATACTGACGTTCTTTTAAGCCGCCATTTTTAAACTTTAAATCGGCTATCAAAGTGATTTTAATACTCTACAACTCATATCAATATGGCATTTTACACATGCTCTTATAGCTAGTATTATTGTCATTTTTTACCAAATAAGTCTTAAATCATTTAGGACAGCTTTACGAAAAAACAACCCTCACTGGCCTTAGCAACAGCTGATGACGGACTACTTTTATGACCTTGATTAAAATGCTGACACAATAAAAATACAAACATGAGTTTTCTTTTGTATGATTTTTTAATTTTCAACATCAACAAATGTCATTTTCAGAATACATAAATAGAACGTATCATGAATATTTCTGAAATAAGAAAATGCTGTCTTAAATTGCTAAAATTGAATTTTTTCACTATATTTCATCTTTCTCTCTGTGCCAAAATATACAGTAAATGTATCTGAATTTAACTAGAATGAACTAGAACTGGGGAGAAAATTGAATGTTTGTGCAAAGTAACACCCATGATGTTGCATGAAAGATATGTTATCCCAAAGCTCTCAATGCATACAGTTTGTATCCTTGTATATCTGGTACAAATGACTCATATTTGAATCTATGTTCAACTTGTATTGTTTTTTGCAAATAGTTTTTTGCTCAAATCCATCTCTTAACTGTCAGAAAAGAGAAACAAATGATGTTTGAATCTTCTAGTATCAGCAACTGCTCACTACAGGTCTGACTAACCGAGTCAGTATCAATCAACTAAGCACGTAGATCTACATGACATTTTTATTTACCACAGTCAGCTCCAGACCAGGGTCCAGTTCAACCACACCCCACCCACTCGCGCTTATAGCACATATTATACAGTGTTATGGTGCAGTCTTCAATGTTCAAAATTTCCATATTTATAACTGCAACCAGTTAGTGATCGTGGTTATCACCTGAATGACACACAATTTACTTGTTAAAATCCAGGTAGAACAGTAGAACATTAGTGAACATACCAAGTCATCACTGTTCATGACACATGTTGTGTTGACTGACGTCACTTATATGTCTATGATCGGCGGAGGGTATAGCTGTCTTTTAGACTGCCTTGTTTGCTATTACTCTCAGGAAAACTTTGCTATGATGGAAATGAAGGTGATGGTAACCAGAATCATTCACAGATGAGTTCAGTAATAGACTCATGTATCATGTACTGTAAATTTAGAACGTTTTGTGAGACGAAAATTTCGCGATTTTTGAGCAGACTGATTTACTTGGCAATTTAAAATTCGTGAAAAGAGAATTCTCTAAATAGTAAATCTTTTGCGAGATATTTTAATAAGCAAAGTTGAAAATTTACAAAAATAGCAAAAATAAATCAGCGCGAATATTACCCAATTTACAATTTACTTTAGTATCTCATTGCATGGAAGCAAATTACAGGCATAGCTTATAAATTGCGAATCAATGTTTAAAGAACAGGAATCTCTTATCAAAGAAAACGGTCGTGATTGTACAGTAAGGACAGTCCGTGTAATTAAAGACAGTTTTTACTGTCAGCAAGACCACGTAAAGGTGCAGATACAGGTTAGGAGCAGTCCAATTTAGGTGAGTAGGCTCTAGATTTTTATGTAGTGTGCGTTTATCTTTCGTAAAAAGACAAAAACCAAGGGAATGCAGTCAATTTTTGTTTCTTATTTTGTTTTTAGCGTGAGGCAAGGATATACAATATGTAACATGGATCGTCTCAGATACAGCCATATCAGTTATCAGCGAGACATTATGTATATCTACAGCAATTTATTTAATATGTTTGTCGGAAAACATTGATGTTTTAATGAGCAGGACATAGTTGGCTCCGCAGCAATCAGGTTTGTTTTAAGATATCAAAATAAGAAATCGGGTGGTAAATCTTTCGTCTTATCACGGACCTATATACACATGTGTATATAGGTCCGTGGTCTTATGTATTAATAGTCCGGGCTTTTATC
This sequence comes from Saxidomus purpurata, assembly GCA_022818135.1. Taxonomy (NCBI): domain Eukaryota; kingdom Metazoa; phylum Mollusca; class Bivalvia; order Venerida; family Veneridae; genus Saxidomus; species Saxidomus purpurata. The sequence continues at coordinate 1,849,660 of JAFMSR010000004.1, forward strand.
AGAAGGAAGCAACTTCGAACCTCTCAGGGCTGTTTATTTTCTTTTTTCTTTTTTTTTGAAAAATAAATTCTGGTCGTTTTAGTTTGACCTACAACACTAAAGATACGGTCAAACATGTTTTAAAACATAGTAATGTTTCCCATAGATTGTGGTAGCATTATTTCTTTTCACCACTGTGCAAACATGCACTGGATTTCTATTGGACGACAAATGTGAAACTCCACCTCTGTGTAGTTGCCTTGGAAACGATGAATTTAGGTGCTACGGCGCCAATTTTATAAGTATTCCAGCATTTCAATTTCCTTTCTTCAAAGAGGAGTAATGTCAGGGTTCCTATATCTCGTGCATATCAATGACCTCTTGAATGAGTTAGAGACTTCTGGTTACAGTAGGCACAGTGCCTGCTGGAAACCCGACCTTAGCAGACGACATTACCATGGTAGCTTCGTCACCGTTCTCTATTAAACATCGTGTATAGTTGATAAAAATACACATACATGTATTTACAATTAAATTAAATACATAAATAGCGACTAAAAAGTATATGTATCACAAAATGTTTAAATTAACAAATGAGTTTTATATCACAAATATGGCTTAAAAATTTGCATATCGCATGTTCGTGCGACACCATGTCACGCTTGAAAGGCTGGAACGTGACTGCAGTCTGGCTATACTCGCAGTGTATCAACCAGAATATGATTTTATCATCTTACGTAAGAAATCAACTCCCGCATTAGTTTATGCTAATTTATTTTAGCTCGATTGTGAAGAAAGCTTGTAGCTTATCAAGTCACTCTCGACTCCGCTTCCTGGAAAAACCAGCACTGGTGTCATATGAGGAAGTACGATCGTGACCCCGTGGGGCTCGAACCAGCAACCTCCGGGAGCGGCCGATACCTTAACTTCTACACCACCGCTCCCCTTTAAGAATTGTCCTTGATGAAGACGGACGTTTGCTGTATGTACATGTACAATATTAAACATGATTGTTGCACTTTTGAATATCTTTTCTTGTGTGTTCCTTTGAGTCTCAGCTATACGCTGTAGTCGACAATGATCTTTATGACATATGAGTATGCATCACAGCTCCAAAAGCGTTGTTTATCAGCCGATTTAAAACTGCTGAAAAGATTCTGTTTTCGATTCTAACGCTCCTTAATTGATGAACAAGGGTAAACTATGGAAGCCTTGGAGGGCCACTTTTGAGTTTCGACTTACGGGTGTTTTTGACTTTTAAGTTATGACTTTCAACTTTTGACTTTTGACTTATGATAATAATAATAATAATAATCATCTCTTTATTTAAAGAAGCTAGCTCATTAAGCATAATGTACATAAATCAACATATTTCTTATCTACCATGAGACCTTCTTTTAACAATGATAATATACAATTGAGAATTTTCTTTAAGCGGGGGGTTGGGGGACTTGCCCCCCAGGCGTCAAGCCAACTATGAAGGAACGTGAAAAAAAATGAATTTTTTTTGTTGCTATGGTAACATTTTTTAAAAATTACTTTTTATGTTTTTATGTATCTATATGTTAATATCACAAGGTATACCGAAGGAAATTAAAGTGCTGTAATATGTATAAGTATATTGTTATATTGTTGGGTCCTCAGTAGCAGGTTCCTAGTATTACCTGAACCTGCCGCTGGAGGTCCTCAGTGAGGACCGTGTATAGGGTTAGGGTTAGGGTTAGGGTTAGGATTAGGGTTTCTTTTTTCATAAGTGATAAGTCAAAAGTCAAAAGTGATAAGTGATAAGTAATAAGTCAAAAGTCAAAAGTAATAAGTCAAAAGTCAAAAGTAATAAGTCAAAAGTAATAAGTCAAAAGTCAAAACAAAAAGCGTGTTAAAACACGTTTTATTTTGTTACTATTGACACAAATGATGTAACTTTTATATATATATAATTGATTTTATTAAAATCTTTTAAATAGAAATTGTATTTATTGAGTGTTGACGTGTTTATATTGTTTTAATAAAAACGCCAAAGAGGCAATACAGTAGTTCTAGTCATAAGTCAAAAGTACGGCGTACAAAAGTCATAAGTCAAAAGTAAAAAAACACCCGCAAGTCGAAACTCAAAAGTGGCCCTCCAAGGCTTCCATAGTAAACATGATTCCCGAGTTTTATTGCTTTGGGTGCATTTTAACCGCTTTAGATAATCTTGGCATGTTTGGATAAAAAGAAAGATTTATTGCGTATAGCCCACTATTAAAACACATGTAAAAACAACAACAACAACATGTATGTCCCTTAGGCGTGAACGATGTATACTACATTGTTCACAAAAGAACAGTAGGCAAATAAAATGGGTCACAGATTTGAGTATTAGTTTCTATTTAATATTTAAAAGAACATGTAACACTATTGTAGCATTCAAACAACTAGTTAGAGTATTCTCCCTTCCTACATATGACGGGATTTAAAGCACGTTTTTCAGTTATGTCCCGGCGGTGCATTTTTCTATCATTCTTAGAAGGGACAAACATACCATCCATAAGAAACTGCAAACTTCCCATGCTCAAGAGTCCAGTCATTAGCGGGTATTGAACCCATGACCCTCAAGTAGTGACAGGCTACTGAAGTCAGCGACTTTCACCACTCGGCCACATAGGCGCGTCAATATATGGCAGTAACAAACCTTTACCAGAGAAGAAAAAAAAAACAACAACAACAAGGCTCTATTCCTTGCCGGCGTTTCGAGCGTCAGTCTGTAAATGGTTGCAAAGATGGCGTGCACAAGTCAACATTTATACTGTATGTGCTTCTTTTTAAAAAACGGAAACTGTCAGCTGTATTTATCTACCATTTCTATTCGGGGATTTGGTTTTGAATATTCCGAATTCGCTACCGGAAACAACATCAATCAGGTTCTGGAAACAATAAAATAATTACGATAAAGTCGATCTAGACTTTCACTCAAAACACGGGTGTATCACCTATTTCAACCGCATTTTAGTGATTATTTCAGGCGGGCAGTTCGCCAAACCATCGTTCATTGGAAGAACCCTTTTTTCTGTACAGAAACTGCCAACTTTCTCACATAAATTAAAGAAACTTTGGTGGTAGCGAGGTTCGCACCCCCTGATCCTTAAGCAATGAGAGGTTACCGACGTGTTTGATTTAAAGTCTGCGACCACGGAGGCGATGACTCACTTCACAGACCAAGTTGAACTAGATCATGTTATACATGTATGTTCCATGAGCAATGTTTTTCCTTTTATTGCCGGTTCGGATGGCTTTATTAACGCTTAATTATTTGGAAGCGTATGATTAAAAGAAATACATGAATGAATTTATACTGGAACCTTTTTATTTGATGATTCATTCTAAAGTATGTTAATTTCAGACGGATATTTTTGTGTTTGAACCAAAATCTGAGAGCCAGCAGCTTTAAGCATAACTGATTATTTTAATCAATACAAATTCAGACAAAAACCTGACAGTAAAATTCCTTAAATGTATAAATAAACCTCTAGGATTGTCAGTACACAAAAACGGATTCTGGTTTGGTCAAGTAATGTCCCGCTGTATATTTCAAAATATATGTATAATTATATGTAATATACAGCTAGGCCCTACATGTATAAATCATTTTTAAAACTTATGGTGAAACATATATACAATGTAATTTCCTTTTCACATAGTCCAAATGTTTGAAATACGTCGTATCAATGTTTACGTCATTTATGTACTGGTCCCATGTTTTCTTGTACAGAATCTCTTCTAATCAATCCAGAGCCAGGTACTCGAAGTCTATGCTGAATTTATTTACGAATAACCCTATATCGTTATAGGTTTTGTGTAAGTCGCCGACACCCAGCACACAGATATTCCTGACGTATTTTCCAGCACAGCCTCTCACAAACAGAGTGACCCTTCTCCCAGTTTTTGTAACGCATCAGTGATGGCTATAGCGGGTTTTCTGCTGCTTCACCTGAAACAGTCAAAAATAAAAATCCGCGGTCATGCAAAAGTGAAACTTTCATCGAGTTCATGATGCATATTAACAATAATTGGGATGTGAGAGGGGATCTTTGAAAATGGAGCATATATGTCGTTTATTTCAGGATGGGATGTTGGTGTATAATTGGAGAATAATTATCAAGTATTTATCATAATACGGGAAAAACCAGGTTTTTCCTGCCTATAGGATACACGTAAATTAAGAATTATTTATGAATTGAATGTGAAATGAATTTACAATAATTTCAATAAACGTCCAAGTTGAATTTCGGTTCTCCGTTACAGGAACCATTTTGGATTTCGCTTTCCGGTGGTAGTGACTAAAACATTTCCGAAAACAACTCTCCCCCACCCCTCCCCCTTTTTCATTCTTCAAAAACCAGCTAATCACAGGTTGATAAACTTAATGATTTCTTAAAACTTTTAAAAAGAAATTCATCTCCTCAATTTTGTCAGGAACGCTGAATTGGCGCAGCTCCCGCGATGTACGGGGAAGTAACCGCTAAGGGGAGTTTGCCGCAGAGCGTTATTCAAAAAGCGTCTATTGACCACAATCTGTAGCGTTTTTTAATGCCCCTGTCATAGTGTCACGTTTTGGCCGCCATGTTTAGCTACGTTTAGAAACGTGGCTACCAAGTGAGCAAACGTAGAACAACGTGGCTGAAACGTGAGTAAACGTAACAAAACGTGAACTGGAAATTTTAATTTTCACCATGATCAAAATTCGTTGGCGTTTTCCCACAACATACTACAACGTGGCAACAACGTGGCGAGAACGAGGTACAACGTAGTATAACGTAACATAAACGTAGCACGTTTGTGTATGTTTGTGTTCTTCGTTGCTGGTTGCGTGGTTGCGTGGTTGTTCATGTTAGTGCTCTACGTTGGGGTTTGTGTGGTTGTGTATGTTTGTGTTCTACGTTGCTGTTTGCGTGGTTGTGTATGTTTGTGTTCTACGTTGCTGTTTGTGCAGTTGTGTATGTTTGTGTTCTACATTGCTGTTTGCCTGGTAATCGTTGTGTATGTTTGTGTTCTACATTGCTGTTTGCCTGGTAACCGTTGTGTATGTTTGTGTTCTACGTTGCTGTTTGTCTGGTAACCGGTGTGTATGTTTGTGCTCTACGTTGCTGTTTGCCTGGTAACCATAGTGTATGGTTGTGTTCTACGTTGCTGTTTGTGCAGTTGTGTATGCTTGTGCTCTACATTGCTGTTTGCCTGGTAATCGTTGTGTATGTTTGTGATCTACATTGCTGTTTGCCTGGTAATCGTTTTGTATGTTTGTGTTCTACGTTGCTGTTTGCCTGGTAACCGTTGTGTATGTTTGTGTTCTACGTTGCTGTTTGTCTGGTAACCGGTGTGTATGTTTGTGCTCTACGTTGCTGTTTGCCTGGTAACCGTAGTGTATGGTTGTGTTCTACGTTGCTGTTTGTGCAGTTGTGTATGTTTGTGCTCTACATTGCTGTTTGCCTGGTAATCGTTGTGTATGTTTGTGATCTACGTTGCTGTTAGCCTGGTAACCGTTGTGTATGTTTGTGTTCTACGTTGCTGTTTGCGTGGTAACCGTTGTGTGTGTTTGTGTTCTACGTTATTGTTTGTCTGGTAACCGGTGTGTATGTTTGTGTTCTACATTGCTGTTTGTCTGGTAACCGGTGTGTATGTTTGTGCTCTACGTTGCTGTCTGTGTGGTTGTGTATGTTTGTGTTCTACGTTGCTGTTTGCGTGGTTGTGTATGTTTGTGTTCTACGTTGCTGTTTATTCAGTTGAGTATGTTTGAGCTCTACGTTGCTGTTTGCCTGGTAATCGTTGTGTATGTTTGCACTCTACGTTGCTGTTTGCCTGGTAACTGATGTGTATGTTTGTGCTCTACGTTGCTGCTTGCGTGGTAACCGTAGTGTATGTTTGTGTTCTACGTTACTGTTTGCTGCTGTTTGCGTGGTAACTGTTGTGTATGTTTGTGTTCTACGTTATTGTTTGTCTGGTTGTGTATGTTTGTGTTCTATGTTGCTGTTTGCGTGGTAACTGTTGTGTAAGTTTGTATTCTACGTTATTGTTTGTCTGGTTGTGTATGTTTGTGTTCTACGTTGCTGTTTGCGTGGTAACTGTTGTGTATGTTTGTGCTCTACATTATTGTTTGTCTGGTTGTGTATGTTTGTGTTCTACGTTGCTGTTTGCTTAGTAACCGTATTGATGTTTGTGCTCTACGTTGCTGTTTGTCTGGTTGCGTATGTTTGTGTTCTACATTGCTGTGTGCCTGGTAATCGTTGTGTATGTTTGTGTTCTACGTTATATTTTGCCTGGTAACGGTGTGTATGTTTGTGTTCTACATTGCTGTTTGTGTGGTAACCGGTGTGTATGTTTGTGCTCTACGTTGCTGTTTGCATGGTAACCGTAGTGTATGTTTGTGTTCTACGTTGCTGTTTGCGTGGTTACCGTTGTGTATGTTTGTGATCTACGTTGCTGTTTGTCTGGTAACTGTTGTGTATGTTTGTGCTCTCCGTTGCTGTTTGCGTGGTAACCGGTGTGTATGTTTGAGTTCTACATTGCTGTTTGAGAGGTTTGTATGTTTGTGTTCTACGTTGCTGTTTGCGTGGTTGTGAATGTTTGTGATTTACGTTGCTGATTGCGTGGTTGTGTATGTTTGTGCTCTACGTTGCTGTTTGTCTGGTAACCGGTATGTATGTTTGTGTTCTACGTTGCTGGTTGCGTGGTTGTGTATGTTTGTGTTCTACATTGCTGTTTGCGTGGTTGTATATGTATGTGTTCTACGTTGCTGGTTGCGTATGTATGTGTTCTACGTTGCTGTTTGCCTAGTTGACGTGTATGTTTGTGTTCTACGTTGCTGTTTGTCTGGTTGTGTTTGTTTGTGTTCTACCTCTTAGCGTTTTTTTCGTATATGCCGGAAGCGTTATTTCGCGTTCGGCATGGAAGTTTCCTTGTATCCCAGGTTGCATTTGTTTATATTCTGCCTTTCCGTTTGCCTATTTGACATGTTGCGTTTGTTTTTGTACCGCATGTTCGTGCACATGAGTAGATAATACATTGTATTACTTATAAGTTAATCAAATGTGTCCATTATTCAATTTAGGATAGTATCATTTACTGTTTGAAGAGATTCTTACTTGAAATATACTGACTCAATAGCAAACTCTGCAGATCATGATCAGACTGCACGGGTCGGCGGGCTAATCATGTTTACACGGGTCGCGGGCTAATGTTGTGTGTACACAGGTCGCGGGCTAATCATGTTTACACGGGTCGCGGGCTAATGTTGTGTGTACACAGGTCGCGGGCTAATCATGTTTATACGGGTCGCGGGCTAATGTTGTGTGTACACAGGTCGCGGGCTAATCATGTTTACACGGGTCGCGGGCTAATGTTGTGTGTACACAGGTCGCGGGCTAATCATGTTTACACGGGTCGCGGGCTAATGTTGTGTGTACACAGGTCGGCGGGATAATCATGTTTACACAGGTCGCAAATGCAAAATTACTTGCAACCAACGGGTTTGAAACAGAAATGATTTTGACGTAGAGTAGTTCTGACATTTGAACTCGAGTAAAAGAAAACTTCATATACCTGAAAATGAACCATTAATACCCATGTGAGGATTATGGTTCAACGAAGAAAAAAATGTTTCATCTGGGATCTGCGTCTTCTTCAGCCAATCAAGAAAGTCATGCGATCTCTGGTCATGAAGGGCACAATCTACAAAGTATCTGTTCAATGCAACATGAACGGATCCCTTGATCGGCCGGATGTTGTGAGGGGGCGGATTTTCGGCTATCGTCCAGCGATAGAAGTATTTCTGCCTTGCCCTGAAACAAACATAAGTTAGTTATTCATTTTGTGGTTATCAGGTGCCCGGTAAACAACACGATTGTATAGTCGCCATATATTGAAGTTAGTCGTGGTTCATTTTTATGGTTTCTAGTAGGTTTGCAACGATACAGTCAAACCAGTATAAGTAACGATATATTACGATACAGCCAACCCATATTCATGATATTGCAATACGTATTGCGATACAGCCAACCCATATTGCAATACGTATTGCGATATACTGATGTAACGGATAAGTTAAGAAACATAGAATAAAACCAAATCACTACCATAAATACGGGGCCACAAGTTGACCAAATGAAAATCCTGAAACTGCCTTTTAAAAGCTTTCTCAACTTACGGGCGAGTTATATCAAATTTAGCCAGTGGAAAGGTTTCAGAGTGGCATTCTCTTTGATACATGAGACGAACCGACAATAATATAAGTATGACGGTCTTTTCTTTCTTTGGTCGAGTTGTGTCAGTCTGATTTATTCACATTCACAGCTATATGTAAATTGAGTAGTTCATATAACCCCGAGTATCGTGGTACATGAATTTTATTGCAATATACCAGTATACCTGTAAATCGTTCTAGTAAATGTATGCACTTTTATAGTGCATTCTTAAGATATAGGACTGCCTAGAATATAGTGTTGTTCACGTAACTGAAATAAAAACAAACCATAAACTGTTATTGCTTCGACCCGATACATTCTATATAACATGATATAGTCGGATTTCGAGCACTGAGGCGTAAATTTACTTTTAGTTTAAAGTAAAACAACGGTAACAACCGAAAAAAACATAAAGGTCGTAGTTAATGGTCAAATTCAGGCTATAACGATCTAAACCTTCATGTACGGACAATCTGGATCTGGTTCGTCCTAGAAAAATATATTACTAAACTAGCATTCGTTGATACTTAGAAGACATAAAAACAAACCTTAGATTAACACAACTGTATACAGTCAAACCGGTGTTAAAGACCATCTACGAATAAAGACCACCCTTCAAATAAAGACAAGCAGGGAGATCACAGTGCAATATTCGTCTAAAATAGAAACACCTGTGAATAAAGACCACCTGTATACAAAGACCACATTTGTAGCTTCCAAACAGTGGTCTTCGTTCACAGGTTTGACTGTTCAGTGTTCGTCTAACGTATCGAAAATAAAGGTAATGTTATACTTGGAAGACAGAAACTTGTAAGTAAATATATAGGAAATTAAAAGATGATATTGTACAATGAGATACACATGCAATGACTTTTAAGGCACTTTGGTCGTAAAATTTAATGTAGGAAATAAACAATTTATTATCGACACTACCTGATCCATGTTCCTTCATCAATATTAGCACCTTCGAGGGAGTTGAGTACTGCAACGATTTTACGATTTGTTTTCAGGGGAAACTCCTGCCCTGTGACGTTAATATAATATTTCCACTTTTTATATTGCCACAATGTGTCCATGTTAATTTTGACTGTTACTGGGTTTATGATCTAATTTGTCCGCCATAAGCCGAGTTAAGTTGCCAGCACTGTGTGTTTTCCTTGTAACATTCTTACTAAGATCTTTAATCCAGATTGTCTGGTACCTAGACCGGAAGTGTAGGTTGTTTCCCGGCAGCAGTATCGTTGCGTATCGTAACCAATGGTACAGCAAATTCACAGACAGCTGTTTATATGAACTTCCGCCGATATTTGAAGGTACTCATACTGGAAGAAATAAAGTGACAAATGATTCAGGCTAAGAATTGTTCCATAAACATTGTGAAATGTTCAGGAATTACTTTTGAATGTTATAAAATACAACTACAACAATCAACGGAGTAGACCCGGTAAGACTGACAATTTAAAGGGGCACTCCCTACATCTAGCAGATTATATCATTGAAACACAAATAATGTGTTCAATGAACGTAAATGATAAATAAGTACAATTATATCGAAAAATGCTTTTTAGCACAAATAATCAACATAGAGGCCTTTTGTAATAAATCGTTATCCACCCACCCATTGTTCAACAACAACTTTACATCGAGTAGTGAATGGTTTACGGTACTGCAACATATTTTAAAACAATGATTTTACCGATAATGACTGGAATGTATGGCTTAAACTGTTAGGTCAAGTAATAATACTTGTAAGTATTTTTTTTATACTTTTTTAAGTTATCTAGTTCGACACCAGTTATAGGGAGTGTCTCTTTAAAATATGAATGTTTAGATCCGAGAAAAAAATAAGAATTAGTTTTGTTGGCTGACTTCTTATATCAGTGTATAAAGACAAAACAAACGACGGAAAAAGAACATCCCGACCGCTACGGTAACGGTACCATACAGGCAATGTCACACCCTACCACCTGCCAATAAAGACCAACCTCCGAGTAAAGACCAACAAGCAGAAAACCGTGTACTATTCAAATGTTGTGCACGGTTTTCTGTGAATAAAGACCACCTGTCAATAAAGACCGCAGTAGATTATTTCCGCGAGTGGTCGTTGTTCACTTAGTGACTATATATATCGGCAAACTGTTTAAATATATTTATATTAAATAATTTCAATGTGAAATGTTGATACGGGATTAAGTTTTCTGTAGAGGATAAGAGCAATTTTTTGAGCGCAATACTATCTTTACAGAATGTATTATGCAGCTAGAATCTCATGAAACATTTACTTTTAGTAATATCATAATCATGCGGCCCACTCACTTTCGTTTTAGGTGACACTTCAATTAAATCATACAAATAAAATCACCTGCAGTAGATCTTGTAACGACTGAACACCATAGAAAAGGCAATTTTGCATAAATTTTTAAAGAAACTTTTAAACACGGAGGAAAATGGCACTATATTTAAATAGAAGTGGCTAGGTAGCCGGACCCGGCTAGATCTACCTAGACTTTTGGTATAGGTCGCCGGTGCTAAATTATCATTATTATTATGATTTAATCATAGGCTGATTTCTCTTGCTCTTTTCAACAAGATTCTCATAGAGTGTTTTACAAAATAAGAAGTGGAGAAATCCAGGAAAAATGGTTTTTGTCTAACAAACTTATTAAAAACTGAAAATTTAACCGAGAAATGCAACAAGTGCACGAAGCTATATGACGTCACACACTGGAATGTGACGTGATTAAAATGGTCGACTCGACAATATAAGAAAGCTTAGCAAAGTATATATTTGATAGATTTATACTTTTTCCTTACAAACTTCCAAACACATGACTCGAAATGAATCTGATATCACTAGAACTCTCATATATTCAAGAATGAACCTGTGTACTTCCGCTGAGGCGGCCCACAATAACCGTACAATAAATGTTTCAGAAATTAAGAAAACTGAAAACGGTCAGCAGAAGCCTGTGCAGACGGTGCAGCATTACGTTTATGTATCATATATTCACGAAGTCGACAATGGGTATATGTCAGTTGAGTTATTGTAATTGTTTTCATTATTCAATTGATTCAGCTTTCGTCAGTATTAAAGGGACATACCCTATAAGTGATGTCAAACTAAATAAAATAACCACCAAAACATAAATGATATAATCTTTGAAAGTAGAGTACTCTATTATAACTTAACCTAAAAGTTTCAGCTATGCATTCCGGATGTTCTTCTTTGAAATTGTATTTATTTATCATTTTACGTTCGTTGAACACATAATCTATGTTTCGAGAATATAATCGGCTAGATGAAGAATATGTCCCTTTAATACACACCATTAAAAGCTCCTTCGTAAAACAGTGTTCAACATAATCCTATATAATAATACATGTGTAAAACATTATGATATTACATGTACAATATCTAAATTTTGAGATAAATATTTCTGATACTGAACACGATTGCAAGCTATAGTCTGTATACAGTAAAGAGATTAGGTATCTTAAATACCTAATAGACCTTTCTAACTTAAACGTAATCCGTAAATGTAATACGTAATTCGGAAATAAATTGGGGGATTTCTCAAACAACACAACTACCATTTTCCAGTTCAGTTTTGCGGGCGTTATTTTTTTGCTATATTGATTGTGCCAAATAAAAAAACGCATATATAAATCGCTGCAGTACACCGCCAATATGTAACCTTAAAAATAACAGGTATGAAATTCAAAGGAAGATAACGGCTGCATCATTACATGATTGTTACTGGATTGTGGGAATGAAATATGAGGAATATGAATAATATATACATTGTATATCATTATTTAATTTCTTTTACATGTATTACTGAAAATAAACCGATTAATCAGAAGAAAACAGCAGAAAATGTTCATCATTAGTATATTTATATATATATTTTAAGTTCTTACCGAAAGTATAAACTCACAAGTGACAGGAAATTGTCACAACACCAGGTTTTCATTTTCCAGTCTGCTGGCCGAGCGCAAATGTTTAAATATCTTGAGAAATGTCGGAGGAAGTGGGCACGTGACAGTATTCTTCTATATATAACATATGTGGAAAAAAAGCAAAGGGCCATAATTCAGGCAAAAATTATAAAAAAAAGAAAGAAGAAAAAAAAAAACTTGCTCTGTGTGGGGTTTGAACCGCTGGTCTCATGAGAAATTTTGTCATCTTACTGTAACAGAATACTCCAAAGTATACAGGACTGGTAATCTATTCTAAAAATAGACAGTAATAACAGAGTATTCTCCCTTTTATAATAACAGAGTATTCTCCCTTTTATATATAAGGAGACACAAAATTGCTAACGGACGGACAGACGGAAGACCAGGGGCAGAACATTATATATTCAAAATTCTTTAGTTCACAATTATAGTTCTGTGAAAGTTTGGTTGAAATCCCTTGAGAAATGTAGGAGTTGCACACAGAAGAGTATTTCTCTATATATATTACATTATGTGGAAAAAACAAAGGCCCATAATTCTGTCAAAAATGATCAAATCACAAAACCCCGACAATATGCGCCAGGGCACTTGGTGACAATAATTCTGTGAAAGTTTGGTTGAAATCCCTTGAGAAGTGTAGAAGGAGTTGCGCACAGAAGAATTACATATGTGAAAAAAAACAAAGGGCCATAATTCTGTCAAAAATGACAAAATCACAAAACCCCGACAATATGCACCAGGGCACTTCATGACAATACGTCTGTGAAAGTTTGGTTGAAATCCGTTGAGAAATGTAGGAGGGGTTGCGCACAGAAGAAATTGTTTACGCCCAACCGCCCGCCCGCCGACATACCCCAATCTAATAACCAGGATTTTTCCTTCGGAAAACCTGGTTAATAATTGAATTGATACTAGTATTCAGTGGAATCCGTAATTTTACAAAACGAAAATAATGCCTAGTGTCTCTGATATGACAAGCAAATTTACTATTCAATCAAAAAAGAGAAATATCCTAGAATAGGGTAGATATTTCTTAAATTCAGAGATATCTCTCTAAATTAGGAGATATCTTACTTTAAATAGATAGATAGAAAGATATCTCTCAAAAGTAGAAAGATATATTTAAAATGATGTTAAACAGATATCCCTGTAAGTAGAAGATATATCTCTTTAAGTTCAGGAGATATCTTTCAGATATCTCTCCAAGCGTGAAAGAGATAGCTCTATTGAAATCAGGGAGACATCTCTTTTACTATTCAATCAAAAAAGATATATATCTCTGATTTAACACAGATATCTCATAGAATAGGGAAGATAAGTTTTTAATTCAGAATATCTCTTTTAAATTTAGAGTTACTTTCTTTTGATAAAGATATCTCACAGGTTTGAAAGACATATCCTAATACTAAAGAGATATCTCTCTACCGTACAGAGATATCTCACCTAAATCAGAAGATCTCTCTTAATGTATGGGAAATAACAATATAACCTTGATTAGATATCACTTAAAGCCCAGGAGACATTTTCTGTGATACAAAAATATCTCTTAGCGTGACAGAGATATCACTAACTATCAAAACGAATGATATATCTTTGAAATCATAGAAATATCTCTTTTTTGAATAAATAGGTAAATGGCTTGCAATACTCTCAGAACTTAACAGTCATTGTGATAACCTTACGCCATAAGAGCGGTAGTCGATTTAAACATCTAATATTCCTAGAAGTGTCTGTCCGCGATATGCCTTACAGCATATTTTGGCGGTTGTTGCGATTTCGGCAAGTTTACGACTACGCATATTCAAAATAGGTGAAAATATTTTCCACCGCATATTTAAAGCGTTATACAGTATCTAAAATCAGTTCAGTCGTCATGATTTAGCTATGTACATACATGTAATATTCTACGCTTGATCTGCACGAAATTCACGATTTTTACAAGTATAATGTGCACACCACCAGAGGGATACGAAGAAGTGCTCGCTGAATTATGTATACTTGTACCGAACCAGTAATCTTTTAATTTCTGTATTTTATAAATAACTTGCACTAGTTCAATTGCAGCAGTGTTGTCTTTCTTTTTTTTAATGGACGCTAAGATATCTTCTTTTTGCAGTGCTCCTTTATAAAGAACAATTCCATTTTCGGTGACAAGCACATTTTCTCACCACTCTGTTGATCAGAAAGTCTTATTTTAATAGAAGTCATAATGTCCTTGTAAACAGAGCCCCCTTGTTCTTCATAAAGATTGTGCAAGCCACTATATCCATGGTAGGCACTGCAAATGAAAGCATAGGAATCCATACGATGTTGCGCATATTTTATAGAATATTTTCGCATAATAAACATTGCCTACGGTAATTCAGCGGCGACTGGGACAAGTAGTATCCAGGAATTAGTGCAAAAGATGACAGATTGCACAACATACTTCATCCTATGAATGAGCCAAACGGTCAGTTTCATTCTTGTAACAGGCACTTCCATGTCATACGTATTAAATTTGTACTGGTTGATAAAGATGGTATAATAGTAAAGCGAGTCGGGATTCCGGGTATCTTAATGATGCGCAACAGTCCAAGCTAATGACAGAAGCTTATATTTTCATATGCGTGTGTCCCACCGGAGTAAAATTCATCCCCATTGACACCGTGTCAGATGTGACGCAAGAAAGACGAAAGTATCGCAAGATAAACAGAATAATTCTGAGATACTCAATAATGGTAGAGCACTCTATAAGAAATATTAAGAGGAATAAGTCGATAATCTCTTTAGGGCCCAATTCTTGACATTTCCTTCCGCATGTAATTTAGACATGTGTTTGTTTGATCAAACACCAAAATTGCTTACAATTCATGTATCTAAGTGGTATTTCATAATGTTGGTATTCACAGCTTTTATATTACATTTGAGAAAGCCCCCGAAGTACGAAGTAAGTTTCCGTTTACGTTTCAGTTTAAGTTAGAAAGGTCTAATATTCCATATAATGAAATAATCTGTTCTAGGCGACGAATTTCACTATCTCCTTGTACAAGCGTTTTAGTAACAAAAGAAAGCAACTAATTTCATCCTATTACTTTAACCATCCAAAAATAATTAAATACAGCCAGCTTCTTAATAACACACACTATGTAACGTTAAACAATCTAAGCACCTTTACCTCGATTATATTGAAAAATGTACCATAATTAATCCACTACTGTATACTTTAAATTTACACTGTCTCACAAAACCTTATTTATGAATGACATTCCATAGTAATAATACGCACGCTTTTCATGCTTTTCATTCTAGATGGTAAATTCTCCTAACCTTACAACAATACATGTTCCGGTCAATGTAATATCTATTCCGCTGACCCCGCTTACAATGTTTTTCATTATTTCAAGTATTTGTATCTACATGTTAGGTTACCCAACAATGTGTATTTGATTATGTTGTTTTTCTCTATGTCTGTTGTTACAAATGTAACCATGGCAAAATAAAGTAGTATTGTACTGTATTGTATCGTCATTTTAACAGGCGGGCAATTTATTAAACAATCGTTCCTGGGAAGAACCAGTTCTAGACAATTATTTTTGAAAATTTAACTTTTATGTATTCACATTAACGGAGAATTGACTGTGCAAAAAAAAAGAGAGCCGACTGGCAATTTGTTATCAATATTGATTGTTTCAATTAAAGAAAATGGGGAATAAGTCGTGAACAATGTTACTATAACACCTAAGTATTGTTTAAGTCTATAATTACATGTTGCGATAGGTTTTGCACCAATCATGAATGTTTTTGTGGGGTATATGGTTAAATGAAAACAAATTGCCATATTTACGGAATATCGCTTAAGTCATTCAAAATTTGTGAGAAAAATGGGTTCATTTCACAAATTTGATGCTTAAAATAGTGGTTTCATTAACAAATAAGGGGAATGTAGCCAAATTTTAACAAAATTACAAAATTAATAGACATACCAGATTTTAAAAACCAGTTTTCATTTTGGTTATGACAAACATTATCAATGTTAAGTAATTGTTCTTAGGTTGTCTAAATCCTAAACATATTGACTTGTTAACCTTTTCGAAAAAATAACAGAATACAAATTTAATTGCAAATACATGTATTGATTTTTTTATTTTACACTTTTACAATTTTTTCGTGTCGTTTTTAAGAATATTACACCAAAAGACAATAGTCAATGGAAAGGACAATTAGAATATATGCAACTTTTTTTCCCCATAATTTGTTTAATTAAAATATTTGACTTAAAAATGTTGCATTTTTAAATGTACTAAGTATATTTCCAAATTTAAACAGTAAAATCCCTGGGAGTGCTGCAGCAATAACTGTGGTGTATTGCAATACAGAGCTTGGCCAATACATACCGCGGTACAAATTCCTATTCCGTGATAAATCAGAAAAAGGTCATGGTTGGCCATCTTTTCAACTCTTTGGTAACAAACATATCCTGGAAAATATAACTTTTAAGACAAGTTCGCTTTAACCCTTACTAAATTCCTAAAAAGGACTTGTCCATCTTTTAGTGCAGACCTATCCATTTAATGTTCAAAGGGGTTCTCAGTGAATATAACTGTCTAAATAGCGAACAGTGCAGATCATGATCAGACTGTGAAGAATGTGCAGGCTGTTCATGATCTACACTTGTCACAAAGACAGAATCATTTGCGCCTAGCGACGCAAAAGTTTTAAAAGTTTTAATAGGTTGTTTTGGGATTGTTTGTGGACAACTGTATTTACGGTAGTTATTTGATTTTATTCTATTTGTTTAGCTTGTTTCGGCGAGTTAAATTAATATATCGCAATATTGATTGGCGGAATATCGTAATACCGGTTGACCATAAGGTTGCACACAAAAAAATTGAATCCTTCTAAAAGGCAAACTATGTAGTATGTATTTTGTTTTGGTACAATCCAGGCTCCTTTTCAACAAAATACATTTTCAATATACAGTCTAACCAGCCATAACGGTCACCTTGGTCCAGCGGTCACCTACAGTAAACGGTCACCATTGGACGCCCCTGACGAAAATCCTTCTATATTACACCTAGATTAAACGGTCACTTGAGAGTGATTTGATAAGCTTCAAACTTTTTTCACAATCGAGCTAAAATAAATAAGTATTAACTTAAATTGATTACTATCATGTGCACAATAAACTACAATCTTGGTACGAAAATGAAATGATAGCCATTCGGTTGTTGTTTTTTTGACAGTTCTACTTTCACTTTCATTTTTAGTTTTTCCTCATATTTTAAAATATGCATTGCTTGCTTCAATTTCACGACTACCTAAATAGTTATATTGTATACAGTACTAACTTTAGTCTAAGTATTTCGACTTCGAAGGCAAACCGATTTTACAGGTTGATATTTTTAGTTGTTCACCTGTTTGACATTAATAAAATCAGACCTATACTCAGTACTGGAAACTTTATAAAATGGCTCAAATCGTTCAGCCGAATGAATTAGGCTGATACAGGAGTACATGAAAAATAAAATATTACAGGGTACAATGCTGCACACTATACAGCAGATATATTTTTGAGATTATGTTATCTGGTTATGAAAACGTATGTTCAAGATTGCGTGTTTCGGTATAGGTATCACATGATCAAAACAAACTATATTCCAGTCGGAACTCCTCGGGTAATTCCGTCATCCTTCATGAGCATTCATCACTGAGAAGTTCCGATTGACTATATTCGTCCGAATGGGAAAGGTGATTACGTAATCAAAACAGTAAGCATCCGCATAAAATATAGTTTTATATTGGTTTCATGTCAAACAGAATTGTTGTGTTCTATATTTACTTATTTTTGATTCAAGATTAATTTTTGAACACTTTTGCTTAAATTGAAGCATACCCGAGTTGTAGAGCCATGTTCAAACTGTTCGAAAATGTTAAGGTACTTCGGTTTTAAAAGTAGAGGATGGGTGTCTTGAAATACGGCTGCTATATTTGCGAGCGACTGACGTCACACACAAATAAAAACTGAACTACTCAGACATTTATCTATTACATGGTGACAGTTAAAGGAAGAGTATGGTTTATATTAACGTTAAGAAAATCGTTATAAAGTCTATCAAGTATTTCCCATTCCAAACGCCGGATTTCTCACATTCACACATACAAAAGGGCTGTACAAATAGTCATTACATGTACCACACTAGCCTTTGTTACTGTAATCAACTTTTCATACGAATTCTTCTAGCAAGTTTGAAGACACTAGGTCATAGTCTGAAAATACGCATTTTTGATGTGATGAAGAAATTTAAGATAAATCATCGGATAAATAATAATTACAGTTCTACTTGAGTATATTTTCACATTTTCTTTATAGGTGAACATTTTCGATAGACAAACAAATGCAATTTAACCAGCTCTGTGCGTAGGGCCGCTTTTGAACCGCTTCTTGTAAACTACGTTGAGTGCCACGGGCCGCTTTTGGGCCGCTTTAAGCCGATATCTTGAAGCTTCCGTATTTGTCTCTTTTAGTAAGATAAATGTTACATATCCATTTGATTTGATTTGATTTGATAAGGATTTTATCAAGGTCCGTCCCAAAGAGCATGTATGTTAGCTTAATAGTCGACAGCAAGCACTCTGGTGGTAGTGGTTAACTCAGGCCTCGGCCACGGCCGCATCACATACAAGGACTACTGGTATCTCTCATTTCATATCCATGGCAACCGATATAATATAAAATTTGTTTATTTATTATGACGTCATTTCCGCTTACGTCACTTCGTGCACGACGTTACAACGTTTCGTGTAATTTATCAATTAACGTCGCACTGCTTGCCTATAACTAGTCATACTGTAGATAATGTTTCACTGCTTTTTGCGCTGTCAATTAAACATATTATCAAGGGGTAAATATTAAATTAAAGTATTATATAATACACGAGTATAGTAACTTAGTTATAAATTTTATGATAAAAACGATAACATTTATTAAAACGAGTAAGTCAATTGTTACAATTATTTAACATGAAATTAATTGATATTCTTCGCGCCAACATGACGTCAGTTGAAGACGTCATCGAATACGTGATCTGCACGAGTAAACGTTGTACAAGATGGCCACACCCTGGGTTAGAATGTTTCCACCAGAAGAGCGGGAAAATTTCCGGTTCTGGAGAAAAGAACATGATTGGTCGTGAAAGACGTCCGATTGACTTCTTCTTGTTGATGCTCCCGGTGATTCTGTTTTATTAGAGAAGTTGTGAAACATTATGGACTGAAATTCTGAATTTCATTGGCAAGTTTCGCAGAGAAAATATACTTAAGGACAAAAAGTTCTGTCCGGTATAATGAAAGTAAAACAAAAACTGAAATTGGATATTTTTTTCATAATTAGAAAAGCATAAGAATATCTTATTAAATGTTTTTCGGTGGTTTATCGAAATATAACGGTGATTTAAATATCCCGATAAACTCACTGTCCCCTCAGTGAAAATTATCAAAATTTTCTACCCGGTTTAACGTCAAAATATATACCGAGCGGAACGAACGCAGGAAACCATACGACGATGACGTCGCTAAAATGACGTCATTTTTGTTATGCTTTCTGATGACGTTTCCCGCGATTTTAGACATTTTATTGAAACAAACTCAACAAAAGTAGAGTTATAGATATAAAATAAACAGAAAAATTGTTGGTATCGATGTAATATCGCGATAATTTCACTCGTGAGCACCAAAAGTAGTTATTTTCACTCGTGGCTGCGCCACTCGTGACAATATCACTTTTGGTGCCCACTCGTTGAAATTTTAACGTGATATTGCATCGAAACCAACAATCATCCTCTATATAATTTTCGAATCAATTTACACATTTTCAATGTATGTGACGTCGAATAGAATGTTCGTGTGCGTTTAACGCACGTGCATCATGTGTCGTAGGCCCACTGACCTCCAGTCGGCATAAAACGCGCAAATTTTGCTTTCATGAAAGCTTCGTAATAACAACATAAATTATGTTGAGTATTTGTCTAAAGTTTTACGTCTTTCAATGGGACTATCCTTTGGTTACAAAAATCACTTGAAATTTTTGTGATTATGAGCTTCGTTACATAAAATTTAGATAAGCCGCCATATACATGAAGTTCAGTCGGTAGAGCATTCGCCCAGTAAGCGAAGGGTCCTGTCAGGCTGCACATGTTCTTCACCGTCTGACATAAACCAGATCAAAATATTTTGTAGTTTATATTCATACATGTTCTTATTTAGCATAAAAGTAGTATATTTATTTACAAGACAATGAATTGTGTATTGATACAGGTTTGGAAGAAAATGGTGCTCAACATAATTTTTCAGATGGTGTTAAATGCGTGTGTAATATACGAACAAACCGTGGACCGTCCAGTCAGCAGAGAGCGGTTTTTACAGCTTCTTGTGGAAGAACTCGCTGAAGAGGAAATACAAGGGAGAAATCATGTACAACCGAATAGGGCCCGGCGGAGAATGTATCATGCACGGACACGTCTTGTAGCATTGCAAGGTACATGTAATACATCTGTTTAGTAGTACCTGTACAGTTTTAGTTTTTCTTCAGTTTTTTATTTTGTAAATTTATTTCTTGCCTTTCTTTGTATTCTTACTTCTTTTCTATCTATCTATTTCCTGTAGTCCTTACCACAGCTCACATATTTTATCCCTATCTTTATTCCATCGTTTTATAGTTTATACTAATTTATTTTAGCTCGATAATGAAGAAAGCTTTGAGCTTATCGAGTCACTCTAGAGTCCGCTTCCTGGAAAAACCAGTACTGGACAGGTGTCATATGAGGAGGTACGGTCGTGACCTTGGTGGGGCTCGAACCCGCAACCTCCGCGATAAGCGGCAGACACCTAAACCTATGTCCCCGTATTTCGACGAATAATGGTAGGGCATAAACTTTTATCCATGTAAGTGCGTTTGTCAATGTGTACTGTCTAATCTCAGTATTGTAGGCGCCGGGATGCAGGATGGAGCGTCAAGAAGTGGCCGGTTCGAATCCCGCCAATTGAATTTGACATCGTCTTTAACAATCCTTTCAGTTTCGACCCGAGTAATAAATTAATCAATTGCAGTAGTTTATTTTAGATGGAAGATATTGAGTGAACAAACAATGCAAAACCTTTCAATTCCGCTCGAGTATTACATGTAAATCAATCATTGACAGTACTTTAGTTCAGATGGAAGATATTAGTCAACAAACAAAGCAAAACCTAATTAAACAGAACCCTAAACTTTGATAAAATGTTCGGAACTTTGTGTGTGTAAAGTCACTCTATTGTTAAATCATTGTCCCACAACGGACACATGTGATATTTTGTTACATCCGTTATTTTATTTTAGGTCCAAACCAACAGCGGGATTGCTGCGTCTGCAGCCGACGATCGGAACACCGTCGCCGCTCTAGACTGGTCTGTTCCAAGTGTGGACGCGGAGAGCATCGCCGTTGTTTTCAGCAACATGCCTGCCCAGAAGAGTAGTGACGTGTGTTACCATAGTGATGTTTTCATTACAGACTGACAATGTGTTTTATCAATTGAAACAGTTCACTGTAATTAGGTTTTTATACAGATTTGTAAGAGAGAAAAAAAATTGTTTATCGTTTCGCCGTTTCTTTAGCCCTTAAACACTATTATTCTTAATTGAATATAGATTATTTTCCCGATAAATATGTAAAGTGTGAAGTAATCTACACTTCCTAGCGATATCTATACATAAATAATTGAATAATATGTGTATTACTTCAAAATAAAGCACAACAAAGCGGTACGCATAACGTACAGACATGTGCGTTAAATCGCAACGTTAAGTACAATCGCCAGTTTGTCTCTTGGCGTAGACGACGCCATTTCCAATTTTTTGACATGGTATCAAAAACGCAATGATATTCTTAGATTTTTAATAGATATCTTTGATTTTCTTTATTTCGCATTCATTTGAAGAAAACGAAAATACATCTGTTCAAAGATGAGACACTTTCTTCGTAACATAAGTTTTATACAGACCTTCAGGGAGCCGTTGAAAATGTTTCAGATTTTAATGGCAATTTTCGGCGATATTTAACATAACGAATCCGCAAAATGACTAAGTTTGGCGTAATTTTCATTTTTCTTTTATAAGCAGAAACCATGCGGTTCCAGTATTTTTGTTACACGTGACACGCAGGAATTAACGTCGTTATCAGCGTGTTTGATATCGCTTCACTTATATTGAAGGCATAAAAGTAATTTCTGTTACATAGTAATGTAGAATAACCTTTGACCTTCATTTCTGTATGCAACTTCACATATATTTCTTTGAATATAGTAAATGTTTCATGCAGTCGGAATGATTCTTGCATATCGGATCGGTATTTCCGGTGCTCCTATGCCAGACGACTATCGTGAGTATTTGTGACGTAACGTTATAAACATTATGAATCAAATATGAGGCATGTCACTTAATTGAAACGGTAGGCGTACTTACTGACCATTTTTAACATGGATATAAGGGGAGCAACTCCTATACCCTTAGCTTATATATACCCAGTATCAGCAGACAAACTATAATAATGATAAATGCACTATTATATCTTTTCTTGTGGATATATATCTTTGATATTGGTCAGTCATAAGAGGTCATACATAAACTTAACCTACAATATAACAATGTTGCAAGATGCTTGGTGCCATTGGCTTTGCCCTTACATGATGGCATTTCAGGAGAAATAATACATGAAGGCGTTCTTCTAATCTGCTGATAAATTAATTTTAACCATTGTTTTCACAAACATGTTTCATGTTTTGAGTACGTTAAAACTGGAAGAAACGTTTTATACCTCAAATGAATGCGTTATCTTACTACTCCGAGAAAGGACTAACTATGTCGCGGGAACGACTTACTATGTCGCGGGAACGACTTACTATGTCGCGGGAACGACTTACTATGTCGCGGGAACGACTAACTATGTCGCGGGAACGACTTACTATGTCGCGGGAACGACTCACTGTGTCGCGGGAACGACTTACTGTGTCGCGGGAACGACTTACTGTGTCGCGGGAACGACTTACTATGTCGCGGGAACGACTAACTATGTCGCGGGAACGACTTACTGTGTCGCGGGAAGGACTAACTATGTCGCGGGAACGACTAACTATGTCGCGGGAACGACTTACTGTGTCACGGGAACGACTAACTGTGTCGTGGGAACGACTTACTCTGTCGTGGGAACGACTAACTATGTCGTAGAAACGACTTACTGTGTCGTGGGAACGACTAACTATGTCGTGGGAACGACTAACTATGTCGTGGGAACGACTAACTATGTCGTGGGAACGACTAACTATGTCGTGGGAACGACTTACTATGTCGTGGGAACGACTAACTATGTCGTGGGAACGACTTACTTTGTCGTGGGAACGACTTACTATGTCGTGGGAACGACTTACTATGTCGTGGGAACGACTTACTATGTCATGGGAACGAGATAGTCGTTCCTACGACATAGCTTACTCGTTCCCACGAGTTAGTAAGTCGTTCTCTCGACATAGCTAGCATGCACTACTCTATGTGTATTGTAATATTCTTTTTTTAATGCGCTACTCTTTTTTTTCACTGCAATACTTTTTTTTAAATGCAATACGTTTTTCTTAAAATTACACTTTTCTTTTTTTATGTCGTTCCCACGACTTAGTAACTCGTTATCACGACATACTAAGTCGTTCCCCCGAGTAAGTGTCTCTTGGGAACGACATAAAAAAAAGAGAAGTGCAATTAAAAAAAAGAGTAGTGCATGTCACCTCTGTGCCATCGTATTAAGTACACCTTGTACACTTTGTTTACCTAGGTTACTTTTATAGCGGGGCATTTTAATTAGAGTCTTGTTGATAAATATTCGCTATCCGTTCTAATTTCATATACTTCCTTTGAACGGTTAAAAGACCGTCACGTGCAAGTATTGTGTTTTTAAATAAAACTGAGTTAACTCATGACATGCCTTGAAAGCTGGCTTTCTATGTGTCCAACTCTTATTCCCAGAAAGGAAAAAGGCCCAAGAAATGATAAACATTACAAGAAAGAAGAAATAAAAGCGATCTTTGTTGCTCTAAAGCAGGGTACGCTTTGTCAAGTGTTTTTAT
Source organism: Saxidomus purpurata (assembly GCA_022818135.1). Classification (NCBI taxonomy): domain Eukaryota; kingdom Metazoa; phylum Mollusca; class Bivalvia; order Venerida; family Veneridae; genus Saxidomus; species Saxidomus purpurata. The sequence continues at coordinate 1,873,941 of JAFMSR010000004.1, forward strand.
TATACATGTACCTACATGTTGGCTTTTTTAAATTGTTTGATTTCACGTTTTACTTGCAGAGGTCTACCAATTCTGATGTTCATTTCATGGATCTGACGATCCAAGACTAGGTAATATTTTGGTGGAATGAACTTGCGAGGGCTGGTTTGTCAAGAATAAGTCAAGAACATTGTTTTCTCTTGTGGGTTCTTTTACTACTTGATCTAGGTTGTGATTTGTGAGGTTTTCCAGAAATTGCTCATATAATAATTTAAATTTACAAGAATCCCTAACTGTACCAGATGTCCAATCTATATCAGGCATGTTTAAATCGCCCAGTATCCAAACTATACTGTTTCTAGGTATATTCTGTAGAGAGTTCCACAAGGACGACAGGCTATTTTGATCGTTCTCATGAGGTTTATAAAATGCTGATAAGTAAATAGTTTATGTCGTACATATACTTACATGACTAGGACAGTCAGTCCGAGCTTACGTACATATACTTACATGACTACGACAGTCCGTCCGAGCTTACGTACAGATACTTACATGACTATGATAGTCCGTCCGAGCTAACGTACAGATACTAACATGACTAAGATAGTCCGTCCGAGCTTACGTACATATACTTACATGACTATGATAGTCCGTCCGAGCTAACGTACAGATACTTACATGACTAAGATAGTCCGTCAGAGCTTACGTACAGATACTTACAAATGTACATGACTAAGACAGTCCGTCAGAGATTAAGTAGAGATACTGTCATGACTGAGACAGTCCGTCCGAGCTAACGTACATATACTTACATGACTAGGACAGGCCGTCCGAGCTTACGTACAGATACTTACGTGACTAAGACAGTCCGTCCGAGCTTACGTACATATACTTACATGACTAAGACAGTCCGTCCGAGCTTACGTACATATACTTACATGAGTAGGACAGGCCGTCCGAGCTTACGTACAGATACTTACATGACTACGACAGTCCGTCCGAGCTTACGTACAGATACTTACATGACTACGACAGTCCGTCCGAGCTTACGTACAGATACTTACATGACTAAGACAGTCTGTCCGAGTTTACGTACATATACCTACTTGACAAGGACAGTCCGTCTGAGCTTACGTACAGATACGTTCATGACAAGGACAGTCCGTCCGAGCTTACCTACATATACTTACTTGACTATGACAATCCGTCCAAACTTACATACAGAATCTTACATGACTAGGACAGTACGTCCGAGCTAACGTAAAGATTCCTACATGACTTAGACAGTCCTTCCGAGCTTACATACGAATACTTATATGACTAGGACAGTCCGTCCGAGCTTACATACGGATACTTATATGACTAGGACAGTCCGTCCGAGCTTACATACGGATACTTATATGACTAGGACAGTCTGTCCGAGCTTACATACGGATACTTACATGACTAGGATAGTCCGTCCGAACTTACGTACAAATACTTATACATGTATGTCTGGGACAGTCCGTCATTGTAAATTACATTAATTCTGTTTGTTAATTAGCTAAAAGTTTCTTTTGCGTGGCTAAAAGAATTATAAAGAGCACGTGTATGTCCGTCTGTAGACAAAACATTGTCCGAGCTCTTTCTTAGTAACCACTGGTCGGAATTCGGTAAAACCTCACAGAAATGTTCCGTACAAAGCTTTGTTGTGCGTAACTTCAGTATGTTGTGCGTAACTTCAGTATGTTATGCGTATCTTCCGTATGTTGTACGTTTCGGCCGTATGTTGTGCGTATCTTCAGTATGTTGTGCGTATCGGCCGTATGTTGTGCGTATCTTCAGTATGTTGTGCGTATCTTCCGTATGATGTGCGTATCTCCAGTATGGTGTGCGTATCTTCAGTATGTTGTGCGTATCTTCCGTATGTTGTGCGTATCTTCAGTATGTTGTGCGTATCGGCCGTATGTTGTGCATATCTTCCGTATGTTGTGCGTATCTTCCGTATGTTGTGCGTAACTTCAGTATGTTGTGCGTATCTTCCGTATGTTTTGCGTATCTTCCGTATGTTGTGCGTATCGGCCGTATGTTGTGCGTATCTTCCGTATGTTGTGCGTATCGGCCGTATGTTGTGCGTATCTTCAGTATGTTATGCGTATCTTCCGTATGCTGTGCGTATCTTCAGTATGTTGTGCGTATATTCAGTATGTTGCGCTCGAATATTTTTCATTGAGTTATTGCTTTTTTACTTTTTCATACAATGTCATGTGTCCACGTGAGCAACCTGTGAGGAAATTCATTGAAACTTCACTGAAGTGAATAATATGCATAACCCTAATCATTTGCACTCAGATAAATTGCCTATGATTTGTCATACTAGTACATATACAAAATATGTACATATACATGTAGTATCAATACTGATGTTTGTCCGCGTCATTTCTCAGCACACACGTGGGTTGAATTCAAATTCATAAGAGTTATTATTACAAAGCTTAGTTGCGCATAGTGTTTGCATGTTAGTCCCTAATAATGTTTCATTGAGTTACTGCTTAGTTAATTCTTTCCCTGTGCATTATTAATGCAAATAGTGTACATTGATTTGAGCAGGCTATTTCTCAGCAATCACTGAATTACTGAAAATCAATCTTTATATATGTAAATGCCATTTTGTTTTAACTTTACAATTATGTGTGTTATTTCTATAGTTTATACCGAAGTCACATGGTTTACCTTCACAATAGTACAGATGACAAAGGACGACAAGCGCACAAGTATCTCATGTTTTATGTAACAATCATTGGTTATATATGTAGTTGTGTTTTACAGCCTGATGGAGAAGCGGGTATGACCTGGTGGTTGTTCTTGAGTATCACAATCAGTGTTTTCGGAAACTCGTTCTTGTATGGTTATAACATCGGGGTTGTAAATTCCCCTGCCAGGGTAGGTGATCGAACTATTTATGTATACAGTAGCCCCTCGCTCTAAAGCAGGACCTTAAAGTAATCTATGACAGTTTTTTCAAAGTGTTTTTTCAAAGTGTTTTCTTGTTGTTCCATCCATATGCACTTTTAAAATTCATTCATTTGTCGATGGCAAATATACATGAATAGTTATTACATTTTGTTTATTACACTATGCATTGCTTTTTTGTATATGTTTCATTAATACAATGTACACCCGTCATTTCAAAGTGTTTTCTTGTTGTTCCATCCATATGCACTTCTAAAATTCATTCATTTGTCGATGGCAAATATACATGAATAGTTATTACATTTTGTTTATTACACTATGCATTGCTTTTTTGTATATGTTTCATTAATACAATGTACACCCGTCATCTTTGTTAACTAAAGTCAGACAGAGTTTTTTCTACAGCATTATACTGTTGAATACACAAAAAGACTTCCGCTCTGATGTAAGGCTTCAGTTTATACAGTTGTACGTACTTGTCAACAGGATTCTCATTTTATGTTCATATTTGTCTTTGGGGTTTATCTCACATTCAGCAAAATTTCAGCAACTTACATTTGTTCGGTTTACATAGCAACCGTTCCCAGGGAGGGAGTCCCATACCCCGAAATAAAGTACCAACTTTCTCGTATAAAGACTAAGGTCGAAAGCGGGGCTCGAATCAATGACCCTCGATCGGTGAAAAGTTAGTGACTTCAATCGACCTTAACCACTTCACCAGTGAGGCTGGTCTTTTATTACACGCCGTCCTGGAGGCGGCGTGTATATTGGAATGCAGTAAGTAAAATTTCCATGGGATGACGTAACTACTTTTAGACTGTAGACTGATTTCACAGTGTGTTCTTTTGTAACAAGCGGTCTTTTGATTTGAGATCGCGAACCAGTCTAAATTTTACGGAAATAGCCGATTTTAAACGAATGACTACGAAGTTATTTTTAGTAAGGACGCTGGACGACAACGATTTAAAACGAATGGCTACGAAATTATTTTTAGTAAGGACGGTAGTTTCAAGCGTTGGTTCAAATAAAGTTTTTTTTCGAAATAATTTTTCTTTCGTACAAGAATAATATAAATTGAAGCAAATTTATATGTTAGAATTCTAGACTTAAGAAAATAAAAAAAAATATTATTATTTCAATGATTTGATAATTCAATAATGTGACAGCAGCCAATTTCCATACATATTAGAATAATTATATTGATATGCCACACGGCCTTGCTCAAAAGTTGTATTTAGTAGGTGAATATTTTGTTTGTTTCTAATACTAGTATATTGACAAGATATAATTAAGACCAATCATTTAGTATTGTGCGACAATATTTACCTGGCACTCATTAATCTTCGCCAATATCTTCGGGTACGTTCGGGTACGTCCGGGTGTGTTTTCGTTGTTTCAATTGATTATCATATCGAACACCTACATTTCACCGACAGAAGTTCACACTGCAGAGACATTTACTATTGATATTCATGGCATTTCAGGAATTACATAAAATTACATCGTCCGTTGAATGAATGTTTTTCTGTATGTCCCACGGTTATCTGCGAAATCCTTCAATATATTAGCCGATGCAACTTTATCTTTAAAGCGTATCTGTTTTTCAAGATGATTTGCTCGTCGGCATTTTATATATACAAATTATGCAGGACGACGGAGAAAAAATGCTCAAATATTCATTAAAAATCTTGAAACCCCGTGCTGAACAAAAACAATAGTGAATACATTTTAATGCAACGAAACGATTGAAAAAAAAGTAAAACAAAACATCAAGCTAGACTCGAACCTGCATACGCTGGATTGTTAGTCAAATGCCTGATCCACTACACCATTGCGGAATGCGATATGGTACTGTACGAAATTGATATTTTATATCAAACGCTTGTTATATTTTTATCCGAAGGCATAAAAGAGCATAACAAATATAACATTTGCAAGTGTTATTACTTACCCTAAACGTTTAAACAATGCATTCCAGTCGTTATTGGTAAAATCGGCGTTTTAAAATAATTGTTGCAGTACCGTAAACCATTCAATGCTCTATGTAAAGTTGTTGTTGTACAATTAATGGGTGGCTAGCGATTTATTACAGAATGCATCTATGTTGATTATTTGTGCTAGGCATATCTCTATATAATTCAGTATTTATTTATCATTTACGTTCATTGAACACAGTATTTATGTTTCGAGAATATAATCTGCTAGATGTAGGGAGTGCCCCTTTAAGACGAAGTGGGAGTCAGTTTATTGGAGAAAAATATCTTACGTCTTTATTATCTTAGATATAGTATTTACAGGACAAGACACAACTTTAATAAACTTTAGTAAAATTAGAAATACATTTACTAGAAAACCTGTAATAATCGGCAAACTTCAAAAGTTTCAGCTAATAATTGCAGTTACTGTAATACAGTATTTAAAATACTAGTGACAAGTGTGGCTACGAGTAGTGAAACATCATTTTGTAATATTACTGTATAACATTATGATTTACAAATAGAAATAGAGTAGTGAAACGTCATTTTGTAATAGTACTGTATAACATTATGATTTACAAATAGAAATAGAGTAGTGAAACGTCATTTTGTAATAGTACTGTATAACATTATGATTTACAAATAGAAATAGAGTAGTGAAACGTCATTTTGTAATAGTACTGTATAACATTATGATTTACAAATAGAAATAGAGTAGTGAAACGTCATTTTGTAATAGTACTGTATAACATTATGATTTACAAATAGAAATAGAGTAGTGAAACGTCATTTTGTAATAGTACTGTATAACATTATGATTTACAAATAGAAATAGAGTAGTGAAACGTCATTTTGTAATAGTACTGTATAACATTATGATTTACAAATAGAAATAGAGTAGTGAAACGTCATTTTGTAATAGTACTGTATAACAATATGATTTACAAATAGAAATAGAGTAGTGAAACGTCATTTTGTAATAGTACTGTATAACAATATGATTTACAAATAGAAATAGAGTAGTGAAACGTCATTTTGTAATATTACTGTATAACATTATGATTTACAAATAGAAATAGAGTAGTGAAACGTCATTTTGTAATAGTACTGTATAACAATATGATTTACAAATAGAAATAGAGTAGTGAAACGTCATTTTGTAATAGTACTGTATAACATTATGAGTTACAAATAGAAATAGAGTAGTGAAACGTCATTTTGTAATAGTACTGTATAACAATATGATTTACAAATAGAAATGAATGTTTAGCTCTTTCTTTATAATATAAAATATTGAGAAAGTGATACTAAGCTGTTGATCAATTCGTTTTACAAGATGCGAGCGTGATGGCATAGAGACATACTACAATCCTGGGCACATTAATCTATACTTTGTATCACTCGCTGATTCGCACGTGACCAACTTTACAACACAACAACAACAGTAATGGCAGGACTAGGTGTCGCTGAACCGGAACCGGAAGTCAACGCAGACGACAAAACAAGTGTACTACCACGTGATCCTTACTTTGCAAGATCGAAGCAGGCGAGACAAATTATGATTGGCTTTAATGTTGAATTAACTGTTCTATAGTTAAAATGGACTGTTCTACTGGTGTTTTCATTGATCACGCAAGAAAACCATCCGTAATCTTTTGATTTTGTCTTTTTAAGTAAAGTTACTATGATTCTCGCTAATATTTTATGTGTTGGACCCACCAAATTATGTCTTAGCGGACTCTACTTTTCATTTGCAATAAAAAAATTGTAGATACTAACTGCGCAGATAGTTGGTAACATTGATTCAATCTTGTTTCGCAATCGAGAGTAAGTAAATTAAAATATATAAAATGTAAGATCAAAATACTAAGGGGTACTTGTATGGCATCAAAGCAAGTGCAAAACTTGAAATATAAAATTTTGATGCTACATTTTGTATCTGGGAATGCCGATTGTAAAACGGGTTTAAAGCCGCTCGCTCCCAGATTTTGGTAAAAAAATAAAGTTCTTTAAAATGTATGTAAATAACGTATTTTAGAACATATATGTAGTCATATAAAAAGGCCCCAGTATAAATTCCTGTCACGTATATGTCTTAATTTCAAATATAGTGTAGCGGTGCCGTGTAACTGACATTTTCAATCGATTTCTGCAAATTCCTACCTAGATTTTTGCTTATATTTTGATTCTAGCCTTTAACTTTATATTTATGTATAAGTATGTCAGTTTAAAAAAAAAAAAAGAATTTCAACGGTAACTGAGAGCGAGCAGCTGTAAAGGGTCGCTAAATTTAAGCAAGTGTTTAAGATATTTCATTTATCTTTTATTCCGGTAAAACTGTTTACAATCCGATAATTTTATGACGAGCAAGTCATAAATGTTCTCCTTCAAAGGAATTCGTCTCTAGAGCAGTCTAATTTTATTTGAAAATATAGCCTTCATCGGCGGTATCATTAAATTACTTCGAGATATGCAGGAATTCGACTTAACAGAGGTTTTTAATGATCGTTGTTACTAAAGCCTCGATAGCTCAGTGGTTAGGGCGTTCGCCTCTGGAATGGGAGGTCCCGGTACTGAATCCCATCCCGAGCACGAGGTGTGTCCTTGGCCAAAGAAACTGATACCACACGAGCCTCAGTCTGCCCAGCTGTAATGGGTAGCAGCTATGAAAACAAAAAAACAAAAAACAAAAATAATATCAAACAGGGAATGTCACATACCAAAAACGCAGCCTCCCCAAAACGAGCCCCATAGCACCCAGAAGTGCACACCACCAACACACACACACACAAACACACAACACACACGCACACACAATCATGTACACACACATACATACACTACCAACACACACTAGCATACAAAGCAAACACACGAGGACAAAACGAACAATTAAAGGAACACAGTGGGGCACCGCCTTGGAACGGTCAGTGGCAAAAACACCACTGGGGAGCTTAAACCGGTTTATGGTGCGCACCCAACCTCACTCTTACCCCAACCATGTTCCAAAGTAACAGGACAGTGTAAATAAAAGTAATCCCTGCTAGGTGAATCTCTAACACACGCAATGGAAACAAAAGGCATGGTATGTAAAACACAAAAATGCTCGTGTATGAATATATAAAAAGCAAACCTTGAGAACCAAAAAACGTATGTACTCAATGCCTTTGCAGAAGGCAGAGCACCAAGAGAAACACCCTTAAGGGCCCGACGAAACAGGCCAGAGGACAGAAATCAAAACAGTTTCGTCCCAGTGGGATTTAAAAACTGCCCATCACAGAGTCCTCCCCCTCTTCCGTCAGACACAATCAAAGAGGGAAGCATAGCGTCCAACTGTAAACGGGTTGAACCCGCTGTCTCTCTCTCTACCGAGCGTGATGACATCTGGAATGAGTTGTCGAGAGTGCTTCAATAAGCTACGGAGCTTTCTTCGTGATCGAACTAAATAAATTTGTATAAACTGTAAACTAATAGAGGTGTTTATATGGCGAGATTCCCTTAACTCGCTTTTTTAAAACGAAAACCTTACTAAAAATAGAATTTGACGAAGAACAAAATCAAATTGTGTCAACTCACTTCGATTTTTAACTGGCGCTTTTTGCATTCTATTTTATAGAAATCGAGGATGACAATTTTATTGAGATCCTGTGGTCAATTACAGTCGCCTTTTTCGTTTTCTTCGGGATGATTGGCGCCTTGACATCTGGGAGGATTGCAGACTACTTTGGAAGGTTGTTACAGGACAGAAAGCAACAATACCCGAAAGGCGACAACTTCGCTTTTGAGACATTAAAGCTTGATACCTACGTCACATGTCACGTGACACCACAATCAACGTTTATACCACGCTAAGTGAGCTCTATGGCCGAAACTAATGCTTAAACTTTTCTAAAGTGTGACAAGTGCTCTCATCATTATGGACGGAACCTACCGGGAACTTACGCTTTTTCATATAATGAAATGTTCACAGAAAAATCCGGAAACTCATACATGCGAAAATTGACCTGTTTCTGACGTAACCCGTACGCAGCTGGTTTCAAGTGATGAGTTCAAGTCCTGACAGGCCCGACATGCCCATGCAGGCTGATCATGACATGCATTGTTCCCTATTCATAAAGTCAAGTTTATGTGAGAATCCCGGCCATCGAACATTTCAAATTTTAGAAATTCGGACTTAGAACTCTAAGCGTGTTCCGTTCAGACACACAATCTAAGCGGAATATTTTGAATGATCGCAAAACGCTATACAATAAACTCTGTATATAACGAATCTGGATATAGCGAACTTCCAGATATAAGGGACACATTTTCTCTGTCCGAGTTTTTTTCTTTCTTTATTTTATATGAAAATGTTATATGGATATAACAAACTCCGGATATAAGGGACACATTTTCTCTTTCCGAGTTTTTTTCTTTCTTTATTTTATATGAAAATGTTATATGGATATAACAAACTCCGGATATAAGGGACAGATTTTCTCTGTCCGAGTTTTTTTCTTTCTTTATTTTATATGAAAATGTTATATGGATATTACAAACTCCGGATATAAAGAACAGATTTTCTCTGTCCGAGTTTTTTTCTTTCTTCATTTTATATGAAAATGTTATATGGATATAACAAACTCCGGATATAAGGGACACATTTTCTCTGTCCGAGTTTTTTTCTTTCTTTATTTTATATGAAAATGTTATATGGATATTACAAACTCCGGATATAAGGGACAGATTTTCTCTGTCCGAGTTTTTTTCTTTCTTTATTTTATATGAAAATGTTATATGGATATTACAAACTCCGGATATAAGGGACAGATTTTCTCTGTCCGAGTTTTTTTCTTTCTTTATTTTATATGAAAATGTTATATGGATATAACAAACTCCGGATATAAGGAACACATTTTCTCTGTCCGAGTTTTTTTCTTACTTTATTTTATATGAAAATGTTATATGGATATTACAAACTCCGGATATAAGGGACACATTTTCTCTGTCCGAGTTTTTTTCTTTCTTCATTTTATATGAAAATGTTATATGGATATAACAAACTCCGGATATAAGGGACACATTTTCTCTGTCCGAGTTTTTTTCTTTCTTTATTTTATATGAAAATGTTATATGGATATTACAAACTCCGGATATAAGGGACACATTTTCTCTGTCCGAGTTTTTTCCTTTCTTTATTTTATATGAAAATGTTATATGGATATTACAAACTCCGGATATAAGGGACAGATTTTCTCTGTCCGAGTTTTTTTCTTTCTTTATTTTATATGAAAATGTTATATGGATATAACAAACTCCGGATATAAGGAACAAATTAAAATTGTCCCAATGAGTTCGTTATATATGGAGTTTACTGTATTTCCTTTTTGAAATTAATACTTTATATTACAAACTATAATGACCCTGTAATGAGTGATCCTTTGGGTTTTACTTAAACCTTTACAAACTACATCTATAAACATCCGTTATGAACGTACGTACGGACAAGATTGATAGTGCAATGCAATGTCGTACTGCATTTTGTCACATTTACCTCCCTTGTTACGTTTCAGAAAGAAAGGTATGGTACTAATTACATTCCTTATGTTCTTCGCCGGAATCTTCGGTAGGATACCCACAGTTGCCAAAGCACCAGAATGCGTCATGGTGTCCAGGATATTTGTGGGATTACATACAGGTATGGTAAAAGTCATATATGATCTTATAACATTGTCCAAATAATCATTCTAAGAATTAGAATCATGCAAAACGTAACTTGTTTCGCGGTTTAGTCAATATACACGTTGCTATGGTATTCTTTGTCTAAATATTCTGTACTCACAACTAGGAAAACAACTGACATAAGATTTGTAAGAACTTGACATCAGATTTGTAACAACGTGACATAAGATTTGTAACAACTTGACATAAGATTTGTAAGAACTTGAAGCAACAACAATTGGAATTATAGATGAATTATGTAGTCTAGTGCAGTATTCAAAATATTTAAACAAATGATATGAAATGATTCTAACATGTCATTGATATGTCTAAAGGCTGTGGCTTTAAACTTGACTTGTATAATTTTTTATCTTTTCTGTCAGTGGGTGTGTCCCATAGGTGTATATATGTCCGTGGCCGTGTGTATCTGCACACACACAACGTGATGTTATATTGCACCAAGGTTAGGTCTATATATGTCCGTGGCCGTGTGTATCTGCACACACACAACGTGATGTGATATTGCACCAAGGTTAGGTCTATATATGTCCGTGGCCGTGTGTATCTGCACACACACAACGTGATGTGATATTGCACCAAGGTTAGGTCTATATATGTCCGTGGCCGTGTGTATCTGCACACACACAACGTGATGTGATATTGCACCAAGGTTAGGTCTATATATGTCCGTGGCCGTGTGTATCTGCACACACACAACGTGATGTGATATTGCACCAAGGTTAGGTCTATATATGTCCGTGGCCGTGTGTATCTGCACACACACAACGTGATGTGATATTGCACCAAGGTTAGGTCTATATATGTCCGTGGCCGTGTGTATCTGCACACACACAACGTGATGTGATATTGCACCAAGGTTAGGTCTATATATGTCCGTGGCCGTGTGTATCTGCACACACACAACGTGATGTGATATTGCACCAAGGTCTGGTGTACGAACTAACACTAACGAATTTTGAAAGCTATCTGAATGATATACATGTAGCAATCAGCATTCAAGGCCTGAGAAAAGTCATAATAATCATCATGAACAGTGCATTTGAGAGTGAAACTAGAGAATATACCGAAGGTACGAAATATACATACAAAATTGTACAAACATTAACTACCAGGACAGTAAAGTTTTGGCTATAAAGTGTACACTCTTTCATGAACTCATTCCTGGTAGAATAAAGATCAACGAGAGAAACGGAGGAACTGTGGAATTATCTGCGTCATGCCTAAGGACACTACCACTACTTGGGCATTGGTGTAATAAATCGCTATCCATCCATTAATTGTACAACATCATCGTTACATAAGAATAATATCCTCCCAAGATATTTTTGAATATTCTCTTCAGTACATGACTTCTTTTCCTGATCTCTATAACACATAGTTATCTGTAACACGGTTTATTTGCAAGACAGGTGGGATTCTCTGTATTGATATCATCCATGACACAGGGGAATAAATCAAAACATCTCCGCAAGTTGAGCAACTTTTGTCATTGTCGAACTATACATAAAAATCTGTATCTAGAAGCGAAAACAAGCTGTAAAACATATTATTTTATTCACAAATACAAGAGATAGTTTGTTTAACACTGGGACTAGATGATAAACTCACTTGCGGCTTTCTTAATTCAAAAATCAATTTAAAATTTGAAATTTCTACAGGGTAGGAAAAGTAGTGATTGTTTGCCACCTACTCGCGCTCTTTAATAACTATCATTATTTATAATGACGACAAATGAAAGGGGACTATAACGATTTTAATAACATACAGAATAAACTTTATTATATGAAAATCGGACAGGTACATGTAATAGTGACATAATCGACTAAAAACGGAGGTTATGATTCATAAAAATTTTAGCCTTCGTATTGAAGAAAAGGCGCGTTTAGTGTTGCAGCTAAATTGAATATTATTTCAATAGGATATATCAAGCTGCATTTATTGGATTTATTTAATAGGATATATCAAGCTGCATTTATTGGATTTATTAAACTATGGTAAGTATTTTTTTCTTAGTTCTTTATTCCAGATGTATTAACACAGTGTACAACCTCCGGCATTGACAGCAGTTCCGGCGTTGACAGCAGCTCCAAATTCAAATGCGGGTAGGTATTCAGTCCAACTAATTGTACGCGCGTCGAGATATTGTGTTATTTTTGTATGGGCAATATCTGTTATAGCGAGATTCTGACCCAAAACGAAAATATCCCAGAATTTGCTCTCAAGACGTCACTTAAATATTTTGACTAGGTAGGTATTTGTGAATGCTGTTGCCTTTTCTGTTGTCTTTGTCAAAGTTTGTGAGTAACGGCCAGTATATATTGTTTCAGCATAGATCAAGGAATCAGCAGTGTCGAAAAATGCGAAAACCACTGAAAATTGCGTGTGTAAGCAGTTTTGCATCGCTTGTTTGCTTCGTTTTCTGCCCAAAATGGCATTACAACTAATACACGTGAACTGCGGGTAAATAGCACTTTTGACATAATGTTATCAGACGTCTTTCCAACAGTACACAATCTATATAATTTAGTTACTGATGACTCCAGTCGTGAAAGTTGCATCCACACCTATTTTGTGGAAAAGAAAAAAATAATATGTGCGTACTAGGTGCGTTTTCTCGCTCAATTGATCGACTTACTATATCGTTGAAGAGGTCCTTATGAATTTACATCAGGAATCTTTCACAGTAATTGAATCTGCAATGCAGAAATCCCACCAATGACGACGCCATGTAGATCTTTATTACATTTAATACTACACAAAGTCCTGTTCTGAAATAATTTGATGGCTCTGACAAAATACTATGCACGGGCTAAAATTATGAAAGGTGTAAGTCGTTTACCCGGAGAAGGTCAACCATAAACATGAACGAGCTATGGGTGTACTAAATGGCGTAGATTATAAACTTGGCTCACATAGAATACAGTGTACAATATCAAACGAACTTAAAGCCCCATGATCACTTTGAATGTTCTGATATAGTAACCTAAATTTATTGATAGGATAATGGTAGAACCGTGTTCTATTCATTATAAAACAATGTTGACATATGCGTTTTCGCATTAAAATTGTTTCTTAAAGAAGAAGAGTTGCCAAAAAGCCTTATTAAAAAATCTGCGCTTTGTTTCTAATAAATACTTATCGATTTAAAAAAGCAATTTTAGGAATGTTTTTGGTACAAAGAAAGGTCATTTCTGTCATTTATTGATCTTCCTTGATAAAATAAGAGAATATGATCCTGGGACTTCAACTTAAACCAAACTCAATAGCTTAATATGTTAGCGCTAGATGTGTTTCGTCGCATGTGATTGATACTTAATCAGCCCTTGTCGTTTTCGATTTTTGAAGTCTAGTTTCTGCACTCATCCTTACCTTTTCTTCACAGATTCTGTTTATTCATAAGATATAAACTGGAGTAATATTTATAGGATTATGTGCCCTATTATGACAGAAGTGAATCCGGTTACCAGACCCTAGCTCTAAGTTACGAATACATCCCTTTGCTCTCTAACGTGCTGGACGGTATAATATCCGCACGAGACTACCTCCGGGTTTCTAACCAGTTAATATCTAGATGGTTGGCAAACACTGAAAAGTTTTCTAAATGTCCATTGCGCAGGCCGGGATTCGAACCAGGGATCTCTTAATTGGTAATCAAGATCGATTACCACTCCACCATCGCACAACCCTGTACTTAATAAATTTTATATGATCTTTCAAAAACGTCGTTTTGCGGTGTTACATGTAAATACCGCATTTATTAAAGGACGGTTCCAAAATCTTCTGTAACGAGAATATATTTAAGTAAATGCGTTTTGTTTGTTGTTTTGAAGCAGCTTACATAAATGCCTGAAATGTAAAATCTATCCTGATATTAACTTTGCTACAGACCTCTGGCAAAAAATCCCAGTTTTCCGAAACATGTGATGTATATTGGTTTACCAATTTGTGTATAAAAACGATATACACGGTCGATATGACCCTATTTCCTTTAGTATTTCCTTCTTACTTTAAGTATGAGTTACAACCTTGTTGCACTGAAGGTATTGTACCGCACACTGTATTACGACGGATTCAATCGAAACATCGCTCGGCCTTTTCCGAAAATTCTACGGAAATGGCCGAGCGATGTTCCGAGGATCAACTGCCTAGTAGAGGTTAACGGTCTGCATTCAAAGCAAGGATGGAAAGCTGGTCTCTACGATTATGAAGAGATGGTTAGCCAGTTAGGTTGGGTTGTATTCGCTATTTCTTATCACGAATTAAAAAAAAGTGTGAAGACAAAGGAATTCAAAACGCCGGTTCGAAAAGATCTCGTTTATTGTAGTTTGTAGACGCGAACATTTCAAAAGTAACTGTTTAAAACTTAAAAAAATACTCAAGTTAAACATCATTTCAGTAAACATATTTCATGGGAACATAAGTTTTAGTTAAGCTAATAAAGATTAATGTATGCACTGAGATGTTGTAATATGAATTTCTGCCAGTGATACAGCATTCACTCAGCCCTGTACGATTCTTTTATAATGCTTTTCTTTTTACGCGGTATTCTGTCCATTTCCATCGTGTCACTATGTTTTAAACAAATTCTATCTACAATAAACTCCGTATATAACGAGCTATATGGGACCAACAAAATGTGTTCCTTATATCCGGTGTATGTTATATCAATATTGCATTTTCATATACAATATAAAAAAAAAAATAATAATGTAAAGAAGGAAAACAAATCGGGCCAAGAAAATTGGTTCCTTATATCTGGAATGTCGCTATATCCGGTGTCGTTATATCCGGAGTTTACTGTAAACACATTTGCTTCTATTGCACTGCTGTTCTGCCATCTCTGTGTTTTACCGTCAATTATAAATCGGTCGTGTATATGTGTTCTGTTCTGTGTAAGTTCTATGCTAGTCTGCCATCTCTGTTTTTTACCGTCAACTATAGATCGGTCGTGTATATGTGTTCTGTTCTGTGTAAGTTCTATGCCAGTCTGCCATCTCTGTGTTTTACTGTCAACCATAGAACGGTCGTGTATTTGTCCTGTTCTGTGTAAGTTCTATGTCAGTCTGCCATCTCTGTGTTTTACCGTCAACTATAGATCGGTCGTGTATGTGTTCTGTTCTGTGTAAGTTCTATGTCAGTCTGTCATCTCTGTGTTTTACCGTCAACTATAGATCAGTCGTGTATGTGTTCTGTTCTGTGTAAGTTCTATGTCAGTCTGCCATATCTGTGTTTTGCCGTCAACTATAGATTGGTCGTGTATGTGTTTTGTTCTGTGTAAGTTCTATGTCAGTCTGCCATCTATGTGCGTTGCCGTCAACTATAGATAGGTCGTGTATGTGTTTTGTTCTGTGTAAAAAAAAATAAAAATAATATCAAACAGGGAATGCCACATACCAAAAACGCAGCCTCCCCAAAACGAGCCCCATAGCACCCAGAAGTGCACACCACCACCCCCCCCCCCACACACACACAACACACACGCACACACAATCATGTACACACACAAACATACACTACCAACACACACTAGCATACAAAGCAAACACACGAGGACAAAACGAATAATTAAAGGAACACAGTGGGGCACCGCCTTGGAACGGTCAGTGGCAAAAACACAACTGGGGAGCTTAAACCGGTTTATGGTGCGCACCCAACCTCACTCTTACACCCACCATGTTCCAAAGTAACAGGACAGTGTAAATAAAAGTAATCCCTGCTAGGTGAATCTCTAACACACGCAATGGAAACAAAAGGCATAGTATGTAAAACACAAAAATGCTCGTGTATGAATATATAAAAAGCAAACCTTGAGAACCAAAAAACGTATGTACTCAATGCCTTTGCAGTTCTATGTCAGTCTGCCATCTCTGTGCGTTGCCGTCAACTATAGATCGGTCGTGTATGTGTTCTGTTCTGTTCTGTGTCAGTTTGTATCTATTTTCTTGCACAGAAGTGATTAACAATTTCCACAAATTTTGATAATTGCTGCATTTTCAAGATAAACAATTAAGCTTTTTACATTGTATGTATTATTACTTGCATGTACATGTAACTATTTCTAACCTTTTAGAATTATCTGCGGATAGTTTACATTCAAGAAGATGCAGAAGTTGCCAGAATGCCATGCACAAAGTCCAGGCTGACAGATGCTTCTTGCATATCGGATCGGCATTTCTGGTGGTTTTTACCATGCCGGAAATACCGGTCTGGCACCCCTCCTATGCCAGACGACTCCCTTACTTGTGACGTAACGTTATTAACATTGTGACGTCACTTTCCAAAACACAACGTATGGAGATCGTTTGTTTTTTAATGAAAATGCATCATTTTGATAAGTTTGCATTCAGAAATCTACTTTAAAGTGCAAGACGGTACGCAAGAAAAAGTTCCTATCATGAGACATTTGGTTCAGATGGAAATATCCGTCACCTCGGGTAACTGTTTTGCGGGAACTCGGCAGAGCCTCGTTACCCTCTGTGCCGGATATTTCGATCTGAACCGCGTGCTCATGACAGAAACTATTATTACATACTTTTTATATATTACACTTAATATCTGATTATTCTCGAGTTCTTAAATTTTAATAGGTAAATCGCTCTCGGGACTCACTCCAGATGAATTCAGCAGCGGTGGCAGAATGAGACAATGTTGAACAAAGGTCAAATACACCATACCACCGATGGAGATCGATCCCTGGACCCTCTCATCCTAAATCTCTATGGCCCTAGTTTCTGATCGGTCATTTGTGATACCTCGCTTTTAACCAATCCGAACAAGATACAGCCGGGCCCAAAATATTATGGTAGAATACGCTGTTATGTTACTTTGTAACTGGTTAAATTCCTAGTAATTCGAGTTAAAGCTGCTCGCTCTCAGATATTGGTGAAAAAACATGGTTCTTCTTACTGTCTAAAAATATAAAAAGGTTCCAGTATATATTCGTATAAAGTATTTCTATATTTTTTGAAATTATACGCTACCAAATTATAAAGCGTTACAAAGGCTTTTGAAATGATATAGTGTAGCAATGCCGTACAATGGTAAAACTTGACAAGCGGGTATTAATTTATGTTACTAGGTTATCTCAAGTCAGGAAGGGGAATTTTAGAAATGACTGATGCTGTCACGGACATATACATATACTAGTCCGGATAATCGAGTAAGTATGATGTAAGGGAAATAATCCTTTAACCAATGAGATACTGCAGACAACAGTATTAAACCGCGCAGAAAACTTCAAGTGGGAGACATTTACCCAAATTCGTAGACGGCAGTGGCAACTTGTTTACTCCAATGAATATGACATTTATTTAAAAAGTTAGAGTCAATAAGAATGACAGTTATTATTTTCTTGTTTACATGACATATGCTTAAATAAAGCAGGGTATTTATTTATTTCAGGGCACGTCGAGTCGGAGCTGAAATGCTATCCACTTGATGCGATGCTGTAAAGTATGTTTGCTTTTATTTATAACATGTAATTTACTCGTAGATTTGAGGAAACTCCATGTTAAAATCCGCCTCCATGGTCGAGTGGTTACTGGTTACAGTCTGCCTCCGTGATCGAGTGGTTACTGGTTACAGTCCGCCTCCGTGATCGAGTGGTTACTGGTTACAGTCTGCCTCCGTGATCGAGTGGTTACTGGTTACAGTCCGCCTCGGTGTCTAGTAGTTACTGGTTACAGTCCGCCTCCGTGGTCGAGTGGTTACTGGTTACAGTCCGCCTCCGTGGTCGAGTGGTTACTGTTTACAGTCTGCCTCCGTGGTCTAGTGGTTACTGGTTACAGTCCGCCTCCGTGGTCTAGTGGTTACTGGTTACAGTCTGCCTCCGTGGTCGAGTGGTTACTGTTTACAGTCTGCCTCCGTGGTCTAGTGGTTACTGGTTACAGTCCGCCTCCGTGGTCTAGTGGTTACTGGTTACAGTCTGCCTCCGTGGTCGAGTGGTTACTGTTTACAGTCTGCCTCCGTGGTCTAGTGGTTACTGGTTACAGTTCGCCTCCGTGGTCTAGTGGTTACTGGTTACAGTCCGCCTCCGTGGTCTAGTGGTTACTGGTTACAGTCCGCCTCCGTGGTCGAGTGGTTACTGTTTACAGTCTGCCTCCGTGGTCTAGTGGTTACTGGTTACAGTCCGCCTCCGTGGTCGAGTGGTTAGAGCCGCTGACTTAAAAACACTGTAATAAATTGAGATCCGTGGGTTCGAGGCCTGCTACCGACTTTGTCCCTTTATGTAAGAAAGTTGGCAGTTTCATACGATATATAGGAGTCTAGTACTGGTTTTTCCCAGGAACGATGGTTATGTAAACTGCCCGAATGTTAATATGACCAAAATACGGTTTTAACGAGCGTTAAACTCCTACAATAACAACAACAACAAAGTCCAGTTATCGTTTAAGATTTGAATGTCAAGAAGGCCACTTTAACCACAAAAAATAATATTATTTTATGTAAGATTTACTGAGTGTTTTTCTATTTTGTGTGCAATAAAGTGACGGACTTCGCTCGTTTCCACTTAAACGTGACTCAGGGTAGAGTACCCATAGTAATAGGGTCAGTAATCATCTAGAAGGATTCTTTGATGTGAACAATCGATCTGGGTCGAGATATTTTTCAAACTTCATTTTCCGCACTGAAATTTCATCAATATTAGGTGAATAAATCATTGTGTTACGTACATTAACCCTGGACCTACTCAATTTCTAGTGTGAACAGCATTTATTGTTAGCCTTACTCGTTATGTGAGAATATTGGCAATCTAGTGTCCAATACTAAACTATTTGAAAAAGGGTGGTCAAGAAACAAATTAAACACATCTGTTCTTGAAAACTAGGGAGTAAATTCTACTATATTACATCGTTGTTCACTTCTGAAATTGTGCTGGTTGTTGTTGTTGTTATTGGTATCAATTTCATGTTCCGCAGACTCTGCTAATGGTGGTTGGACAACGTGGACCATTTGGAGCGCGTGCACGGCGACATGCGGCTCAGGAACCACGAGCGGAACACGTTCCTGCACGAACCCAGCACTGAAGTACTACGGAGCCAAGTGTACGTGTTCAGTATCCGACAGTAAAGCCTGATCTATGTCCAAGTAAGAATTAATCATGTGACTTTATCTCACTTTAACCAGTTCTGTGCCACGGGGCCAAAGTCGGGCCAATTGATATACATGTACTACGTTGAGTGCCATAGGGCCGCAAGTATTTAATAGGTTATTTAAAGATGGATTATTTGTTGAAGGACAGACTTTTCTATCTTTCAGTAACATTGAACATATTAAACAGTATTGGGATTGATTCGGCACGAAAATCTCGACCGATTCGCGCCATTGTCTGTGTGATGTCAAGCTAAGTGAATATCCATAGGAGGATGTAAATTGTCGTGAGTTTGGCGTAAATCTATGTCCAAAGATATTTCTACACAGAAGCAACACTTAGATATGATAGATTTCTAGTTCCTATCCTGTTTAGTAGTATTGATAAAAAAGTCGTTCGACAAAAAATACACTTTATAACCGAATTGGATTTTACAGTTTTAAGAGATTAGTCCAGGCTGATCGAATTCCAGTCGATAAACATAGCAAATCGTCTCATCACATAGAGTAACTTTCTTCTTCAGTTCCAAATGCCGAATATATGGAAATCTACAGTTTGTCCCACTTCGATTTAATTCGAATATTAACCTGACAGCAACAAGTGCAATTTATCATGGTAGGTCAGATCGTGGTCTGACATAAGATTTAGTTTCCAATTTCAAAACTTGTTATAGTAATAAAAGAATAGTTTAGATTAACAGATAAGACTTTCGCTAAGTTAACCATGAAATACCGTTGAATTCTTTCTTCTGTTGTTTTTGTGTTTCCCCTATTTTTTCCACCGATGAAGCATATAGCGTAAAGAGGGGGACGTGGGTATTCGACGATGGCAATAACCGGGCTGCGTCTTTTTCAATTTTGCAGTAGTAGATATTCGTGTACCAAGTACGTGAAAGCGCCCAGTGGACGCACGACGGATTTTATTTCGTGTTTCCTCCAATGGCGGCTTAGGGGAAACACAAAAACAAGGCTAATAAAAAACACCCTGCTAGTTGTGTATGCAGGGGATGGCGTGGGGTCTTTCGTATGGTGTGCGTACTGCAACACGGTTATTGTTAAGATACACGAAACTTTCTAATATCATTAGATACAGAGCAGAGGAAGTCGATGAAAGTTGGAAAATATGTGGTTCATATGTTTCACGAAATCTTACGTAGTTTGTGTATAATCACATCCGCTCGTCTAATTAAATCTCGCAGATGTACAATCAAAATTTCCTGTCAGCTGGTCCAATGTCACATCGGTTGCCAGGTTATTTCAAATGATTTTTTATTTGGTTTTGAGTTTAACGCCGTTTTTCAACAGTATTTCAGTCATATGCAGGCGGGCAGTTTACCTAACTATCATTCCTGGGAAGGATCAGTACTAGATCGCTACCCTCCACAAGAAACTCACAGCTTTCCCATATAAATAGGCATGCTCGGTAGCGGGACTCGAACCAATGGCCCTAAATCAGTGACAGGTCAGTAAGACATGCATAATGCAAATAAGTCAAACAACTTAAATTTGTTTTAAGCAGAATATAATGCCGGGATCATTTGCGCTTGGGCAATTTCTGATAATTTTGTGCACTGAATATTTGATATCGTGGCTAATTTCTGCCATGTTCCGTTTTCGCCTGGCGGTGCGAAAATGCGACTTCGACGATGCGACAGATAAATGATTTGTCGCGCTTTCGCTTCGGCGGTGAAAACTACGGAATTCCGTTAGGGCCATCGCCTATGAATGAAATAATCTGAAACGCGAAAACACGAAAGTACGATGACGAAAACGCGAAAACACGATGACGAAAACTCGAAAGTACGATGACGAAAACGCGAAAACACGAAATCTCGAAAGTACGATGACGAAAACGCGAAATTACGATGATGAAAACGCGAAAGTACGATGACGAAAACGCGAAAACACGATGATGAAAATGCGATACAATTTCGCGTTTTCATCATCGTACCTTCGCGTTTTCGCGTTTTCGTCAGCGTGTTTTCGCGTTTTCGTCATCATACTTTCGAGTTTTCGTCATCGTAGTTTCGCGTTTTCGTCATCGTACTTTCGCGTTTTCGTCATCGAACTTTCGCGTTTTCGTCATCGTACTTTCGCCTTCCACTACGCATGCGCAAAACAATATTAACAAAACAAAACAAATGGACGACTTCATACAAAGTCATTTTGAGAGAGGCTATGCCTACAACGAAATAATAGTTTTATTGAAATCGGATATGGGTATAGACATAAGGTCAGCTTGCACAAATTGTTATTCTAGCATAAAATGCGCTGTTTTTGCCCATTTTGCCGGTGTTTTAACAGGAGAAAAAACGTGTGTTAACGGGGAGATTCACGCGCCGTTATAACCCGTTTTCATTTATGCGCAGTACAGGGCCATTGTAAACAATTGACCCGTCTCCCAAGTCTTACATCATGTACGGCGTCAACAGTGCCGGGCTTAAAAACCGCTGGTGACGACATAAATATGACGTAAACAACACGGACGTTGTCCCGCGCATTATTGAACGTCGTACCAGTAAGAGCGTTTCATTGTTATTTTTATGATTTTTTTTGCTATTTATGCTAGAATAGCGCTAACGAACGTTTGTTCGTGTTATAACACCTGCAGAAACCCTCGGGATATGTTGGTGCCCTCGCCCTAACGGGCTCGGGCAACAACCATCCCTCGGGATTCTGCAGATGTTATAACACGAAAAAACGTGCGTTAACCCTACATTAAAAATACAATGGAAAATGTTTGCAATGCACTTGCCAAAATAATAACAGTTTGATAAATGCAATGATCTGTGATAAAATAATGAATATTGAAATCCGAACTCTGTCTAGGTGAACTGATTACCGTATGTGTGTGCAAATTGGAAAATGGGTGCCTTCAGTAAATAAGCAATATCTCAAAAACTGTAAGAGCAATAGAGCTGTAATTGTACACAAATATGAACGGATATTTTATCTAAAAAATGGTATGTATATGAAGCTTACATTTACGTTGTGTAGTTTCCGAGTAATTTGGAATTAAAATTGAGTGGCATTTTTTGGAGACACCCTGTACTTAATTGAGTGTTGAAACAGGCACGGGGACTATAGCAAATATTTCCATAAATTATATAAAAATAAGTGTTTGATGAATTATCGACACTTCATGTACTGAATTTCGAATTTCTTTTTGATAACTTCTTTTTCCGAGAGGAGAATTGCTTAATTATTTTGGCTACCCGTTACTGGCAGTTTAAAAAGTAATTCCACAAAATATCAGCTCAACCCTACGCGTTATTTTATTTTATACGCACAAACATGTGCATGTCATCTTGTTAATCATAATCTTATTGGTATCTACAGCTGACAGTTAGCCAAAAGCAACATATCTAACAAGTCATTTTGTCTGCCTTTTCAGCTATCATCAACTTAAGAGGCGTTTACTGAGAATGAATTTAAGGAGGCGAGGCATGTTGGATGTTGAACAGATTCAGCATGCTATACAGGTAAATTAAATAAGACCACCTTCCTCTTCCTGCAAAATGATGCGATGCTCCAACTTCAGTTGTGTATTATACGTCTTGTGGAATTCAACACCGATAACTTAGCTTTACAAGACATGCATTTGGTCACAGTGCATTATTTTTCATATTTGTAAAAGTAAATTCATATCAGCATCAAGAAAAGCATTCTGATTATGGTTTAATATGACATTCTCTTTTATTGTCGTTAACCTTAAATAATATGAAAAAAATTAATGCGACCGACCTGCAGATTTTTTTTCTGATTTTTTAGAGTGCTTAATTAAAACGACAACAATAAAACTGAACGATGTCACATTTGCAATAAATGTTAACAAAACAAGTATTCAATGTAATCATTTTTAATTAGGTCTCTCAGTTGTTTACCATATTATGGACAAGTCTTAGTGGGTCTATTCAGGGAAAATTTTCTTCATATTTCGTCAAAACAGTCGTCTGAATGCCAGTCGCTTTAAAGTCGTAATAACTATACCAAAGGCAACAGACACACAAAGAATAACAAAGCGTCTAACTACAGTTCGACAAATAAGTGAATAGATAAGTGAAACACGTTTCAAATGAATACTTGTTTATATTAAGAGTGAACTCCGTGGCAGCGGGCGCAATCTGGGCTGTCGTTCCATGACTCAAAGATTACGGACTCGACACGGAATGTCTGTCGGAAGGTAAGGAGTAAATTTTTGTGAAGACAGAAAGCTACCTGAAATTTGATTCGGGTTAAAACTGTTAAAAGACTGGAGGCGATGACAGTATCTTTCTACCTATATAATAATTATTTTTACTTAAACCCATTACTTCTACATCAGACTCTAGTGCTCTAGTACATCAGGCTTTTAATCCATTGGTCATGAGTCCGTGCACCATTCATGTTTGAGGAAACAGAAGAGCTAATGTACTTTATATCATAGAGGACGTCGCAGGCGTGTAATGAAGCCGTGTTATATTTTTATTACACTTCGACGTAAAAGTCATTAGCAAGGCGCTCAATATGACGTTCGAGCCACTGGCACCAGAGTACTAGACTGCCCTGTAATTTTAACCAAAAAAAACCCCAAAAATATACCTAAATAACACTTTATCATAAAAAAAACCCCATAAATAATGGTAAAAAGTCATTTTCTGACAAACCCCCGTATACACTGTTCTATATTATTCACATGGTGTTGAACGTTTTCGACAGGGGGTCCGGTCCCCGCTCTTTTTGTATTATTCAAGCAAGCAATTGAAGATCAACAGCGGTCGCGTTTAACAGACAATATATTTATCTACCAAACTGGAAAGTAACACTTTTTAAAAAGCTACCGTTTCTATAAAATTCTTCAAGAATATTGTGCTATTTCGCTCACTCCGTTTTCCTGGTGTTTTTCTGTCACTGCCGACTTCCGGTTCACCTTTCAATTTTGTAACAATTCGTTTTCATTGGTTGAAAATATTCCGCGTTATATTTCGCGCACTGTGTCAAATTATTGCATTTCGTATGTAAACAATGCTAAATGCCGCTGTAAGCGGCCGTAACTGTTAACTTGTGGACAAGTGGGTACAGGAAAAATTTTTTACTGTAAAAACAATTTGTAAAACGTTACGTAAGCAGCGCAAAGTATCACTTCTGTGCATAACCGTATGACGTGTTTGAAAGGTCATTTGAGTTGAACCGGAAGTCAGCAGTGACAGAAAATATCAAGAAAATGGAGAGAGCGAAATAGCTCAATATTCTAGAAGAATTTTATAGAAACGGTAGCTTTTTAAAAAGTGTTACTTACCAGTTTGGTAGATAAATATATTGTCTGTTAAACGCAACCGCTGTTGATCTTCAAGTGCTTGCTTGAATAGTACAAAAAGAGCGGGGACCGGACCCCTTGTCGAAAACGTTCAACACCATGTGAATAATATAGAACAGTGTAAACGGGGGTTTGTCAGAAATGACTTTTTACCATTTTTTTTTTCATGATAAGGTGTTACTTAGGTATATTTTGGGGTAATTTTGGTTAAAATTACAGGGCAGTCTAGTACTCTGGTGCCAGTGGTTCGAGCGTATACGACAAAACAAACATTTTCTGTCGTTTTCTGTCATTATTAACTAACAAGTAATATCTTTAAAAACAAGAGCTGTCAGTAGGACAGCGCGCTCGACTTTTTTAGTGCTTGCCTATAAAACAAAACTTTGACAGTTAAGGGCACACAAGACTTTAACTAGGAATTTCTAAGTACAAATCAAGAAATATTTTCACAGAGTTATCTTCTCTTGCTTACAGATAGGTCTCATGATGGTACATAAGTACTCCAACTTTCAAAGTAATATCTCAAATGGTTAAGTTAACAAGTGGACAAGAATGAAAATTTTAACTGAGTTTCTAAGTCAAAAAGGGCCATAATTCAAATAAAATCCTTGACAGAATTACCATCTCCTGCCCATGTTTTGGGACCATGATGGTAAACAAGTATTCCAACTTTCAAATTAATATCTCAAACAGTTCAGTCAAAAAGTGGACTGGTACGAAAAACTTAACCAAGATTCTAAGTCGATAAAAGGCCTTAATTTTTAAAACAAATCCCTGACAGAGTTACCTTCTCTTGCGTACAGATGGGGGTAATGATGTGAAATAGCATTAAAAGTTTCAAAGCAATATCTCCAGGGGTTAAGGCAATAAGTGGATTTTACCCATATTCAATGTATTTTCTAAGTCAAAAAGGGGCATAATTCTGTCAAAAACCTTGACAGAGTTATGTCCTCTTGTCTGTTGATGAAGGTCGTGATGGTAAACAAGTATGGTTAGTTTCAAAGCAATACCTCCAATGGTTTTGAAATAAAGTGAGGTGGTACGAAAAACTTAACCAAGCTCAATACACTTTTTAAGTAAAAAAAGGGCCATAATTCTGTCAAAAACCTTGACAGAGTTATGTACTCTTGTCTGTAGATGGAGGTTATGATGGTAAACAAGTATGGTAAGTTTCAAAGCCATACCTCTAATACTTCTGAAATAAAGTGGGGTGGTACGAAAAACTTAACCAAGGTGTGACGCCAACGCCGACGCCGACACCGACGCCGACGCCGACGCCGGGGCGAGTAGGATAGCTCCCCTTTTCATAGAAAAGTCGAGCTAAAAAAGATGGTCGACGTAGGTGACGTAATAAACACATTTTGTGTTTCAGAAGGCTCCCGGGCAGTACACTGCTTATTCCGGTACCGAAACGCTAGCCAATAATCAATGACGCTAGATGTCCGGCCCCGGACAACACCTCGTTGAATACAAAAGTTGATCTTCGTACTGTCCAGAAACCTTGACATAACGTGTTCTGTTTTTTCTTTTTTTGCAACATGATTTATTATAAATAACTATAATATAAAAAAATATACACATTTTGTGTTTCAGAAGGCTCCCGGGCAGTACACTGCTTATTCCGGTACCGAAACGCTAGCCAATAATTTGCAAATTCTGATTGGTCACATTATAACGAAGTTGGTTAGCAACGCGTCCATACCAACGGAAGTTCAAATCAAAAGTATACGACTACGTCGAAAAAACCTCTACGATATAAATAGAACATTATATTTGTGGTCATGTAATACGGATGTTATTACACTCGTTGTTAGAAAACGATAAAAACTTTTTTCAAATGACTCGTAATAAATCCCGCATTACAGGACTCATTCAATATCCTCTTAATAATTATTTACGAACACACGTGTACTAAGTGCTTACGGTTAGCATTTAGGACTCCCTGTTGTCCGTTGTCTGCCCATATAAACAATTAAACACCTATCGTCCAGCTGAATTATTTACTTAAAATTGTAGTGATAAAGGCCATACCCAATATTCTTGCTTTCGGGCTAGCTCTTTAGCGACATGATTGGTGTGGTCGCCTGTAACGCAGGAGGTGGTGCGTGAGGTCAGGGTTCAATTCCCGGTGAAGACCTATTTTCTCCCCTAATTACTTTAATGGTGTCAGAAGTGGAATACTCTGGCAGAGTCTCTTTTCACAGGTTCGATTCTCCACAGATTGATTTAACTCAAGATAATATTAGTTAATAAACAAAACACTGTAATAGTTCTTCAGTCACTGTTTAATATGTTCTTCTTTTCTGTGTAAAGTTCTTAATAGATTCTAACTTTAAAATATACAAGTATCACTTGGTATTGTTCAATATAGAACAATTATAAACTTCAACTGTTCATCTCGTAGATTACGATCACCAGGTTACCAGTGTATATACAACCAGTCTGAAAGTAGGTATGAACAACCAGACTGCAAGTCGGTACTGTATGAACAACCAGACTGTAAGTGTGAACAGTCAGACTGCAAGTAGGAACAACCAGACCGTTAGCAGGTACAAAGATGGAACTGAAACATACAACCAATATCAAAGTTACTTATTATTTATGATATCAGCCGGATATCATACAGACTATAGCTTTCCTGCAAATGTCACGACTCATCCTTATAGACAAGTAATAAATATCAGTTCCTTGTATATAAAACATTCAACTCTATACAGCCGTTCATACATATACATTAACATGAAATGTCACTTTAGACACTGGCAATAAAGTAATTGAATAAAATCTAAAATCATTACATAAGTGAGACGTTAAATGAAGTATAGTTTGACTGCACAGTGGTAAATCCTAACCAAACCTGTTTTTACGTCATTACGTGCCTCTTAACAATATTTAACTGTTACGTCTATAAAAGTACATGTATGACAAAACCTAAAGTCTAACATACCTTGTTTATGGAACAAATCCCTCAATTACCATACTTGTCAAAAGACAACAACCAAACTCCTCATGAGACCACTGTCACATACTGTCACACTGTGCTCTGTGCTGTAAAATGTTAGGATTGCAAAATATTCATGCGTAATGTTAATGAGAATACAAGAAGTACAGGATGTAAATGGCAGTTGTAGACCGACATGTATACGACCCGCATGAACAAAGGAATGACAGAAGAGCGCGAAAGAAGGAACGAATAAAATCAAAACGAAGTAATACAACATCCAACCGAATAAATCAACACAATGCATTCGTCATACTAACCATAGCTACCAACTTCAACAGTAGACACAACCAATAAAACAAACAAAACTGTGAGAATGTCGACACAGCTACATTTCGTCTTTACAGCTTGTCATTCACTGTTTTTCGTACATAATCATGTGATCAGAACTCACGAATACTGCACAATGATTGGACGAGAAAGGAATAACAACTATACATGACTAAAAACACTGTCTGTACGGTCCCTTACCGTACATAACCAGTAACGAACCTGGTAAACACCGTGACTGAATAGAACAAATTAAAAACATATGAAGAACAATAAATTAGTCTAAAATTTGGCTCTGCTACAATACGGGCTCATGCAAGAGTTATAGAAATGTATTAATTCAGGAGAGCTGGTGCAACTCTGAAGTAAAGGGGAATAAGTGCAGTGATAAAGGCCATAACCAACAGTCTCACTGTTGGGCTAGCTCTTTAGCGAAATTATTGGTGTGGTCGCCTGTCGCACAGGAGGTCATTTAAGTAATTTGGGTTTCCCCTTGATTACTTTACAATTACTTTGAAATCTCCTACAAAAATAGCTAAAACTGTTCTTTTCCGATAGAAGATATGGCAGCCAGTTGAACATATCAGGTCATTCAAGACCCATTGTTTTGTCTTTTAGAAATATGGTTCTTCATCAACTGAGGTTGTTGGATCCAGAGGGTGTTGAAGCAAGACATAGACACAGACTCATTAGAAGAATATAGCGTAGCAAAGGGCCAAACTTTTTAGTTCACGTGGATGTGTATGATAAGATAAAGCGTTATGGACTGGCAATACATGGTGCCATAGATGGGTGAGTTCCTGAAATTTGTGCATTGTTTAGTAGGTCCTTAGTATAGAACATCTGACTATATTACCCACAAGAATTGTAACCATGGTCTTTCAGGAAGCATGTTGAACGACGTCATCGCCATGGCATTCGGGCTGTGTCGTGGTCGTCCGAATTGTTTTACTTTTAATTTTTTTACATATATTTTATAATTCATGAACAGTCGTAATGAAGGATGCAACGTTTTCATTGCTGCTGCTAACGGCATTTGATACGGCAAAGTGTCAAAAGTCTTGGTTCAATATGTTGCTCGGTAGGAAATTACAGTTTTCATATTAAAGATCAGATATGTTGATGGCCTTTTCTTATAATATCGTTTTGCATGGAATTAAGATACACACATTGCACAAAAATAATAAAGCGTATTGCACGCGCAGCAAACATTTTGCATTTCCCCCGTCAGTATCAGAAAACGACGGTGATTGTATTTGTAGCAGACAGTTACTGAAAGAGGAGAATAAATGAGATTCGTCGAAATAAATGTTCCAGTTCGAAAATTAACAGGGTTCAAAAAGTGGTAACTTTTCATTGACGATGAGTATATTTTCGTTAAAATTTAATACATGTATTATTATCAGTTTTTTATGTATTGGTGTTTACCCTTCATGCACACCAGATGATACTTAATAAAATCACTTAATGATTTCACACGTTCTGAAGCGCGCTTTCGTCACGTAATTACTAAGGAATTTTAAAGTGCATTCGATTGGTGGAGACATAGTCACAAACACGAAATCTAAATTTTAATGAAATAGTTTTGTAAAACTATACCAACAATGTTCTGCAACTTATTTATAGTTTATCGATCCGTCCACGTCCAATCAGCGGCAAGATTGACATTTCTTCTATTCTGTATATTTCAAGGGAGCGACAGCGACCGCAGGAATAAGTTTATTACAAATGTAATACATAAACAATAACGTGCTTATAGTTTATCGTTGAAACTCGGGCTCGCCTACTCATATTGGAGTAACTGTGTAATACAAATGTATGCAGAATTAGAGAAATGCAAATCTCGATGTTGATTGGCTTAGGGCTGATCGATAAACTATAGGTCACTTAATGATTTCAACGATAAACTATAAGCAAATTATTGTTCATGTATTTCGATCTTATTATAGGTTATAGTTCATGTATTACGATTTAAAAAAAAATATTCCAAGGGAGCGACAGCGACCGCAGGAATAAGTTTACTAAAATCGTAATACATGAACAATAACTTGCTTATAGTGAAAATCCGGTAAGTACCATTAAGTGGCCACATTAACGCGCTCACTTACTCATAATGGCTCAGATTGTGCAATATGTACAGAATAAGAGAATTGTCAATCTCGCTGCCGCTCTCTTGGAATAAATATATTAAAATCGTAATACATTAACTATAACCTACACATATTATAAAACAATAATACTTGTTTTGATTTTTTCAGGTACTCACGGAGAGGTTTATGGTTAAAAGTTAATAGAACAAATAATGATCCTAAGGTCGTGGCATCGTATTTCCTGGAATTCGTAGCAGAAGCAAAAGGTATGTGTTTATTATTAGCTTCTATGTAATAGTAAGTGTCTAATTTTGCTTTACTAAAACAATTAAGTGAACCAGTCCAGTAAAGCAAACTTAGAAAACGACAGAAAGGAAACATAATCAATCTTTTTTGGATACT
This sequence comes from Saxidomus purpurata, assembly GCA_022818135.1. Taxonomy (NCBI): domain Eukaryota; kingdom Metazoa; phylum Mollusca; class Bivalvia; order Venerida; family Veneridae; genus Saxidomus; species Saxidomus purpurata. Next base: position 1,904,718 of record JAFMSR010000004.1, read on the forward strand.
TTACATTTTAGGAGCACCAAGATACATCAGAATGGATGCAGGTAGCGAAAATGGTGTTATAGCTAACATGCAGAGGTCCTTCCGGTGGTTTCACGGGGATGAGATGGCAGGCGAGAAAAGTGTACTAATTTGGAGCTCACCTTCAAACCAGGTTTGACACAAATTCACAGAGGCATAGGTTGCTAGCAATTTTAACTACATCATGTCACTATCACAATTGTTAATGTTCATAGTTATGTCTGGACCCAAACGGATCTTGATCCACACTACTATAATGACTTTAACAGCACCTTACATCTCATTTGCAGAGGTGCAGGAAATGTAATTCCCTTACGAAATTATGGGTCACTGATTGTAGCCATAAAAGTTCACCGGTCCATAAAACTGACTGTTGTGGGGGTATTAATCACACGGGACTGAATACGTGACTTTGTTTACGTTATCGGTTCTATATTAGCAACGGATGCTTTCCGGTAGATCAGCAAAATCAGTTCTGCAAAATATTAGAGCGGTCCGTTAACATAAAGACCTATCCTACGATATAACTACTAGACTTATATAAATGCGTATGTTGGTACCCAGGGTCCTATATTATTAAGTTCTTTGACATTAATATTTTTCTTTAAGACAAAGTTTGGTAGAGTCTACCGGCATGTATACAAGGGGTATATGGTAGGATGAGTCTTTATGACAACGATTTGCCCTAATATATAGCAGAAATAAATTTGCTGATCTACCGGAAGCCATATATGTTACTAATCTTAGTACCGACAAGTATTAGCATTTCCAAAAATGCTAATGATCTCCGGTAGTGACGAAAGCCAAATCCTTTTTCAAGCAGTTGCAGTTGTTTTCTGTTGACGGAGTTGTTCAAGCGTTGTGATCTTATTGTAAATTCGCCCAAAATATAATAGCGTCGATCCTATTAGGAAATTATTACCCAGCCTAGGTGTTATTTTCGTCGTTACACTCATGAACCAGTCTCGATTCCAAAAGCATTTGGACTCACCAGGACTGGATCCCAGTTCCGTATTTATCACTGCTGCTTGATACTAAATGGTCCTCGGCGTGTATGATGATTCTGATCTATATACTGACCGCACGTCAGCGGTGCGGGCATACAAGGTTGCTTTCTTGAACGATTGTATATATCGCCGCCCAGGGCCGGCGATAATAAACGCCATCAAAGTCACGTGACCAGTCCTGGTGAATCATCTGTAGCAATAACTCAAGTATTGTATCCGTGGCGCGTCCATCCAGCAAATAAGTAAAAAGAGTGCTTTTGCCATACTAACACGATTATATAGAGCGCAGAAAATATTGTATCCGTAGAGCATCTATCAAGCAAATTAGTAAATGAGATGCTTTTTTCATACGAACGCAATTATATCAATATAAAGATTTTAATGTGTTATCTATCATGTTTTCATCTTTTAGCGTGAGTTGTTGTTTTTTTTGGACAAAGAAAAATTCTAGCTACTGTCACAGCCTTATGTCGCCGTGGTCTGCGACGTCGTCCGAAAACTTTAATGTGGGTCATAACTTTGTTAGTACTTGACAGATATGAATAATATATGGACACAACATCCTTTGGGACAAGACTTTAGACCGACTTACATTAAGGTAACCTTGACCCCTCCATGTGACCTTGACGGTTTAAACTGACAGGAAAGCCAAAGACGATGGTCTTGTTTAGCAGATATGCTAATATAGTGCTTGTTATTAATTCGTCTGCTATGGGAACCCGAAACGAACGCACACGAGATTTCCAGTTAAGCACGCAGTTCGAAGACAGCACCAAGCCTATCAATGTGACCTCTAATTATGACCACCTTCTGAATTCAGATGTAACAAGACGAACTATTAAAATTATATAGTTATAGAAACGCATAAGTATTAGTAGTAATTTAATTACAAAAGACGTGATTATTTTTGGTTAAGACTCAACATTATAATATATATACGCTGATATTCATGTAGTGTATAATGTATGTAAGCATTTCTGTATATGTGTCTTTAGAGAATGTGTAAGATTTTGCTTCACACGGATTATACAACATGAACTGGATCTGGTCCGTCAAGAATGGAACGATCACCAAATCAGACGTCAAAGCGGAGATGAAGTCCATGGCAAGCCAGAAATTCTCTAGCGCCATCCAGACTTATATGGTAATATACTCATGATTATTACCACGAGCGATAGTTGCGAACTCTTCGTCTGCACTATCAAACTTTCAGTATTGTTAAAGGCCCTATTGTCATAACAAATGGTAAGTCATCCTAAATTTTCACAAGAAAATGAAAGTTGTTGTACCAAAATGCTTTCACTGAATCATATATAAAACATTATCACTGTATTTCCATAGAGTCGGCAGTCTGAAATCCGATTGCTAAAATATGATGAGTGGTAAATTAAACAGTTTGTAAACCAATTCTCTATTATCAATGAAAACCAAAAGCAAACCCATCTAGAAAGAAGGGAATACATGTAATGCAAAGCACAGAAGACATTATATATAATAGGCTGATATATTTTAAACTAAATAGACTGTTCCGCTGGGTTTGATGGTAGTTACGGAAAATGCATCTGTAACTTAAGGGCCGGTATTCCATAGACGCGTTATCCGTGCGTGAACGTGAAGCGTGATGCGTGCGCGAACCGTGTCTGTGTAAAAAAAAAACGCTGACTGAATCGATTTTTTTACGCACGGACCTCATTCATGGACGTCAATTGGATGGAATTCAAGACAAAAGCTTCATATAAACTTGTTAATTTGGTTCGAAAATATAGTGTAGGCCAAGATTACAAGGGTCTGTTACAATCCAGATAAAATACGCTCAAACATAATAAAAATGTTAGGAAGTATGTGTGTTAAAATGAATGTAAATAAAATGGAAAACATAATTTTCAAAAATGTAAAACAAATAAATTGATGAAAACTTGGTATTTCACGGACACCGAGTCATCAATCATGCATAGAATACGCGTATATGGAATAGGGCATCCGTGACAAAACACGGACCACGCATACGGGTCACGCACACGCTTCGCGTTCACGAACGGATAACGCGTCTATACATAATACATTGCAGCAAAGAAACATCACGTGTAGGAATAGACGATGGGGGAAAAATGTAGACGATTACTTTTATTAAAATGAAAGTCAGTTGTTTTACGTTCTTCATCTTACTAGGCGCGTTAATTAATACACTACGTTATTCAGTCATTATTTATTTTCTTTTTGCATCTTAAGGTACAAGAGACTATACATTTCCAGTGGATATGAAAGATTTAGCCACCTTCCACTCCTTCTGCAAAACACCGTCGCCGACCGGCTGTGAGGAGCCCCTGCAAACTACCCTATTTGGATTGCTGGAATCCACCGGAAGAATGCCACCTGAAACAGTAGATGATGCAAAAGACCTCCTCCTTTGGCTGACAAACTATTTTCAATTAAGGGATAAACTGATATAGCACAACGCATGCATGTATGGATTTAGTAGTGCAATTATAAATTTCAATAGGAAATTGTATCAAAACATATGCATACAGGATCTTTTCTGTCTTCTTTCGCCATCCGATACAGGACAATCATCCACAGGTTTTCTCCTGTACTTGACTTCACTTAGTCACACATCAATGACAATGAGTACCATGGCAGACACATAGAATCACTCAGATTACAGGTACAAAGAAGATATTAGCACAAACACTGAATACGTCATTTGGGTATTTTCTTAAATCCATATTATATTCTAAATCAATTTATATAAAAATAAAAACACATTTTGTTACAAGAAAAAAGGCCTGGTCCCGGTGGGACTCAAACCCACAACCCAACAAATATGGTGTCACTAACATAAGAACTGCTACTCTTACCGAGCTATCTATGTACTGCACATCTCGACGTTTTTAAACGACTTACTGCAAACTGGTATAAATGTGAACAACGTTGCCGTTTGTTTATGTACTAGTATTTGTTTTTCGGTCGCAAATAAACCAAACTTGTATTTGTTTTTCTTACCTAGAATTATATCAAATATAGTTATATGAAATAATAAAACACGTTTGTTTACATTTTTCAAATAATATCAACTATGTGTATATATAAAAATATATAAATATGTCCCTTTAAAGGGTAACATGAAAATGGGCGACCTGTTCGAATCTTCGAATTTCGTGTCTGCTCCGCATCGCATAAACCCTTAGAAGAATAATATTTAAAGTTTGGCGATATGGTCCACTCATCAAACAGATATGCAGAACCCATGTGCCAACCAGTTCAAAAGTTCGACCCTTGAATTATATCTCCTAAACCCTTGGAAGGATAATTATAACACTTTGGTAATATGTCCGTCTTGTCAAGGTCAAAGGTTTGAGCCTTGGAATTACTTCCCGATTTATATCTCCTAAAGCCTTGGAAGAATAATCATAAAACGTTTCCCTCGTACAACAATTATGCAGACGAATTTGAACATGTCAAAAAATAGAAATCTCTATAATTGAATGGATAACCTATGACTAAAAGGGGAAAACATTGTGGCAAAAGGAGAAATTGCCTGTTTTGAGCAATATCTTCTTTTGTCACTATGTTTTAAAAATGACACTTGTTGCAGAGGCGTCAGAAAGCGTCGATGAGAGGAAGTGTTACTATATTAACATTGCCTCAACCTGAAACTTTAACCAAACTTTTGACGGACGGACAGACGGACATCGCCAATCTATAAACCGGAATTTTTCAAGCAAAATCCAGCCAATAAAATGCATTAATTAATTGAAGGGTGCATTTTTAAAGTTCGCAGGATAAGTCAGTAGCGGGTGTGACAACCAGCAGCATTCACCACAAACTTAACATAACAATGAAACATACTAAAACAGGACAAGTCAAGCTTAAAGATTTATGTTGGCAATGTCATATTTTTAAAATCTGTTAAGATGCACTCAATATAAAACATAAGGTGGATTACACGACAGGTTCACCACTACAATTTGGGCTAATATGCCAAACGTAAGAAGTTGCAGATTTAAAAGAATTAAAATGCTCTCATCTCAAAGCTAACATAGCAGTTTGCTAGTTATGAAACTTGACCAAAACCTCATGGTTACAAACATTTCGATCAATTATATCTTATGGAATCCTTGCGATTCTTTCAATGATCTCAAGATAACAGTCTTGAATTCATCAGGGTTGGTACAACACGAGTGCACAAGTTGAAGCTGATGGCAGTCTTTTCGTTCCAGTCTCTGATGTGTAGAATTCAATGTCAATTTTCTTTTGGAATCCTCGAGGTGGTATGTTGTCAGTCCCAGTGATGAATGACAAAAGTTCATCAAAAGGTACATCAACACATAGTCTGAAAGTACAAAACCACTTTTAACTAGAATTGTGTCCATTGGTGGAGATGCCCCACTACATTTCTGCTTCTGTTAAAAAAATGGAACAGTTTGAGTCATGGTCATATACATGTACTATCTCTTTAAGAGCAACAAGTGTGTAATCCTCGCACTATGTAATAACCATTTAATAGATTTTCATATCATAATTTAGGTGATAAATAACCCTGCAATATGGTCACCATATGATGAGAGAGGTAAATGAGGTAAATGATCTAATTTCTTAAATTCTAAACCAGTGCTTTCAACAGGTACATATTTCAAGTGATTAAATGACCGTATGGCATTGTAATAATGTCAGCATAGATTACTGTAGATTGCGAAGATTTCGCGAGTTTTTCGTTTTGAACATATTCGCGATGATTAGATTTCGTGATATCGGACATTATTCTACTACAGATATGTGGTTGGTAATATTTAGCAAAGGCTTTTAATTCGCGTTCTGCTTAAATTGCAAATACTCGTATTAGGGAAAATTAGACCCTCGCGAATTTAAGCCAATCTACAGTATCTTATGAGCCATTATCCGGTTGAGTTAAGCCAAAATACACATTTTTGTTACTTTAATAAATACTGATCATTAATCATTGACAGAATGCATACCTCTAAAGCATTGTTTCATATGTCTATAATGCAGCAGAGCTCTTATTTGTATATATGATTAAATTACCATCTATATCCTGAAGAAAAAAGTTCCCATGCATATATAGTATCACTTTCACTTTGTCTAGAATTGGAACCTTCCACAGAAAAGTCCACTTCACAGATAGACTGGAACGACTCTATTGTCAGTGGAACAACCTGGTTGCAGAACTCTGGCCTAAACTCATCAGTATGCTCTTTCACCACGTTCCAGAAGTGTCCAACCTCATTCATACCACGTATAAACTCGGCAATCTCTGCAGCACACCTGCAATGGTAAGACAATAAAGAAAGTCTGAAAGTTACAGAGCTTAATAAATGCAGGGACCAGTTCAGCAGACTTTCTAAATTACGGCATGAATGATATTTTGTGACATTTATTTCTGCCATAAGAAGCCTTTTTGCTTGTGCTTAAACTTCTTTGGGGTTTAATTGAGACCAAATTATAAACTTGCAAAAGCAATATTATCTTTGTCAATGTTATTTTTTTGATTATCTAATGTTTCTTTATGTTTTGAACTAAAGGTCAAGGTCACAGTGACCTCTGACCTACTGATGTCAATGTGAATAGGGCTCAACTGCTGGCCATAGTCAACCCACTGACTAAGTTTGAGGTCATTAGGGCCAAGTGTTGTCTAGATATTGCGAGGTCACATTTACCTTTGACCTACTGACCTCAAAAACAGTAGGGATCATCTACTGGCAATAGACAACTCACTGACAAAAGTTTAAGGTCACTTGGCCGAAGCATTGTCTAGTTATTGTACTAGGTGCTTCTAATACAAGTAAAAGTCGACTTCACCTTGAACTTGGACCTCAAAGTCATTAGGGATCATCAACTGGTCATAGAAAACCGAGTGACAAGTTTAAGGCCAAACATGTATGCTGTTTTCACTTACATCAGTGGGAGACAAATGTGCTTTCACTGTAGAAAGTAACATGCAAAATCTAATGTGGACAGCTTCAGATGCTATATATCATTCCTATGAAGTTTCATCACTGTGGGTTTTAGTAGAGATTTTTATGCAGATTCTTTAGCCTATGTTCATACTAACAAAAGGTCAGCCATAATGGCGCTTACTATTTTATGAATGATTGAGTAAAATGTTACAAGACAGTGCGTATGCAGACAGCTATTGCAGTGTTTCCTTTAGGCAATTTGAAATCGTCATAAATTTAAGGCAAATTGCCCATTCAGTGAGCCATATCAATGTGATTTCAAATAACAGGAGGTCCAGCATCAAGAGGCCCATTACGGGCCTAAGTCGCTCACCTGAGTACCAACTGTGACATTCCAGCTTGACGTAAAGGCGATGGAGACAAACCTTCCGACCAAGTTTTATCAACCCTGATTAAAATTGTGACCTCTATAGAGCATTATCAAGAATTTTCTAAGATTTGTGCTAGTGACCAAGTTTTTGGTTAATCATGACCTAGATACAAACTTGACTTAAAGAGGATGGCAAAAATATTCTTACCAAGTTCCATCAAGATTGAGTCAAAACTGCCCCTCTAGAGCATTATCAAGATTTTTCTAAGATTTGACCTACAGGCACAGTTTCTTTGGGCAACATGACCCAGATTCAAACTTGGCTTAAATATGATGGAGACAAACATTCTGACTAATCAAGATTGGATCAAAACTATGGCCTCTAATGTGTTAACAATTTACAATTACTGTAACAAGATTTTTCTAAAACTTGACCTAGTTTTTTGAACCCATGTAACCCAGATTCGAAACTTGGTCTAGAGATGATAGAGACAACGATTTTGACCAAATTTCATCAAGATTGGATCAAAACTGTGGCCTCTAGAGTGTAAACAAACTTGACGTTTTTGGTGATAATGGTAACCTATAGAGGGACCCTGTTTATTTGTCTACAATTCAAATGTGACTTGTCCTAAGGAGCTATTTTTGCCAGATACACATAGATGTTACCTGTAGTAAACGATCTGCTCGACAATCTGGCTGTATACTATGTCTTTGTCATCTGGTCTAAATCCCCAAATGTTGTTGAAACCATGTTCACTTAACCAATCCCCATTGTTCTGTATGAACTGGTTAGCACTTTCGACAATTTCAACATCTGAAAGCTATAAGAGATAAAAAAATATGTTCTAGAGCTTAATTTTTTAGGGGAAAATTTACATGTATGTCTCCCCTCCTTTCTGTTTGATAGATGCCTCAAAACTGTTTCCTCTGGTGAAACATCAGTGTGGTTCTAAAGAAATATTAGTCATTGTGCCTCCATACCTCAACTTGCTGGGTTGGTGTGTGTGCGCATAGAGGTGGGGGGTGGGGGTGGGGGGGGATAATATTACTTGCAGATGGCAATAAATGAATGAATGAGTTGGGTTTTACGGCAGGTCATATATCGCCGATGAGATTCCCGTAAAATAACGTGGATATTTTCACATTTTCTTGCAATATTTTCTTACCACAGCATGCATGTATTAGAAGATGAATTATACATGTGTAAAATAATCTCCATGTGCACTGCAGCTATATCCTTTTCGCGACCAAGATGTACTAAAAGGTTGAAAAATTTCAAATTCCCCGAACCCGACCCTCTTTTACGAGAGGACGACCAAAACGTAATAAAAGGTTTCATGTCTCAAAACCAGGTATCATTTGGTCGTAGGAGACCCATCAGATTTTACATTTTCATTTTCTAAAATCCTAACTTTTGCTGGCCCGATATGAGCTTGGAATTTTCCAACAAACAAAAAATGCTAAGTTTTTCGTATGTATTAACAGCTTTCCTTTTTAAAATAATGCGTTTGAAAATGATCAATATCTAATTAGAAAACAGGAAATTTAATCAAAGTCCATTTGCATTGACATAAAAAAAATATAGGCTTCATATTTCCTTCTGCCACATTGTCAAAATAACAGGATAACTCCCCAAAACACCCAATGTTGGTTAGAATATACGTTAATCTAAAATGTCATCATTTAAAAATAAACATTTAATCAACAGATTTTAAATCAATCATTGTTAAATACATGTAGATTAATTAGTTAACGATTTACCCCGTTACAGTTTTCCTTCCACAACTGGTATTCTACATTTTTGTAGAGAATTCGTAATGTTTAAATACGTCATGGTCCTGGAACGGACATTTACAAACTGGGAAAACTATAATGTGACAATGCATATAAAAATATTGAATAACTTTAGTTTTGGTTCCCAGATGAATCAAAATCAACACTTTGGGAGAAAGCTGTGTCGAACAAAAAAATATTCATTTCAAATTACGCTTTACAACATGGTTTTTATTTATTTTACGCTGAATTACGTTCTGAGTTTTAAAATCGATAAAAAGCATACAGTTTAATACGTTTTGGGTTTCCAACTTGAAATCAGTGCCCGCTTTTGAAAGTTAAAATTTCTTTCACGATCTACACCATTTTGGACATCCGCCAAGAAAATAGGGTCAGTCGCGGGAAGGATATGGTCTTAAGATATTTTGCTGACAGACTGGTGGACAGATTTCTAAATGGCACAAGCCATACACTTACTATGCAAATATTCTACATGTCTATCCGGTACCTGTTTTAAAATATCTTGAACATCCATAGGAAGAGAGCTTCGATTGAATTTCTTCATATTGGGTTCTCCTCCTAGCATTAGATCTAACACAGTCGGATCAAGAAAATGTGGACTCGGCCCATCAAGTACGAAGGACAATGCGATTAGCTGACCAGCCAGTCTGAATCGGCCCTTCTCCAGTAAATCAACATCGTGGGTCAGATATTTTGTTTCTGAGCCACTGAAGAGCTGTGAGCACTGAAGCTCATTTAATGCTAGTCTGAAAATATAAAGACTCCCATTGTGAGATATTGTTCCTAAGCAAAGTTTGTTGGGTTTTATGCCACAATGTCACAATGCATAGATTGGATAGATAATTTTCTGTGAATCAATGGTGCTATAATTTAAGTTTTATATCTTACTAGATAAACATTACTTCAAACAACTATGTCCAATTAACCACAAGGACAGCAAGTGGGCTCTACAAAAATAACCTAAAAGTACCTTTCTCAATCAGTGTTTATTATATGTTACTTTGAAAAGGTTCCCTTGTAATAGATTGACAAGATGTATGACAGTTGTCCAAAACAAAAGGCTTGTGTACTAGCGCTATAAATACCTCCCAATTTTCAATACACCATTGAGTGATATATCAGTAGGAATGATATTCAAAATTTACAATTTCTCACAATTATTAAATTGAATCATTTGTAAAGTGCACATATGAGACAACGCTGAATTACTTCAAGTATTCCGTCAAAATATTCATCCGGGCAATAACTCTTGGCATGGTATTACAGAAAATATAGACAACTTCAGCAGTACAAGTTTTATTTTCGTATACCGATATAATATAATTTAAACAAGAGCGCCGTGGAGTGGGCGCCAACGCTCGTCTGTTTTTTTAGTCCAAAAAGGGGCATAAGTCAATTTATATTAATGCCAGAGTTATGCCACTTAGAATACACATGATTATAGTCACTACCAACATGTGTAGTAAGTTTTAGTGAAACATCTCAAATCTCTCTAGAGTGATGTGACTTGGTATATGCATTACATGTGTTCAAATTTCATTTAAAAATATTGAAAGGTTTTCGAGTTATGTGCAAGTTTAATTATTTTGTATGAATTTCTAAGTCGAAAAAAGGGCATAACTGAAATTAAAGCCAGAGTAATGTGACTGAGCACAGACATGCGTATTGTTCCCAAGAACATGTATACCAAGTTTCATTTGAATATGTTAAACGGTTTTTAAGTTATGGGCAAGTTTAATAATTTTGTATGAATTTCTAAGTCGAAAAAGGGGCATAGCTGAATAATTATTAATCCAGAGTTATGTGACTTGCCACAGGAATGCGTATTGTTCCCAAGAACATGTGTACCAAGTTTCATTTGAATATGTGCAACGGTTTTTGAGTTATGAGGTAAGGTTACAGTTTTGTGACGCCGACGCAGACGAGGACGCCAAGGGTATCACAATAACTAGACTTTTTTTCTTCGAAAAACAGACGAGCTAAAAATGAAGTACATTTTTTTGGCGTTCATGCGAATCCATGAATTGCGCTAGCGATTCATGGTAAATTTGCTGATCATATTCTGTCTTTCATTTTGCATGAACGCCGATATACTTTACTTCATTTCTTATATTTACATTATATTTCCTTTCCATTTGTGAACAGTTTGTTATCATAAATTACACAAGTTTTGTTTTATTTAACACAAGAATCTATTTCCCGATCCGCCAGTTCACCAGAACATCCGCGACGTCATTTAAGGAACGTTCTCCCTGACTACTCGCGGACGTTTTCAAAACAGCGGTACGTAATCACTAAGCGACGTAATTCTATCTCTGTCGCCTTTATTTTTTGCGGTTCATACGAAATGAACGTCAAAACTTTAAATGGAAATAATAGGGAGAATGTAAATATATTAAGATATTGATATAAAGATATCAGAACAAAACATTTTGGACAAACTATGTATACAATTACCTAAAGAATTCACGTCTTTGGCCTCCACAGTCTTCCCCAATCTCTCCACTAAATTTTACGTACAGTTTGCCATGTAATAAAAACGATCTACGTTCCAAGGCCCGGAAAGCTGGATCCATCACATTTCTCCTTGAAACAATGATCGTCTGCCTCTGGTCTGAAACCCATCTGCCATATATCTCGGTCAGTATTTCATCCAATGACTTCTTTTCTGTCTCTTGTACACTGCCAAACACCAAAAATAATTATGTTTATCAAATTTCTTATACCTTGCACATAAACTTTACAAAAAATATTTCTATGTAGAACAAGGACCATAATATTCTGTCAAAATGCAGGTCAGAGTTAAGGAACTTGGTCAGTAACGTTTGGCTTGACTTTTTTCTGACTAACCTGTGTGCTGTTTTGCGGCGTATTGAAAAGAAAGACCATTTATATACTGCGACTAGCGCAGTACTTTTTTATGAACAGGAAATACTGCGCGTGAACCACCAATGTACACCGTTGCTCACTAATATGGTTTGACAAGGTGCAAACAACAACCGACATACATACAACATATTGCATTGATTGCCACTCCAGTCTGTTTAAAACAAGCAGCAGTCAGAGACAGCTGTATCCCCCGTCGAACAAGATGTTTTTCCAGCTAAGGGGGATAATTCAAGAATTTTGGGTGCTACAGTTATGGTTCGTGTGTACTGCACTTCTCATCTTATATTCATAAGGTATCCATGTATCAAGTTTGGAGTGAATCCTTGCAGTAGTCTTAAAGATATGACTAGAACATATTTTTATAATATAAACTAAGGGGGATAATACAAGAGTTATATGAGCTGGAGTTATGGTTTATAAACACTGCGCTAATGTACACCTAATAATATATCCATGCTCCATGTTTGGAGTTAATCTGTGCAATAGTGCTTAAGTTATGCTGCAAACATTTATTTTACAAAATCAATTAAGTGATATAATTTAAGAACTATACAAGCTGTAACTGTTCCTGTGCACTGCTTTATACACTTCATAAAGTATACATGGTCCAAATTTGGAGTGAACCCCTGCCAAAGTGTTGAAGTTGTCCTTTTATCACAAACAAGTGACATGGGGAGATAATTTAAAAACCTGGCAAGAGTTATGGTTCTTATGTACTTCCTCTCCCTCATCACCCTCTACCTATACATTATATACTTCAAGTTTCAAAGCAATCCTTTTGAACTTTTGTAGTTATAGTAAGTTATAGCAAATGTGAAAAAACAAGTCACAAGGGGAGATAACTTAAAAATCTGGCAAGAAAGGGTTATGGTTCTTAGTTAATGCACTTCCTGTCATCACCCCCTACCTATATTTCAAATAAGTTTGAAACAGGGGGGTGAACGTAGCCCTGTTTCTTCAGAGGGTTAAGCGACGAACCGGTATCTGCGGAGGAAAAATGGCGGATTGTGTTGTTTGAAAATGAAAGTAGAGCCATATTTTGACGTGTAAGTAGACTTGTAGCATACTTTGAAACCTTTGAGTACTTTCATCAGGTGAAGAAATATATAATCTTTAATCGGCTTTTCGTTTTAGCTTCGTAGGTGCCATACTTAGCCTGTTTGCTTGAACATTGTCTGCAACGATCGATGTTTACAAATGCAAAACGATCGACTCCCGGTATTCTTACGTCATTTCCAAGGCAAAAACAAAGACTCTGTACTTTGTTTTACAAGTTATCATTGCAGCCAAACCCACTGTAACTTGTTGTGCCGGTGACAGTGACTATATGGACTATAAGGCCGAAAAAAATAGTATTATGCACTTTTTTGTCTCTGCAGAGACTATTACGCAAGTTTTGGTATCTGCCTTCGTTAATTTTCAATCGCTATACATACCCGTTTGACGACTATTTACGCATAATGTCCATCATACACACACGTTTGCATGAACACGGTTATAAGCAGATTATAAGAACATTTTGAACTGAATATACGTCCGTTTTCTCATGTACAATGTCAAAAACAAAAATGTGTTAGGTACAATATTTATAACCTCCGTTATAATATGTCATTAAAATATACGTCTAATTTGTTTAAATATCAACAACATTCAGAGTCTGTTAGCACCTAAACAAAAAGTCTAGTGACAACGTATTCGCGTTTTTAGGTCGTTATATACGAGTAATATTCTTAATGTTCATCAATACGTATTATTATAGACATATATCCAAATTATTAATATTTATTTGATGCGTTTCGGTGGATTATCGAATTATGATGGTGAACTATATATACCGACAAACTCACTGTCCACGCAGTGAAATTATCAAAATATGTTATCCGGATTAACGTCAAAAGGTATACCGAGCGTAATGAATTTGACACTTTATTGAAATAAACTGAACAAAAGTAAAGTTTGAGACATAAAATAAACAGTCCTCGTGAAAAAATAACTTTTGGTGCCCTGTCACTCGGTGAAATTATATCGTGATCTTACATCAAAACCAACAATTATCCTCTATTTATTTTATGTGTTTCGGTGGATTATCGAATTATGATGGTGGACTTTATATATCGACAAACTTCCTGTGATAGTTATCAAAGTATTCTACCAGGATTAACATCTAAATGTATAATGAGCGTAATGAATGCCGGTAACAGTCAAACAACGACGATGGCGTCGTTAATATGTGATGACGTTTTCGGCGATTTTCAACATTTTATTGAAACAAAGTTAACAAAAGTATTGTTACAGACATAAATTTAACAGAAAAATTGTCGGTATCGATGTAAATCATAACTTGATATTACACCTAAACCAACAATTATCCTGTATATCTTTACTTGTTGCAATAAACATCTGACATTGAAAATTCAAAACTGTTTACCTCACCAGCCAAGTCATTTACATGTGTTTTGGACACCTAGTTACTCCAGACACATGTTGTTGCTCTACAATGCAAAATTGTGATGATGTATTTGGCTTAAAAATGCCTTTGCTAGATACTGGTATTGTGATTAAAGCTCATGTAGCGATCGACAGGCTATTAGACTTTGATATCCCTTTTGAGGTGTATAATAGCGTTGACTGATTGTCGAAGCATGGATAAAGACTAACATTTTCAGCCTGGTGGCCAACTGGACCATTAACTATTAAATCATGGTGGCCCAGAGAAAAATGTGGTTGTCCAACTATTTCAATAATACAATTACGCAAATTCATATCGAAAAATGTTTATTATGTTATACAACTAGCATACATGTACTTAATTAATTAACATTTATTTTTTCATTTATTAATAAGTGCAAAGTACACAGGTACTGTCACACTACAAGCACTTTGAACAATTCAACAGTCTCTGTTACACTTATCCAATGAATCCATCAACTTGGAAAATACTACATCCTCTTCTAAAACAGAATCAAGGTCAGAGTCAGAACTGTCAGTTTCATCATCAGATGAATAGTATTTCTCATGGCATCCTTCAGATGACATTGGTCTTGTTGAGTTAGAGTAGTAAATATTTGCAAATGTTTGTGTGCCTGCTTCTTGAGAGTTGATAATGGTCAGTTTGACATTCTACTTCAACAGTTTTAGAAGGCTGAGATATACCATTTCTGTCTGGTTCAGCAACATTTACATCCATAAGAGAGCTGGGTTGAGACAGGAAGCTTTCTGGTTGATTGACTGTGACCTCAACTGTGGGACCTTTCTGTACTGGTTCAGCCTCTTGTTGTACTACCAAGAACTCAGCTGGGTTTCTCACTGATTTGTCATTGAAGTTCATTCTTCTTGTTCTATTTCCATCACTATGCCACAAATAAATAGCATCTCTGGGGTCAAAGTTCCCAACATTTGGGGCATGTAACTTTGTAATTAAGAGGTCATTCAAACTACCCTGGTTTAAATTAGTTCTGATTTTGGTTTTTACAAGTTTCATCATAGAAAACCCCCTTTCTTTTTCAGCACTACTAAGACTCATAGTCATGATAAGATCCATAACATCTAAAATGTTCATATACTGGTGTTCATACACTTCATTGACTTCTTTCTATGAATCAAATTTGACCATACTGAAATGTAAATAAGACATATGATAATTATTATTATCGATGAAGGGACTTTCTCAATTCTTGTTGTCATTTAATTACCATGGTCAATGAGATATAATTACCTAGGGCCATGAGATTGAGTACTGCGATAGAACTAGTGGCAGAAGGAGTGTAGTCATCTTTTTATGAAGTTGTTGAAAACGTTTTATTGTTGACATTGTACATGAGAAAACGGACGTATGTTCAGTTCAAACTGTTCTTGTTTAGGTGCTAACAGACTCTGAATGTTGTTAATATCTAAACAAATTAGACGTATATTTTAATGACATATTACAACGGAGGTTATAAATTTTGTACCTAACACATTTTTGTTTTTGACATTGTACAAGAGAAACAGGACGTATATTCAGTTCAAAATGTTCTTATAATCTGCTTATAACCGTGTTCATGCAAACGTGTGAGTATGATGGACATAATGCGTAAATAGTCGTCAAACGGGTACGTATAGCGATTGAAAATTAACGAAGGCAGATACCAAAACTTGCGTAATAGTCTCTGCAGAGACAAAAAAGTGCATAATACTATTTTTTTCGGCCTTATAGTCCATATAGTCACTGTCACCGGCACAACAATTTACAGTGGGTATAGCTGCAATGATAACTTGTAAAACAAAGTACAGAGTCTTTATTTTTGCCTTGGAAATGACGTAAGAATACCGGGAGTCGATCGTTTTGCATTTGTAAACATCGATCGTTGCAGACAATGTTCAAGCAAACAGGCTAAGTATGGCACCTACGAAGCTAAAACGAAAAGCCGATTGAAGATTATATATTTCTTCACCTGATGAAAGTACTCAAAGATTTCAAAGTATGCTACAAGTCTACTTACACGTCAAAATATGGCTCTACTTTCATTTTCAAACAACACAATCCGCCATTTTTCCTCCGCAGATACCGGTTCGTCGCTTAACCCTCTGAAGAAACGCGGCTACGTTCACCCCCCTGTTGAAAGCAATCCCTTGAAACCTTTTGAAGTTATAGTATGAAGTTATAGTAAATGTGAAAAAAGAAACAAGTCACAAGAGGAGATCATTAAAAAATTTGGCACTTCCTGTCATCACCCCTACCCCCTACCTATATTTCAAATTTCAAAGCAATCCCCTGAAAACTTTTTAAGTTATTGCAAGTTATAGTCACACGGATATCCGGACGGACGAACAGCCGGACAGACAACGCCAAACCTATATCCCTCTGTCTGCGGTGCTCCTGACTGGCTTAAACTGGGAAAATATAGCCTGTCCAGAAATAAGTTAGATTACTGATCCTGAAGACATGTGTGAAGTTTCATTCTATCAATTACCTTTAGTCTTTACTGTAAAATGGATTGCAAAAACTGTAACCAAAGCATTGCACCAACAATGATGCCTGTGAGATTAGAATGTATACATATTTGTTTTCTATTGCCATTTCTAGTTCTTCATCATCACTATCCGCAACATCAATCACTTCCCTCTGAGAGCTGAAATACCAAACAATTCCACTTGTCTTTAATTAATTTCAAAGTTGATAAGGGCCACAATTATGTCAAAATTCAGATCAGAGTTATGGAACTTGGTCAGTGACCTAAAATGTTGACCCTGAAAACCTATTCTAGCTATTGGAATGAAACTTAATATATGTCCTGAGATAGGACAGGACGTGAAGTGACAGACTATACAGCCTCTTTCGGGGGGGTATTGTTTGTGAACCACAACATAGATATGGTGAATCCATAGTTTTGTCACATGAAATGTGAATTATTAACAAGAGGACCCTGAGGATCCTGGGAACTTCGCCGAAGCCTATGGCAAAAACTTTGTTCCAAGATTTGAAATAATGTCCTAGTTTTTCACCTATTTAAAACAATATCTAAAGAGGAAAAATATTATGAACACGTTTCATAAAGATTAAATGAAAATTGTGACCTCTACATTGTTCTCTAGGCTTTTCAAAGATACAAATGTATGACCTAGTGACCTAGTTTTTGAACCTCTAAATTGAACTCAAATGATAGAGACAAGCACTCAGACCAAGTTTTGTGAAAACTGAATGAAAACTGTGAGTTAAAGATTTTACCAAATTTTTTGCCCTATGTGATTGACAAAATTTCGATCTTGACCTACAAATGTTCATCAAATTTATATGAAAACTGTGACATCTGGAAAGCTCACAAGGCTTAAATTCAGATTTGACCTATTGTCTAGCTTTTGACCCTACATGACCCAGTTTCAAACTTGAGCTAGATATGATGGAGACTAACATTAGGACCAAGTTTTGTCACGATGGATGAAAGCTGTGACACACAGTGTATTTACAAGGAATGTTGACCAAGGACAAAGAAGGACAGATGCCGAACATCCACCGGTCACATTAGCTTAAATTGAGTACTTCCTGTTCAGAAGTGCTAAAAATCATGGCAATGTTCACTACATTTGGTACACTTCGTAACGGCGGTGGTCCAAATTACTCATGTGATGTACCAATGAGAACATAGTTAGGATGACATCTGACATACATCCGAATGCAGTGTCATTCAAGGCAAATAGACTTGCTTGGCAGAATGTAAATATTTTAGTTTAAAACAAAACCTGGAAGTGATGAGTACATTTACATCTCTTTCTTCTCATTCAGTACAAATACATATATATCCATTTAATAAAATGATAGTTTGTTCTGTAAGTAGAACACATAAGATTTTCAATTCTCTTTAAAGCAATACCTGTATGAGGGTCTGCTAACATCTCCGGCTCTGCGTCGCAAACTTAGTCTGTGATGAAAGGTGACCTGAAGCAGTGAGACAAGTCAGCAATGAAACCTATATGTTTTAATAAAATCAATCCAACTAGGCTTGTACAAACTTGATGCAGTTTCATTGAAATCAATACAATGGTTATGGAGACCCAGTGCAAACAAATAGTTATATATCCAGATACATAGACAGATGTACAGACATCCATGATCAAATAATATCTTCTCAACTTTTTGGGGTTGGTTGAAACATAAAATATAAAACAGAACATGTATAAGAACTGCAAATAGTTCAGCTATAATAAATGTTCTTGGACTATGCACTTCACCACCATGTTAAAGTTAAGTTGTGTTATTGTTCTTACAGAGCTACTCTAGGGATAAGATTTACACTTTAAACATTTCAAATGGCAATAAATCTGCAAATAGGCAAGATATGGTTCTTACACTATGCACTTTTATTTCTTTACCCTATATCACAATGCAGTTACAAAGAAATGGCTATAGTTATAAATTATTGATATTACTTGCCATTCAGACAAACATCAGATGACATGAATTATTATATCCCCCTTTGCATTCAGTTGCGGTTAACATCTTGTAAAAGTGATTTATAATGTAATAGTAACTAAATTTTACAATAGATTACCTCAGGCGTTCCTGAATCTGTAATGAATTGTGCTCCGACACTTGCTGGCTAGAATTGACATGATAGTCAGAATTAGAGGCACATAGAACATTAGAAATATTTGGATAAACCACTGTAAAAAATCAAAGTTGTATCTCAATTTTATACTAGTAGAGATATTGTTACAAGAGGGCCAAGATGGCCCTATATCGCTCACCAGAGTACCACTGACCTACACACAGTGGACCTGACATTTATTTACTATCTACTGTTAGGGTTGCTGTCACAAAATACATCCATCATGCAGAGTGCAAGTTTACTATATTGTGGAAAAAAGTAACAAGTATTACAAGCGTTACAAATGCTTATAGCCAATTAAAAGCTTTGTCAATGTTCAGTTGATATGCTAAATAATATAATTCATCAAATCTAATTTATTTATTTCATTTATTTTGTTGGGTTTTAAATCACACCGACACAATCTAGGTCATATGGCGACTTTCCAGCTTTAATGGTGGAGGAAGACCCCAGGTGCCCCTTTGGACATTGTTTCATGCCCGAGCGGGCACCTGGGTAGAACCACCGATCTTCCGCAAGCCAGCTGGATGGCTTCCTCACATGAAAGATTCTATGTCCCCAGCGGGGATTTGAACCCACAGCGGTGAAGGGCAAGTGATTTGAAGTCAGCGACTCTAACCACTCGGCCACGGAGGCCCCCTCATCAAATCTAAAATCAGACTTTTATTCTAAAACTGGAGAGGTGTTCCTTGGAACACTTGTGTTGCCTGAATCTTCAAGGTGTCATTTTATTTGATGTTGCTATGTTGCGTGCACAATTCTTTCTTTTTTTTTGTTTCTGTTTAATTGGTTGAAATAATTATGAAAACTTTTAAATGTTATAAATTGTGTCTTAACCAATGGCATTGCAGTATTTCAATTTTCAGGCTCTTAAAATCCAGTAAATCTACTTGAAAGTCACAATAATTTATTATTTAGTTAATTTATCAAACTATAAAGTAAATGACCAACATTATGATACTGTTGTGTGAGATGTGATAATGTTAGTCATTAAATGTTAATATTTGTTATTTGGGTCACGGTGACCTTGACCTTTGACCCCGTGACCTCTTAAGTGGATCTGGCGGTTAGAGCTCATGAAGGTGCATACACATATGAAGTTATAAGGCTTTGGATGGAAGCATGTTTATTTTATGGCCAAAGTAAATATTAGCTATTTGGGGTCACGGTGACCTTGACCTTTGACTTCGTGACCTCTAAGTGGGTGTGGCGGGTACAGCTCATCAAGGTGCATGCTTCTGTGAAGTTTGGAGGCTGTAGGTGGAAGGACTTCCGTGTTATGGTCAAGGTTAAAGTTTTGTGACAAACAGACAAACAAACAGACAGACCAAAAACAATATGACCTCCCGATCTATCAATCCGGGGGCATAAAAATGATTAAATGACGCATACCAAAGAACTGCTTGAATGCTGTGGAGGCTGGGTTGTCACCACTGCTAGGGACTGTGGAGGCTGGGTTGTCACCACTGCTGGGGGCTGTGGAGGCTGGGTTGTCACCACTGCTGGGGGCTGTGGAGGTAGGGTTGTCACCACTGCTGGGGGCTGTGGAGGCTGGGTTGTCACCACTGCTGGCAGGTTAACTGTGGCTCCACTTGAAACCTGTTATAACTAGAACTATCACTGAATGTGATTAATACCCCCGAACATCGCCCTGATAGGAAAGGTAGTGGATTATTAAGAAACCCCACCTTAAATTCCAACTTGTAGGTTCAAAGATAATCTCCGGACAAGAAAAAAGTAAGAAAGGGCGATGAATATTATTCTACGAACAAGAAAATATAACCAAGGTCAATAAATCTGTTATTAGCTAAAATAGAGTTATGATTATTGTTCACTGCACTTCCTCTCAATGTGTTGTATCATAGTATGAAGTTTTATTGAATTCCATCCATAAGTTCTGAAATTATTCTACGCTCAACAAAAAGTAACATAGGGCAATAACTCTGTAATTATGTAAATTACAGTTATGGTTCTTGTACACTACACTTCCTCTCATAGTGCTCTACCATTGTATGCAGTTTTATTAGATTCCATCTATTAGTTATTAAGTAATTCTCCGGACAAGAAAAACTAACAAAGGGCAATAACTGTATTTAGGTAAAATAGAATTACGGTTCCTGTACATCGCACTTCCTGTCAATGTGTTGTATCATCGTATGAAGTTTTATTAAATTCCAACAATTAGTTTTAAAGTTATACTCCGGACAAGGAAAAACGCAACAGACCAACCGACCGACCAACCGACCGACCGACCAACCACAGGGTGACTCCTATATACCTCCTCTAAACTTCGTTTATCGGGGGTATAATGATGATGATCACTATTCAAAAATGCAATGTCCCAGATGCTTTATTTGACACGCTCTACTCCAGACAAAGAAATACTGAGTTAATAACTAATGTCTCATATAGTCTATATCTCATTACATTTGGATCAAAACTGTGGCCTGTAGGCTGGTGACAAGGTTTTTCGAAGATTTGACCCTGTGACCTACTTTTCTTACCCCGCATGACCCAGATTTAAAGCTGTCATAGAGGTGATGGAAACAAACATTCTGGCCAAGTTTCATCAAAACTGCACTGTGGCCTGTAATTTCTAAACTGGTAATTTCATCCTTGACAACAGACAACAATTGACAACCACAGACACTCCATGCTCAACTGAGCTAAAATGCATTATGACCGCAACATAGGATTAAATAAGTGGTTGTGAAGGAAGGCACCTTACCGTGTTTGTGCTCATTACATCAGCTAAGCTTGGCAAACTGTCACTGCTGTCATACTTTTGATCATCTGTAAGAGTTTGCAATGGTTCTGGCACTTCATTAACCTGAAACAATAATTAATAGCAACGGTTGATTTCAAAATGCCTAAGAAAGACATGTTATAATGCTGCATCTTATTAAGTAATTTTTATTAGTGAATAGTCTATGAAATTGAAATTTACCATAAATGTGCTCACAGCCAGTATAACCAGCAGGACCAGACTGTGAGGCTCATTGAGGAATACTAGGAATGTAATGTTACTATGTACATGTATACGTCAAAAATGAACTACATGTAATTACATGCATCATGAAAAAGTATCCGCCTATTATTTTCTGAATAACAGAACATATTCTTGGTCTAATCTGCCAGTTACCACCTTTGATATGACAACAGGTCATGGATTGTATTATGCAAGTATAAGAGTCATTACTTTCAATTCATACAAATATGTTTATGATTTATATCACTTACTGTTTGTATGTGCAGGTATAATCTTACAGGAGATGATGACTGCTGGGAAAGGTATTTCGAGAGGGTGAACCCCCCTTCCATTGTTGGCAACAGTTCTCCAGTGAAATAATATGTTACATCATTTATATTTAATTGTTGCCATTTGCTATACCCTTCTGGGAAATAACAGTCACAAATTAACTTCACTATTTCAGTATAGGAGCTGTGTTTACGTATATCTAAAATCTGCTGCCCCCCGCCCTTACTGGCAGATACAAGTTTGAATGTCCCAGCTGCATTAGCCTGGTGCTTCCACCCTATATATAGCCGCCTTGCTGTTTTTTCGTTTCTGTTCCCATTTCGTTTGGCATTGCGAATTCCTTTCCTTTTTTTAGGATGAGAAAGTTCAACAAATTTATTAACAACTCTAGACTGCGGATGTCCTGTAATTGTAAAACAAGCATTTCTAGAAAATATAGACATACTTTCCAATTTTCATTGGTTTCAGGAAAATTAAGTCTTGATACAAGATTTATTGAAACGTCTATATACTACATTTATCTGAATATTTTGGTCAGCTCTAAAAACACTATAAACCATGATGACCCTATATCGCTCACCTGAGTACTATTAAATATTGAAACATATCACAGTGTCAGTAAATGTCAGTAATAAAATCTCCTTTCAAAACTGTAGACACGGTCCAAATTCAAAACATGTATCCCTATGGAAAAAATTAAACCAGGAAAACCAGTTTATGAAATCCAATTTATGACGCAATTTTCAGAACGTCAATCAAACATTACGATGTCAAATAACTTAAGTTGAATAAAGTGTGCCTAGGAAATTTGAAAATGTTTTGTAGCAGCCAACATCTCAAGACTAATATTTGCTACTCTTTGGAGAGTACTGAAGTCAAAAATTCCAAAGTAACTAATGATTTTCCAGGTGTTATACTAGTATTTTAAATGCAGTTCCCATAGCAACTGTGGAACATTATGGATCAAAAACATATAGAAATGTTGAAGCTTACAAGTCATGCTACTAAACGACAAAGGTTTGCTTTGATATAAAAAGATTGAAAATGTAGCATTTTTCAGCGTTTTTAAATGCTATTTATGTAATTATTATGTAATATCATTAAGCCCGGTTTTCTATATATGTCTATATAAAACCAAGTGACCCCTTCGGCGGGGCAAATTTTGACCCTATGGGCATTATTTGTACAATCTTAGTAGAGGTCTACTACACAATGCTACATATTTAATATAGTATTATCTGTAAAACTAAGTGACCCATGAGGCGGGACCAAGTATGACCCCCAAGGGGCATAATTTGAACAACCCTGGTCAAGGCTGACCAAAGGATGCCTCACACTACATTTCAACCTCTGGGTCAAATGGTTTCAGACAAAAAATTTTAAAATGTATCCTATAAGTGACCCCTTCAGCAGGGCCCATTTTGACCCCAGGGGCATTATTTGAACAATCTTGGTATGTGGGTTCAAAGAAGATTTTTAAATTCTATCCTTTTTGTCTATGTAAAACCAAGTGACCCCTGGGGGTCAGGGCCAATTTTAACCCCAGGGATATAATTTGAACAATCTCAGTAGCAGGGCTTTTTTTCACCACATAACAGGGCCCGATATAAGGCCCCTTCACAATTTGAAGAAGGCCCCTTCACAATTCCAAAATGCCAGCTTCACAACTGAAAGAAATGCCACTTTCACAATCGAAAATTTCTTTGCTTACTGCCACGAAACAGTATAACAACTAAATTTAGCTTTATTATATAGTATGTTTGTTTGAAAATAAAAATTTCAAAGCTATGTTTGCAAGTGTCACCTATTACTCTGAAATATGCCAACTTATTTACAAGTTGATGAACCCCGCGTTATTTAAACATTTCATGTTGAAATATCTCTAGGCTTTATGTTTTGTTTTTACCAAATAAAGGGAAGTCTGAGTTCACAAAATATGTCAATATCGCGCTTCCTCTTTCACAATTTAAAGGAAAATAATGTTAAAACTTCACAATTTCAAGAAAAATCGCACTTGTCTTTCACAAATGAGAAAGGCCTGGGCCTCTTCACAATTTAGGGGAAAAAAGCCCTGTGTAGAGATCTCCTGGAGGATGCCTCATACCAAATTTCAAAGCTCTGTGGTTTCAGACAAGATGATTTGTTCAGTTTTTCCTATTGGTTGCCATAGCAACTAGACTTCTGCATGGAATATTGAGTTCTTTGAACAACTTTTGGGGAGGTTCATTATATTATTTTGCCAACTGGTTCACACTGCTTTCAAAATTACATGTACATACACATGCTGTAAGATGAATTAATAATAATAATAAAAACCTTTCAAAAAGTTTCGGCAAGCCTGCTTCAGCTTCAGACGCATTAGTGTGCATAGTATGCATACCAACTTTCAGGAAATCATCTTCGCCCATATACTCTACTTGCTCAATGCTGAACTGTAATGATTATGTACACAAGCATGACATAAAGTCACCTGGCCAGGGCAAAAGTCACCAAGAATTGAATTCAAATTTACATACCAAATGTTATAAGTGGTTCAAATACATGTAATGTTTCCTGCTTAAAAAAAGTATATCTCTTGGTCATAGGGCGTAAAAAAAGTTCTTTGTTTCCACTAACATCTCAAAAAATAATAGGGTAGGTAGGTCGGCATAACTTTTTTTTTTTTTTCTATTTTTTTTTTATATACATTTATATAGTTGGAAAGTAGTGCCGGAGAGAATACCAATCAAATCATCAAATGAAAGTGTAGGGTCGGGAGGAAAAAATAGGGTCGGTCGGGTTAGTGGAAACAAACAATTTTTTTTTTACGCCTGGTCTTTAATTTTACCAGTAAGTTTCTCATTCTGCACATAAATCTGTACATGTCGTTTAATGTAGCTTTAATAAAGATGTATTTGCCACAACTATCACACAATTTAACAGACCACGGACATCCAACGATCACTACAATATATTTCAAGAATTAGAATAAAAAATCAGACGTGACGTAGTAGAAATGATACCACCTTTTGACCTTCAAATGCAGCGACATACTCCCCGAAACAAATCAGCCTCAGAATTTCACCGATGCTTGAATCTGAAAAATGTGGAAGATACAAGTTTTTTCAACAACAAACAAGATTTACCAACATTATTTACATTTTTAGTGAGATTAAACATAAAAATATCATACATTTACATTTCAAAAAGCAGTGTCACGTTCATTTTGGCTTGAACCAGAGAATTTATGTCTTAGTATGCTTGAACAGACACAACAAAGTCTCAAAAAAGACGTGTTGCATCAATGACAGGAGACGTTTTACTGCCCCATGGAATGGATACAAAATGGCTCAATATGTCAACCCTCAATACTATAACTAGTTCTCGTACTTACAACTATCAGACATACTGCAGTATCCTTTCGTGTAACCGGGGATCCCGTGTAAGCGGACCGTCATGTAACGGAGAGATATCCATTTTCAAGAACACAGTATCATATGAACTCCTTTTTCCCTCGCACGATCAGATACTGGAACGCCTTGCCTTATAACATCAAGGACAGTGTGAATCTTCAGTGCTTCACATCTGGCCTAGTGGACTAATGTCATCGTCCTGTTTTTATTTTTAACAAAGTTGTATATAGTACTACTTTTACTCTCCTAACACATGCATATCATGTATCATGTAATTTAGCATTTTCTTTTAACAACTGCCCCGATCTCCCAGTGATTGTTGGGAGTATCCCCGTAGCAAGGGGTCGAACGTGTACCGGTTCGATAAATTTTTAAGTCAGGTCTAAAAGTTTGATGGACTAAAATGGAAGGATTTGAGCAAACCGAAAGTAGGTAAGTGATTGTTTTTTCATATGTTTTCTTATTTTTTCCCCACTGTATGTTTTAATCATCTTGTGCAGTTGGTGGAGACGTTATTTCTGCTTATGAGTAATCAACTTAAAGCACGAAATACAACAAGATGAAAAAGTTATTGAATGCATTCGTGGTTGCAAATGTAAACATCACTTTGACACGAGTTCAAAAATGATGCATTTTCCATAATTTGCGAGCAGTTGTTCCTCTTCTTCTATCATAGAAATATGTTAGGGTAAGAGTGAGGTTGGGTGCGCACCATAAACCGGTTTAAGCTCCCCAGTGGTGTTTTTGCCACTGACCGTTCCAAGGCGGTGCCCCACTGTGTTCCTTTAATTGTTCGTTTTGTCCTCGTGTGTTTGCTTTGTATGCTAGTGTGTGTTGGTAGTGTATATGTGTGTGTGTACATGATTGTGTGTGTGTGTCGTGTGTGTGTACGTGTGTGTGTGTGTGCACTTCTGGGTGCTGTGGGGTTCGTTTTGGGGAGGCTGCGTTTTTGGTACGTGGCATTCCCTGTTTGATATTATTTTTGTTTTTCTGTTTTTCATTCACGGTCCCAACGAAAGCTGTTATTCAATCGTTCACCGTCTGTAGAATTTTCCGTTTTCCTTACTGTATGCATGTCAATTCATTAGATAAAATAACTGTACGCATAAATTTTGGTTCCTGCACTATGTGACATAAAGTGTAAACACTGGAATAACTTCTAAAAAATTTTCTACTGAATTTCAATACAACTATAAACGATCGATGCACTTTGGATTATTCAATAAGATCCATATTGATCATAGTTCCGTATACCGTGTATAACCTGCCGCTATTTCGCTTTGATATAAAGTGAATTTTACAAGATGGTAAAAACGTAGAATAGAGCGTGGAGATTGTACGTGAATACTTGATACTCTCCCGTCCCCGCATTATCAATTTCTTGGGTGCTGCTGTTAAGGTACATGCATGTTGTAACGCGGGTTGCATATCACCGTACTGCCACGGACAAAGCTCTCGATTAATTTTAATTTTTCCGTCCGTCCGTCCGTCCGGTGTCATATAAATGAAACGTCATAATTGCCATGTAAAAATCAGCGTTTGACATTTTCTAGAAGTATTGTAACCGTTTTAGATCTTCATACAAATAAGAAACTATTATTATCTTTACCATGCATATCACCCGTCCGGGTGTAGTTGAAATAGCCTGATCAAGGTAAAACATAAATAAAAGAACAGTACACTTCTTTCTAATAATCTTGATTCTGCCACACACACAAAAAATGATTTAAACAAAACAGAGCTGATAAAAACATTATTTTTGAATTTTACCAACATGAAATTGAAATGGAAGGTTCATATTCACTCAAGTTACCATACTGTACAAATATAGTGAAATAGATTGACATGTGCTTTGACATATCAAAACAGATACTGAAGAGTTTGCACTTTTCTATTGTTCAAATTTAGCTTGATCTAGCTATGTTGAACCGTATATGTCCCGGAACGTATATATCACACGAGAGAAAAATTCGACCGCATAAGTCACACGTTTGATATATTCGGTCGAAAATAGTCTTCGCGTGAAACGTATATGGTACATAATATGTGATGTATACGTTTCAAAAAACGTACTGAACTTGTGTACGGAAATAATAATTAATTCCAGTGCTATTATAATATTCCGGTATCTAAACATTTAACATCTGAATTATCAAAATCAGTTGATGTTGTTGTTTTGTTTTTGTTTTTTTAACTTTTCTGGCATAAACGTATAGATTTAGAATAGATTTATAATCGCCGGTTGGTTAACCTTTCTGTTTCGTTTCGTGAAAGGTTGACGTCAAAACTGGGCTGGAGTGAATATGAAATAACTGTTTGTATGTGAAATGTTCAAAATATTGTAAAACCTTCTCCACTTTGGTTAAATAACATTAAGTATCATGTCATATGTATTTACATTATTATTATTTGCTGTTCACCATAAAATTTTGTATATGTATGCCTCATGGGCTTTTTAGCCTAATGGATTTACATGAAATAAATATATACGTTTGACTTCGAATTTTACAGGAACACGAAAACGAATATCTCACATGCAGAAAAAGGCAAAAAAAAACGAAATTTTCAACGAATACGTCACATTTTAATCAATTTGAAAAAAAAAAATATTTAAAACAATCAAATATGGTTGATTAAGATATGCCGCATAGATTCAGCTTAACACAACCAAGTCGATCCGATCGGTCCCAACACATTGTATGGGAACTAGACATTCCCACTCGAAGGTGTGGTCTGTATTATGTCTTTAATTTGTATAAATAATGTTTGGTCAAATTTCGATCGAGTGCTCTTGAAAGTTATCGATTGCGTTCGTGTGGCCCTTGAGTGGTGATTACTAACAGGAAATTATCTCAGAACAGCATTGATTATAAAACATCACTGTACATTTTTTTCTGTATAACAATACATTTATCACAGATTAAACACAGATCAAACTTGATATATTTGATGGCCGGTGAAACCATGTAAAGCAACCGTAAGATGGTAATGACCCTCGATCATTTTTGTCGAGCCCACTTGCGGTGAGCTCGACATAGTCGCCGCTTTTGGCAGTCGGTGTATGTGCATCCGTGCGTCTGTGAGCCCGTGCGTCCGTCCAGACTGATTTTGTCCGGACCATAACTTTGACATGCAAGGAGCAATCGTGTTTATATTTGGCATAAATGTTAACCTCAATGAGAAGGAGTGTCATTTGTCGAATTAAGAATGACTTTGTCCGGAACATTTCTTATATATACTTGAAGGGGTATTGATGTAACAATGCATACATGTTTACCTTAATGAGACGAAGAGTCTTACAGATGAACAAATCCCTATGTCTACGGGTCAAGGTCACAGTTTGAGGTTAAAGGTCAAATTGAAGAATGAGTTTTTGTACTGAAGAATGTACTGAAGGATTTTCATACCATTATAAGACAGGATGTATTGTGCAAGAACCAGGTCCTTAGGTCTAAGGTCAAGGTCACACTCAGAGGTTAAATGCCAAACACAGGATTGAAAATTGTGAATGAAACAATCGTATCTCCTTTTATTTCCCTTCAGTTACAATATCCTTTGTGTAACATTTAGTTTCTTCGATTCAAATCCAGCTAAAATGACCAGAACGAATATATCACACGTGCGAAAAATTCGACCGAACGTCGCAGACTGCAATATCAAAATAATTTCAAGACGATCACTAAACAACATACACATACACAATTCAAGGGTCTTAGATCACCAGATTTCAAACAGAAGTTGATTTCATTATTAGCATTATCAAATCTTTGTCGGTTAAAGTCTCCAGCTTTGAGTTATTCTAGCTAAAATGATTTACACGTCAAACCTTTTCTAGCGTACAGTTAATGTATCTAACCATAAGTCATTCGTACACAAGAAATATTTGGCTAGGAAGTTAATTTCTTAATTGGCACCCGTTTGAATGTGTCATATAGCTGTATAATGCTCGAACAAACGCAAAAATATGAATGGGACATTGTTTTTACATATTGTGCTGAAAATTAAGGATTTTGTTTCCAACGGAATACCGACAGTTGTCAGTTGCCCTTCAATAACTTTTTAAATACGATACCTGTAGCTTTGGAAATTTACAGAAATAAATCATAAACATACCTCCACATGATGCACAACACTAATCAAATAAGAATTGTAAACTTCCGCTAAAATCCGAAAAAATACCGACCTGAAAGTTTGTTAATACTCCAAATTGCCACCATTTTAGTCCATCAAACTTTTAGACCTGACTTAAAAATTTATCGAACCGGTACACGTTCGACCCCTTGCGTAGATGTAGATGTAATGGCGGATTTGTAACAAAGGGAAATAACTATTTACAGACTAAATAACTTCATAATAATATTAATTGACTACCAAAAATAAGATACGATAACATGTCAATGCCAACAGCCAGTTTCATCAAACTTTACAGTATTCAATAATTTATAAACACATGCATTTTCTATAAACACACCTTTTGACAAATTTTGTGCACATCACATATATCTGCTTTGAAAATATGCACGCCACATTAACAGATAAATGATTTATCTAGCGAAAGAAGCATTTTAATATTCCATAGAATGTTGAACATAAAAATTACAGTGTGACATAAAAATGTCACCAATCCTGGTAGGGTTTCCTATTCTCGGCTTCGCACATCCGGGTATTAATAAATTATTTACATTCGGGAAAGGTGAATCCTCGGCTGTCATCGCTGGTCTCTATGCATCTTTAACTTTGAATAATACAATAACCAAGATTAGAAATGAAAGAAGACGACGATCTACTACCTTGAAACTATTAGATTGTTTTTATAAAAATTCTATGTTGTTAAAAGTTTTTTGTTTCGTTTAAAATAAGTTTAAACTTGCATATGAGTCAAGGGTAAAGACCGAGTTTTCACCTTTTACCGAATGAAGAAATGAACGCGACCTAATAATCCGATTGGTTAACTGGTCAGTATGACGTCACGGCGAAGCCGAGAATTGGACTTCTCAGCAGACTATATATAAACGTGTTCGCTACTGTAGTACGTAGGGCGTAACGACATACATAAACACAGTACGGCAAAAATTCCGTTAAAACATAATATAAAATTATCCTGAACTCTGAATTAAATGATTACCTTCATAATCACATTCTGAATCCGACATTTTCACGTAGAAGGAGAATTCCTGTATGCGCAAGCGCACCGGAAGGCGAAAGTACGATGACGAAAACGCGAAAGTACGATGACGAAAACGCGAAAGTACGATGACGAAAACTCGAAAGTACGATGACGAAAACGCGAAAACACGATGACGAAAACGCGAAAGTACGATGACGAAAACACGAAACCGCGAAAGTACGATGACGAAACGCGAAGGTACGATGATGAAAACGCGAAATTGTATCGCATTTTCATCATCGTGTTTTCGCGTTTTCGTCATCGTACTTTCGCAATTTCGTCATCGTAGCTTCGCGTTTTCGTCATCGTACTTTCGCGTTTTCGTGTTTTCGCGTTTCAGATTATTTTATTCAAAGGCGAATATGCAGATGGCCCTAACGGAATTCCGTAGGATACCCAGTCACATTTGCATAATAGGAAATGAAAAAGCAGACGACAATAATTGAGACTGTCACTAAATCGTTCGCTAAACTTGAGTAAATGTGTGACGAAGCTAACAGTATCATCAGGAGTAAGGAGAAACCTTTAATCGGTGGTCAGTTTATTGCAAAGAACGCGGCATTACAATCAACCAAAAACCACTAACGAGATTATTATAATATAATGTCAACCGTATATTAAATAAACTGTATACGCAACTAAAACTAGGCAGATCTTTACTAAAGTCTGACATATACTATTCCGGAAACATTTAAACACGTTTTCTTTACATTTTAATAAACAGGAATTCGAAGCGAACCAACATGTATTAACAAACCGGTATTAATAGATCCATGGTTCGAAGATAAATTTTAATAACAACAAATGTATATCATACACTCGGATTGCCTCTGACACGTTGATTAAAACAAAACTAAGCATGGTTAATTTAAATTAGTCGGTAAAGGAAATGTTTGGTAGAAATCAGGCCCTAGGATCAACGCCACCGACATTACACTCCACTGGTCGGGGGCTCGGGTTCGTGTCGTTGTGGCTCACTGGTCGGGGGCTCGGGTTCGTGTCGTTGTGGCTCACTGGTCGGGGGCTCGGGTTCGTGTCGTTGTGGCTCAGTCAAGCAATCTCCGTAGCCTCGTTTCAGACTCTCGATTTCTTGCTTGAGAAGGTCATATTGACTTATGGGAGCACAGGGTAGTAATTTGGACCGGGTTCGCATGTGGGTGATGCTTGCATACTCTGTGGTGCGGGTACTCTGCGGTTTTCCTCGCAGTAAATATATGCCGCCTGTGCATACCGAAAGAGCCAATGAATTGCTCAAACTTGGGAACCTTTTGTAATATCACAATATGTACAAAGCTGACTCGATCAGGGTATGCAGAGTATGACACTGGTAACTAGGGACATTCGGTTACCCTCGGATAAGAACGCGTTCCTACACATCAAGTCGATCAGAGCAGGGTTCAGACGCGTGTGGACACAGCATCCCCTGGTAACTAGGGGCATTCGGTTACCCTCAGATAAGAACGCGTTTCTACATATCAAGTCTATCAGAGCAGGGATCAGACGCGTGTGGACACAAGCATCACCCTAGGGAGGTAGGGACACGGACCAAACGCGATCCAGTACATTATATGCGCACAAAACTACAAAATGTACTAGAACAATATCCTCAAAAAATAATGGTCAACAAACTCTTTATTGCATGACGTATATCCTTAATTTGTACAACACATATTTGTCTGTATAACTGTTTATTTGCATGACAATTGGGGTTCTCTGTATTGAAATCAATGTATCATCACCATAAGTAAGATAGGAGAACAAATCAAAACATCTCCGCAAGTTGCACAACTTTTGGCATTGTCGAACTATACCTAAACAATCACTATGAATGTACATGTAGTAGCAAAAACAGGCTATTTATTATATTACCAAATACGATAGATAGTTTGTCTTACACTAGTACTAGGTGATCAAATCACTTTTGCAATGCTTTATTATTTGGTAGCGTATTATCTCGAATCTACAGATATACTATTACAGGAATTTATACATGAACCTTTTTATATGACTATATGTTCTAAAATATGTTATTTTCATACAGTTTGAAAAACTTTATCTTTTTACCTAATCTGAGAGCGAGCAGCTTTAATGTTTGGAGAATATGATCTGCTAGATGTAGGGAATGCCTCTTTAATGTTTGGAGAATATGATCTGCTAGATGTAGGGAATGCCCCTTTAATGTTTGGAGAATTTGATCTGCTAGATGTAGGGAATGCCCCTTTAATGTTTGGAGAATATGATCTGCTAGATGTAGGAGTGCCCCTTTTAGGCAGGCAAAGGTTTGATTTAGATGACTATTAACACATGTTTAATTTATACATTTAGTCATGTGCATTAAGTACCAGCTCTTAGCCTTTTTGTGTCTCTGCACAGTGCACGTGTGAAGCGCGGGGAACTGTATTATGCACTACTCGCAATGAGCGACCCATTTACACGTGCGACGACACAAACAACATGGCGTTCAGCAAACTGTACTTCGACGGATTGGGATCAAACTGCCTATTAGAGGTTAACGGTCTGCATTGAAAGCAAGGATGGACAGCTGGTCTCTACGTTAATGATGAGATGGTAAGCCAGTTAGCTTGGGTTGTATTCGCGAGACTCGCTATTCCTTGTCACGAATTACAAAACCAATGTGAAGACAAAGCATGTAAGCTTACATATTTTTATATTACACTAATCTGATATAAATCTCGATTGAGAAACATGTTCTTAAATTTTAATAGGTAAATCG
Organism: Saxidomus purpurata; assembly: GCA_022818135.1. Lineage (NCBI taxonomy): Eukaryota > Metazoa > Mollusca > Bivalvia > Venerida > Veneridae > Saxidomus > Saxidomus purpurata. The sequence continues at coordinate 1,938,348 of JAFMSR010000004.1, forward strand.
CTGTCAGAACTCACTCCAGACGAATTCAGCCTCGGCGGCAGAATGAGGCAATGTTGCACTAAGGTCACATTCTCCATATCACCGGTGGGGATCGATCCCTGGACCCTCTCATCATGCATCTCCGTTGCCCTAGTTCCTGATTGGTCATTTCTGATACCTAGCTTGATTTTAGCCAATCAGTTAACACTATTGTCGTAGAATATGCTGTTACATTACTTTGTAACTGGTTAAGTTCCTAGTGATTTGAGTTAAAGCCCCAGGACCACATTTACAAGAACAATAAACTCCGTATATATCGACTCAGGATATAACGTAACTTCGGATATAACGAACAGTATGTTTTTGCCCGATCTTTTCCTTTCCTTAGTTTAATGTAAAAATATACGGTTATATAGTACTCCGGTTATAAGGAAACGTCGGATATAAGGAACAATATTTTCTGGCCCAAACATAAAAAAATGTACAGTAAAGTAATCGTATATATCGAACTGCAAATATGTTCCGAAGAGTAAAAAAAATCTGTTGATTTTGCATTTTTCTTTTGCGGTCTGCATTGTATTTTTCATAGCGCACTTGTAGCTATTATTCATAAAGGAAAATCATTATGCATGTGCAACCTTTCGGTAAACTAGTTACCTAATTGCTAAGAACGATATTCAAGTGACAATATTTTACGTAAATAATTGTGAGCGTTTCTTTAAAAGCATTCAGACGGGATGAAAGCCCGTATTGTGAAAAAATACCTTGTTAGATATTTCAAGTTATGGCAAGTGAGCGAAAATAAGCTTTCTTCAATTGTATTTGTTTAAGAATTGCCACGTCTTTTTTTATGTTTTATTAATCCTTGCAATTATTTAACATAGGTTAACGGATATAGAATAGGATAACAGTTATAAATCTTTATAACTCTTCAAAAGGAGGTAGGAAAATCAAAAACAACTATAAGTTAATGGTTCGAATTTTATTACATTCGACTATAAAAATACTTGTTCGATATATATTTTAGTTCGATATATATACATCGTATATAAGGAACTTGTTCGATATACTGATATAAGGAACCCCGGATATAAGGAACAAATTTGATAGGTCCCGGGGAGTTCGTTATAAGCGGAGTTTACTGTAGCTCTTATTTTACCAAGAAAGATGTCTTACCGGCGGAAATGACCTTGGTTTATACCAAAAACTTTAAAAACTTTACTTTAGATGTAGATGTTAGAATTATAAAGCAGTATTTTTCAATGATATTGCACAGAACAAATAAGATTTCCTGGCAACTCTTTTTCGTGAAAAAGCGACTTGAATACAAAAGAAATGAGTATGCCAACAGTGTTTTAGAGTGTCAAGAACACGGATTTATCATTATTCTATCAGTATATTTATGTTACAATATCAAAAAATTCAAAAAGGATCCTGGGACTTTAAAGCTGCTCGCTCTCAGATTTTGGTGAAAAAAACAAAACATTGTTCTTACTGTAATCCACATGATGCGATGTTGTTAAAATGTTTGCTTTTATGTGTAACATGTAAATTACTTGTAGGTCTCAGGAAACTCCGTGTTACAGTCTGCCTCCGTTGTGTAGTGGTTAGAGCCGCTGACTTGTAAACATTGTAATCTCTCGTTGGTTCGAGCCTTGCTACCGACTTTGTCCCTTTATGTAAGAAAGTTGGCAGTTTCTTGCGGAGGATATGAGTATAGTGCTGGTTCTTCCCAGGAACGATGGTTATGTAAACTGCCCGCCTGTGGAAATCACCAAAATACGGTTAGATGGGCGTTTTACTCCTACATCAACAACAACAACAACAACTCCAGTTATCGCCCAGGAATTGAATGTCAAGAAGGCCACTGTAACTAAGAAAACTAATATTATTTTATTAAAGGTTCACTGAGTGTTTTTCTATTATGAGTGTAATAAAGCGACAGATTCGCTCGTTACCACTTGAACGTGTCTCTGGGTAGAGTGCCAATAGTAATAGGGTCAGTACTGCAACAATAATTATCATATAGAGGGATTCTTTGATGTGAACAATCAATTCGGGTCGGGATTTTCTTGCAGCTTATTTTCAGCACTGAAATTTCATTAATGTTAGGTAAATAAATCATTGTGTTACGTACATTAAACCTGGACCTACTCAATTTCTAATATGAACATCGTTTATTGTTAGCCTTACTCGTTATGTGAGAATATTGGCAATCTAGTGTCCATTACTGGTCTATCTGAAGAAGGATGGTCAAGAACACCGCTAAACACATCTGTTCTTGAAAACTAGGGTGTACATTCTACTATATGACATCGTTGTTCACTTCTGAAACTGTGCTGATTGTTGTTGTTGTTGTTGTTATTGGTATCATTTTCATGTTCCGCAGACTCTGCTTATGGCGGCTGGACAACGTGGACCATTTGTATTGCGTGGACGGCGACATGCGGCTCAGGAACCACGAGCAGAACACGTTCCTGCACGAACCCAGCACCGAAGTACAACGGAGCCAAGTGTACAGGTTCAGCATCCGACAGTAAAGCCTGATCTATGTCCAAGTAAGAATTAATCATGTGACTTTATCTCACTTTAACCAGTTCTGTGCCACGGGGCCAAAATCGGACCAATTGACTACGTTGAGTGCCATGGGGCCAATTTTAGGCCAGTATTTAATAGGTTATTTAAAGATGGATTATTGGTTGAAGGACAGACTTTTCTATCTCTCAGTAACATTGAACATATTAAAAGGTATTGGGATTGATTCGGGAAGCGTCGGGTATAAACCTTTGTGACGTCATCAACGTTATGACGTCATTTATTTTGGCACGAAATCTCGACCGATTCGCGCCATTGTCTGTGTGATGTCAAGCTTAGTGAATGTCCATAGGATGATGTAAATTGTCGTGAGTTTGGTGTAAATCTATGTCCAAAGATATTTCTACACAGAAGCAACACCTAGATATGATAGATTTCTAGTTCCTAGCCTGTTTAGTAGTATTGATAAAAAAAAGTCGTTAGACAAAAAAATACTAATAACCGAATTGGATTTGACAGTTTTAAGAGTTTAGTCCAGGCTGATCGAATTCCAGTCGATAAACATAGCAAAAACGTCTGATCACATAGAGTAACTTTCTTCTCAAGTTCCAAATGACGAATATATGGAAATCTACAGTTTGTCCCACTTCGATTTAATTCGAATATTAACCTGACAGCAATAAGTGCAATTTATCATGGTAGGTCAGATCGTGGTCTGACACAAGATTTAGTTTCCAATTTCAAAACTTGTTATAGTAATAAAAGAATAGTTTAGATTAACAGATTAAACTTTCGCTAAGTTTACCATGAAATACCGTTGAATTCTCTCTTCTGTTGTTTTTGTGTTTCCCCTATTTTTTTCCACCGATGAAGCATACACAAATGTATAGCGTAAAGAGGGGAACGTGGGTATTCGACGATGGCAATAACCGGGCTGCGTCTTTTTCAATTTCGCAACAGAAGATATTCGTGTACAAAGTACGTAAAAGCGCACAGTGGACGCACGACGGATTTTATTTCGTGTTTTCTCCAATGGCGGCTTAGTTAGGGGAAACACATAAACAAGGCTAATAAAAAACACCAGGTTGCTAGTTGTGTGTGCAGGGGATGGCGTGAGGTCTTTCGTATGGTGTGCGTACTGCAACACGGTTATTGTTAAGATACACGAAACTTTCTAATATCATTAGATACAGATCAGAGGAAGTCGATGAAAGTTTGGAAAATATGTGATTCATATGTTTCACGAAATCTTACGTAATTCGTGTATAATCACATCCGCTCGTCTAATTAAATCTCGCAGATGTACAATCAAAATTTTCTGTCCACATCGGTTGCAAGATTAGAGCGATGACGCTCCGGGGCACATGTATGCACCCGAGTGAATTAAAAATGCGAACAATACTAAATCAAATTGTTATGAGTAATGCAAAATCCTCAAGGGCCGAAATTAAGTGGCAAGAACGGTTAAATGTAACAAATCCTATCTTCTGGTCAAAAGTTTGGTCAAATATCTATCGAAGTTTTTCTTCTGTAAAATCCAAAAATTTACAGTTTAAATTTCTTCATAATACTTTATTTACAGAGGATAGATTGGTTTATTTAGGGCTATCTAATGGCCTATGTACAGTTTGTAAAAGTCAGCGCGAAACTCTACATCATCTCTTTTTTGGTTGTTGTAAAATTCAGCCAATAATACAAAGTGCCCAATCAATAATCAGTAACGTTATTTTAGAACATAACAGTAATACGCGCATTGAGCTAAATTACGAACACATAGTCCTTGGTGTATGTGACTTAAACTTGTCTAGTATAATAAATACCGTAATATTTGAGACCAAATGGAGCATATGGAAATTTCGCAACAAATGTAAATACTCAGGACAGGAACAAAACGTACTTCAATTCGTATATTTATTGAAACAAAATTTGAAAATTCAACTCAAATACAGCAAAGCATCAGTACACTTTCCGAAAATCGCAGATGAAACAGCAATGGCGTCTATCTTAATATGAACTTCCGTATATCCGTCCGTGCTACCTTAACATTTCATTTCTTTTAAGGTTAAGCATTTTTGTGCGGCGAATTTTATATGGTAATTAAGTGAAATGTTCATTGTAAATTTTTATGTTCATTGTAAGTTTTGATGATTACAAAATTAATTGTTAACATTGTTTCTGACAAATTCTTACTTAAAGCGAAAGACTGTAAATTGTAAGCAATCTTGCAATCTTTATATTCTAAACTGTTTATTATATGAATAATTTTATTGTTTTTGTAAGGCTGTTAGGGGATGCACCCCGACCCCTATCACGCCATTTACGGGGCAAATAAAAGGGGTTACCCCAATTATGGGGACCTCAAAAAAAAAATAAAAAAATTTGCATCATTGTATAGATCTAAAAGTTAAACTTTCAAAGTGTGAATTTCTAAAACCACAAACCATGTCATATTTTACACTGTAAAGAAACTTTTCACGTAATAAAAAGTAATTTTCTTAAATGGTCATTTAATAGGCATTAAAAGTTATAATGATAAAAATCGTAACTTAACAACTCTTTTTTCATAAGTCTGATGTTTTGTTGTCTTTTATTTTGCAGTACAGTTTACAAACACAAATATTTCATTCATATCTTTGTTAAAACGGGTTGAATACATTTTCGTTTTCGCAAAACTCGTGTTTAAAACTTTTTTCCACCTTGCATTATAATTACCTCCATTTCATATATACAAGCGCATAAGTGTTGAAGCCATAACTTCTTGTTTAATCAACAACATGTGATAATGATAAGTTTAAGTTTATTTCATCAAATTCATCATGTGATAATGATATATGATATTAGTACTGATAATATATGATATCATAAATTATGACAATCTTTACAATATACCGGTATGATAATCCTAATTAGCTTTTCTTTATTTGTTATGCTACATACCTTTCAATTTGGCCTGCATAAGTCTACCTGCTTCTGTGTTCTCTATCAGTAGGTGCTTCTAAGAGATTTTTGGATAGATTGAATTTTCAATCGGTCCAATGTTAACAGAGTAAACCGTGTAATGATTAAAAATTATTAACTTGAAAAAAAAAAAAAATATACGGAAAATTATCTAATACTTCTTTAAAGTTCTATCTAATTATATTTATATCTTTTCAATCAATAATTTCAGACCTGACTATATCTAGAATATACTTCAATAGTAAATCTTACTTCTGTTTGCCGGCGGTGCGCCGGGACTCGAAAATGAAAGTAGTTTAGTCATCGGTTACACTGAATACCGGAATCGACTTTTTTTACCGGAATCTACCAAAATCGGTTTTCGATTACCGGAATCTACCTAGTACAGGCGTTCTATATCCTTAATTTTATCAAATACATATAAATATGATAGAATTTATGATATTTGACTCGTATGCAAAGTTTTAGGAAATAAAATTAAGCCAAAAATGACTTTTGGAGGTTTTTTTGTTTTTGTTTAATAGTTAAATATGTAACATTCGGGCGAACCTGTGAGAATCATAACTTAATTGAACGTGTACATTTTTGAAGAAATAAATCATTCGGTACTAAACAACCAGCGATCTACACATAATATCAAGAAAATACAATTAAGGAATACCCAGAGTATTAATATTACCTTAACCTATTATCAACAGTAGACCATATAACATTGACAATATAACACCGTTGAGTAGTCAGTACACATGACTTTGACCCTGTAGTAGTCATTTCAACTCTTCATTAGCTTTGTGTGCACTGTGGTATCGTTTAGATTGTTTAGAGTACCAGCCGACCCTGGGAATTATCCTTTGGTGAATCAGGCTGAAGAAACAGATGAGGCTGAAGAAACAGATGCATACAAGGGAATACGGGTACCAGACTCTGGTGGTACTTTCATGCACCCAGCGTACAGCACAGATACACCATGTACACGCGAGACTATATATATTTTTTCTTTGATTGTTTAATAGTCATGGCCGACCCTGGGACTTCTTCCTGGGCCCCTGACAAGCGCATGTTGAAGAGAGAGAGAGGTGCAGATACAAGGGAGCCCGCGTACAGACCCTAGCTTTTTTACGAATTGACCCATTGGTTCTTTTACATACACGTGTATATAGCACTGGAAAGTGTTTATGAAATTTCCAGTGCCCCGGCTGGGATTCAAACTGGGGACCTCCAGATTGGTAGTCCAGACTGTTAACCACTCGACCACCGCACTTAGACTACATGACCTCTGCGTTTTAAACCAGTCCATCTGTAGATGGGTGGGAAAAGGGTGGATCAGTGGTTCAGTGGTAACGCACTGGACCAATGTAATGCAGGGATCAAGGAATCAATTCCCAGCTCCTCCACTAACATAACTAACGGTTTTACAGATAAGACCTACAAACTGAGGTCCTATGTATCTGTGCTGTACACCGGGCATGTTAAAGAACCAGGGGTGTCTCTCAAATGTATTGAAGTTTTTGAATGTGGCCGACTTAGACAGAGTTCAACCCCGCAACAATGCCTTCTATCTGTGAGCATAAGTTTGAATGTCAAATACGAGTTGTCACTCCTACATATCTTTACTTTGATATGCATGTTAAATTGTATTGACAGCGATTGTACATGTACTTTGTACTTATAGATAAATACATGTAGTAACTAACTTTTTTTTTAAATCATCAGGTCGGATTCACGATTCAGAGCATTCCTGGACTTTGTAAATCGGATGTTTATTATGCACTATACACCGAGACAAAATGTGAGTGTCGATGAGACGTTGGTTGCCACACGCGGCCGTACTGCGATGTTGCAGTATATACCATCAAAGACCGGGGTGAAATTCTGGGTCCTGGCAGAAAGTGCGACTGGTAATATTTTCGTATTATTATTATTATTATTATTATTATTATTATTATTATTAAAAATATTACATTAGCTGATTAACTAAATATTAAAGATTTATTTATCTACCTTGATATTTTATGACAAGATTTTTCCGAGGTAAATGAACAAAGTGTAAGTATTTTTCTCATTTTAAAAACGAAGTACATTACATTTTTATATAGGTTACATTTTACGAATTTTGAATTCGTACTTTGGCAGAACATTTGAGCCAGCCATTGCAGGGGACTGCCGTCGTTTAAACATTACTACAACAATGTCAGCTGTTAGGGAAACATTATCACGTCACTGTCGACAGTTTCTTCTGTAGCATGGATGTAGCGAGAAGGCTGGTTCCATTCGAACTTATGTAACATGTGCGTGTCGTAAAACACATTTCATTCCATCTGAAGTAAAATCATCCTAATTCTTTTCACGTCTTTTTGCGATCGTTTTTATCGTATTTACTGCAACTTACCTAACAATACAATTTAGCAGCGATGCAGCGGAGAATACTGTTATATCAAATGAATTAATAACCACATTTGAATGCAGGTACCATGTACCATGCAGAAACAGACCTTATGCCTTATTCAGTCGGTAGAGCATTCGCCCAGTAAGCGAAGGGTCCTGTCAGACTGCACATGTTCCTCACCTGACATTAACCAGATCAAAATATTTTGTAGTTTATATTCATACATGTTGTTATATAGCATAAAGGTAGCATATTTATTTACTAGATAATGAATTGTGTATTGATATAGGTTTGGAAGAAAATGGTGCTCAACATTATTTTTCGGATGGCATTAAATGCGTATGTAATATACGAACAAATCGTGGACCGTCCAGTCAGCAGAGAGCGGTTTTTACAACTTCTTGTGGAAGAACTCGCTGAAGAAGAAATACAAGGGAGAAGGCATGGGCAACCGAATAGGACCCGGCAGAGAATGGATCATGCACGGACACGTCTTGTAGCATTGCAAGGTAATACATCTGTTTAGTAGTACATGTACAGTTTTTGTTTTTCTTCAGTTTTTTATTTTGTAAATTTCTTTCTTTCTTTTCTTTGTATTCTTCCTTTCTATCTATCTATCTATTTCCTGTAGTCCTTACCACAGCTCACATATTTTATTCCTATCTTTATTCCATCGTTTTATAGTTCATACTAATTTATTTTAGCTCGATTATGAAGAAGGCTTTGAGCTTATCGAGTCACTCTCGAGTCCGCTTCCTAGAAAAACCAGTACTGAGGAGTTACGGTCGTGACCTTGGTGGGGCTCGAACCCGCAACCTCCGGGATGAGCGGCAGACACCTAAACCTATGTCCCCGTATTTCGGAGAATGATGGTAGGGCATAAACTTTTATCCATGTAAGTGCGTTTGTCAATGTGTACTGTCTAACCTTAGTATTGTAGGCGCCGGGATGCAGGAGGGAGCGTCAAAGAAGTGGTCGGTTCGAATCCCGTCAGTTGAATTTGACATCGTCTTTAACAATCCTTTCAGTTTCGAATCGAGTAATAACTCAATCATTGACAGTACTTTAGTTCAGATGGAAGATATTAGTCAACAAACAATGCAAAACATTTCAGTTTCCGTTGGAGTACTAAATCGATCTTTGACATTACTTTATTTTAGATGGAAGATATTGAGTCAATAAACAAAGCAAAACCTAATTTAACACAACCCTAAACTTTGATAAGATTTCCGGATTTGTTTGTGTGTAAAGTCATTCTCTTGTAAAACCATTGTCCCACAACGGACATATCCATTATTTTATTAAAGGTCCAAACCAACAGCGGGATTGCTGCGTCTGCAGCCGATGATCAGAACGTCGCCGCCGATCTAGACTCGTCTGTTCCAAGTGTGGACGCGGAGTGCATCGCCGTTGTTTTCAGCAACATGTCTGCCCAGCAGAGTAAAGACGTGTGTTACCATAGTGATTTTTATACCCCTGAAACGAAGTTGGGTGGGGGGGGGGGTATATAGGAGTCACCATGTGGTTGGTCGGTCGGTCGGTCGGTTGGTCGGTCGGTCGGTCAGGCGATCTGTTGCATTTTCCTTGTCCGGAGCATAACTTGCAAACGACTAGTTGGAATTCAATACAACTTCATACAATGGTCAAGCACATTGAGAGGAAGTGCAGTGCACAAGAACCATAACTCCATCCTGACTCATTACAGAGTTATTGCCCTTTGTTGCTTTTCCTTGTCCGCAGCATAACTTGAAAACTACCAGTTGGAATTCAAAACAACTTCATACAATAACCAAGCACAATGGGAGGAAGTGCAGTGCACAAGAACCATAACTCTAGCTATAGTAATAACAGAGTTATTGCCCTTTGTTACATTTCCTTGTCCGGAGCATAACTTGAAAACTACTGATTGGAATTCAATACAACTTCATACAATGGTCAAGTACATTGAGAGGAAGTGCAGTGCACAGGAACCATAACTCTTTCTTGACTCATTACAGAGTTATTGCCCTTTGTTACTTTTCATTGTCCGGAGCATTACTTGAAAACTACTGGTTTGAATTCAATACAACTTCATACAATGGTCTAGCACAATAAGAGGAAGTGCAGTGTACAAGAACCATAACTCTATCTTGAGTATTTACAGAGTTATTGCCCATTTTTACTTTTCCTTGTCGCAGAGCATAACTTGAAAACTACTGGTTGGAATGCAATACAACTTCATACAATGGTCCAGCACAATGAGAGGAAGTGCAGTGTACAAGAACCATAACTATCCTGAATAATTACAGAGTTATTGCCAAGAACAATATCTCTATTTTATTTTTTTTTGCAAGGTATTCTGTTACTATGAACTTCCTCAGTTTATAAAGCAGTCTTTCGGAGGTATTAATCACATTTAGTGATAGCTCTAGTTTCTTTACAGACTGACCTTGTGTATAAATTGGAACAGTTCACTGTAATAACGTGTTATACAGATTTGTAAGAGAGTAAAGTTAAGCGTTTACAGTATACTGTTTACCGTTTTTCCGTTGTTTTTAGCCCTTTAACACTATTATTCTTTATTGAAAATAGATTATTATCCCGACAAATGTGTAAAATACGAAGTAATCTACACTTCCTAGCGATATTTATAAATAAATAATTGAAAAATCTAAGTATTACTTCAAAATAAAGCACAACTAAGCGGTACGCACAACGTACAGAAATGTGCGTTAAGGTGAGTCAGTACCTTTAATCGCCGAAATTAAAAGTTGTCACATTTGTTTAAAAATTGGCACATGTGTACATCATATCAACATACACTGCATGGTAACGTTTTCGTTACTGTGACGTCACATGACGTCATTTGACAACGCCCTCTAGCGGCAAGGTGCCAGAAACAACCCGTCATATGATTATTGCTATGTTTTGTTGTCATTTATGGACAGATTATCATTTTCTAAATTGTGTTATAATGCTTGAAGGTTTTTCTTTCAATCCATGCGTATATGATTTTAGTTTTGTAAACAATTGATATCGCAATCCCACCGAAAACGTCAAAAAGACGTCATAAACGTCAAAATTTTACTCCACAAATTTTCGCTTTTAGGAAAATTACCAAAAAACTAGACGGTGAAAGTTTTTTAAATTTTAGTAGTGTATTATTTATGAAATTTTCAACTGAATAATTGAATAAAAAGGTGTGCTCGACTTAGATTTTTTAGTACACGCTCTTGAATAATGTCCCTGTAACGTGAAAAAGTGATAACGTTGCTAGGAACGTCAATGCGAAATTATCGTTCATGTAATTAAACTACATGTAACATCATGTGTTTTTTTTATATGTTACTACTGTTTAACTCGTATACCTTAAAAGATAACACAAGACATTTTGTAATGATTCATGTATTATTTACGCATTTGCGGCAAAATACTCTGCCAGCTTACTATTTCTTCGACTACTGTCTCCCAATAGTTGCTTTAAACCCTTTTCACCATTTCTCGAATATATGAGTTTTAGATGTTGTAAATGGAAACCTTTTCCTGACAGACCGCCTGCTTGTATTTTGCTGAGCCATTTTTGTCTGATGAGGACATCATATGTAGCAATAAACATTTTTTAAAAATTTTTTAAACGTTGTAAATCGTACATTACTTTTTGAACTATAAAAGTGTTTCCTTCTATGCTGGCAGTTTCTGGTAGCAGTCGTACAAGTTTTGACAGTGCCTCCACATCCTCCGTTGCGTTATGTTCCGAGTAAGAAACGCCTAGAAGATCTTTCACTAATACCGACTGACTGTAACCTTTAGGCCCACGACCAGTAAATACCTTTGTTCAGTAGGTCCTGTGTATCAACACATGCTGATATCATACTACATCTATCTGTGTACCCATGTTTGATACATGCATTTACAAACATACGTGCATCAAACCTAGCATTATGGGCAAGTAAAAGTACGTTACCAAATTTTTCCAGCCATCAAAGAACATCCCTAATGCACAACCAATATTAACTGATGGTACATGCTCACAATTCATGAACATGTTTGAGCCATGTACTTCCATTCCAGTCAGACTTGTTGTTTTACTGGGAATTATCCCACCGACTGGATAAACAAACACATTGAAAATATCCTCCGAGTCTTGATTTTTTGCCGCTATTTGGATAATGTCGCAATCAGTAGCTGAAATGTAGAAATATAGTAACACGTTCATATTCTTTGTTTCCGATAAATATAGGCAAAATGGAGTTACCTACGGTGCCCGTAGAATGACATGTGATACATTTTTCTTATTTCGTAATTACGAAATATGTTATTTCGTTTTTACGAAATGTTAGTTCATTTTTACGACATGTATTTCGTAATTTCGAAATAAAAAAGTGTATCGCATGTCAGTTTACGGGCTCTGTAACAGGAAATAATTGTGCCGGGAAATAAGTAGGCGCTACGCATGCGCTAACGTAATGAGGCAGTACTATGTAAATTACTTATTTCCCGGGACAATTATTTCCCATTACCGCGCCGTAAAAACCGTTGATATTTGCTCTTCAAAATGATCATAGAAACTTACATGATTATTTTTATTATTGATTATGTAAAAACATTCAAAAGTGTTATATCATGAAAATGGATTCGTGACAGAAGTATTTACAGAACGTTCTCGATATCCTAATGGTACTTGGCTTAAGGATATTAGCCGTTTGTCCAGCTAGCTCAGTGGTTCCAGTGCTGGCTTCACACCGCTGCGGCCCGGGTTCGATACCTGGTGTCGGCATGTATGATGGTTATGTGATCACCAAGCCGGTCAATGTGGTTTTCTCCGAGTGCTCCGGTTTCCTCCACAACAATTCGACCATATGTGCCAACGAGCGTGATCCAGCATAAGTTACTTGTGTAGCAATTGTTGTAAACTAAAAAAGGTTTGGCAAGTCGCACGTTCAACCCACGTCATACCAAAGACAGTCGATTACACAAACTAAAAGATGACATGCTTATTTAGTTCCACGTACTACCATAACATACACTGCTTAAATGTACACACCTAGCATGAAAATATAATTGTTTTCTATTGATATGTTATTTCACCGAACTTTACAATATAAAGTATTACGCTCTGATGGAGAGATTACGCATTACGAATAAGATATCTTTATTGTGTGTACAGTCAAACAAAGAATGAGCGTCAATTTGGTAGGTAGTTGGTAGTTGGATATTCGAATAACCAACTACCTACTAGTTGGTAGTTGGTTATTCGTAATTCCAAACCATATAATAACCGGTAGTTGGTAACTCAATACACTATCACCAGAATGAAATGTTCAAACACACCATACTCCTTCCTTAACACAGAATAAAGCAGGGGATCTAGCTGGTTATTAGTGTGAATCTCCAACTACCAACCAGAAGGTACATGTAGTTGGTAATTCGAACTTTGCATGTATTCCTCTCAAAAAAGAAAGTATTTCTCCGGAAGAAATGTAACTGATATATAACAAGATAGATGTGTTCTACGACATGGTAACATGCCCTTCTCCCTACGTCAACCAGGGGACTCAGTTGGTTATTCGCGTGAATCCCCAACTACCAACCAGAAGGTAGTTGGTAATTCGAACTTTGCATGTATTCGTCTGAAATAAGAAAGTATTTTTCCGGAATAAATGTAACGGATATATAACAAGATAGATGTGTTCTACAACATGGCAACATCCTCTTCTCCCTATGTGCTCTAGGGGACTCAGTTGGTTATTCGCGTGAATCCCCAACTACCAACCAGAAGGTAGTTGGTAATTCGAACTTTGCATGTAATCCTCTTAAAAAAGAAAGTATTTTTCAAGAAGAAATGTAACTGATATATAACAAGATAGTTATCAGTAACATTTATTCCGGAAAAATTGGGGATTGGGGATTCACGCGAATAACCAACTGAGTCCCCTGGTGGACGTAGAGAGAAGGGGGTGTTGCCATGTTGTAGAACACATCTATCTTGTTATATATCAGTAACATTTATTCCGGAAAAATACTTTCTATTTTAACGGGAAAACATACAAAGTTCGAATTACCAACTACCTTCTGGTTGGTAGTTGGGGATTCACGCGAATAACCAACTGAGTACCCTGGTGGACGTAGGGAGAAGGGGGTGTTACCATGTTGTAGAACACATCTATCTTGTTATATTTCCGTTACATTTATTTCGGAAAAATACTTTCTTTTTGAGAGGAATACATGCAAAGTTCGAATTACCAACTACCTTCTGGTTGGTAGTTGGGGATTCACGCGAATAACCAACTGAGTCCCCTGGTGGATGTAGAGAGAAGGGGGTGTTACTATGTTGTAGAACACATCTATCTTGTTATATATCCGTAAAATGTATTCCGGAAAAAACTTTCTATTTTAACGGGAAAACATACAAAGTTCGAATTACCAACTACCTTCTGGTTGGTAGTTGGGGATTCACGCGAATAACCAGTTGAGTCTTCAAGTGCACACAGGGAAAATGGAGTGTTGCCATGTTGTAGAACACATCTATCTTGTTATATATCCGTTACATTTATTCCGGAAAAATACTTTCTATTTAGACGGGAAAAACATGCAAAGTTCGAATTACCAACTACCTTTTTGGTTGGTAGTTGGGGATTCACGCGAATAACCAACTGAGTCCCCTCGTGGACGTAGGGAGAAGGGGGTGTTACCATGTTGTAGAACACATCTATCTTGTTATATATCAGTTACATTTCTTCCGGAGAAATACTTTCTTTTTTGAGAGGAATAAATGCAAAGTTCGAATTACCAACTACCTTCTGGTTGGTAGTTGGAGATTCACACGAATAACCAACTAGGTCCCCTGCTTTATTCTGTGTTAAGGAAGGGGTATTGTGTGTTTGAACATTTCATTCTGGTGATAGTGCATTGAGTTACCATTTACCAGCTGTTATATAGTTTGGAATCACTAATAACCAACTACCAACTAGTAGGTAGTTGGTTATTCGAATATCCAACTACCAACTACCTACTACCTACCAAATTGACGCTCATAAACAATGACCACTGTTTGTTTGCGGGTGGTCTTTATTCACACGTGTTCGACAATATACGAATAGTGCATTGTGATCCTTCTGCTGGTCTTTATGCACAGGGTTGTCTTTCTTCGGAGGTGGTATCTAACACAAGTTTGACTGCATTTGATAATTTCGGAATAGTCTCAGATTGAAAAAAAGAGTGAACATATTAAATCCTGTAGTTTCAATGTCGAAACATAGATATACTTTGGTTCACATCATGAGGATAAATAACTGGTTTAATAAATTGTGTATTTATTTAAAAAGTAATAAATGTGTCCCTGTATTTTATCCTTTAATAAAATACAGTCAGGAATTCAGATGCGCGGTAATAAATCGTATGTAAGACGTAGTAATAAATCACAAGTGCGTACCCCGAATTATGTTCAACGGCAAGCAACATTCCATTGTAATTGTAATCGGAAGGTAGCCAAAGCAGTCTTTGTTGACAGCTGGTCTTTATCGCAGTGTGATCTTTATTCGGAGGTGGTCTTTAACACGGGTTTGACTCTATATGCAAAAAGCAAATTGCAATAACTCAATAAAAATCACCCGAGCGGAATATACCGAGGATATTCACAACAAAGCATGGTACTAAACACTTCTGTTAGGTTTATTTGAATTCCAAGTTTGTTGCCGATAAATAGCCCCGACAAATTTTGCCAACAGACGGACGGGCGAACGCGAGGTGGGAGAGATTTACGAACGAGCGGACGGACAGCATTGCTACAAGTTTAAACATGAAATACTTATAGTTTATTTTTATATGGTATCTACCAATTGCAACCAATTTATGGGTCACGATAGGAGGTCCCGGATTCGAATCCTAGCCCTAGCACGAGGTGTGCCCTTAGGCAAAGACACTGATGCCACACGTGTCTCAGTTCACCTAGCTGTAAATGGGTTGTAATGATGAAAAATTCGCTGCGAGAATTTCTCCCGAGAGTGTGATGACATCTGAAATGAGTATTCCGGGGCTTTCGTCGTAATCGAACTAAAATAAATTCGTATTAACCAACCAATTTATCAATTTGTCTTTTGTTACTTTTGATCAACTTGTTTTGATAAAACGTTTGCTATTGTGTATAAAAGGCGAAGATAACACGTTTGCTATTGTGTATAAAAGGCGAAGATAACACGTTTGCTATTGGGTATAAAAGGCGATTGTGTATAAAAGGCGAAGATAAAACGTTTGCTATTGTGTATAAAAGGCGAAGATAAAACGTTTGCTATTGTGTATAAAAGGCGAAGATAACACGTTTGCTATTGTGTATAAAAGGCGAAGATAAAACGTTTGCTATTGTGTATAAAAGGCGAAGATAAAACGTTTGCTATTGTGTATAAAAGGCGAAGATAAAACGTTTGCTATTGTGTATAAAAGGCGAAGATAAAACGTTTGCTATTGTTTATAAAAGGCGAAGATAAAACGTTTGCTATTGTGTATAAAAGGCGAAGATAAAACGTTTGCTGTTGTGTATAAAAGGCGAAGATAAAACGTTTGCTATTGTGTATAAAAGGCGAAGATAACACGTTTGCTATTGTGTATAAAAGGCGAAGATAAAATGTTTGCTATTGTGTATAAAAGGCGAAGATAAAACGTTTGCTATTGTGTATAAAAGGCGAAGATAAAACATTTGCTATTGTGTATAAAAGGCGAAGAGATAGGTTGAAATCGAAGATAGCGATAGAAATAAAGGATACAGACACGTAGACATATTTTTCGAAGTATGCTTGTACTAATTTTAGACGCATTTAATCCTGTGTAGAAAAATTAAAGAGACCAACAAATTGACTCAGGTGTTAATATCTGTTTTCACAATTCTGCATTCAACATTTTGTTTTTGGGATGACGTTCTCAAAACTACTTTGAAACAGAAAGAAAACACATTAAAATGAAGTCCAATGCATCAACTGTAATACAGTAAAACTTGTGAGACACTGTTATATACGAAGCTTCATACATTTACATGTAGTACAAGTTATAATTACAGTTAAACCTGTGATCAATGAACACTGACAAGAAGTGGTTTTTATTCAAAGTTTCAATCGTTCTTTATTCACGGGAATTTTACTTATATAGATAAATGGCGAAATAATTCAGAAATATGAAACATGTATACCTGCTGCCAGCTTTGTGTTCAGGTCAAAGCATCTCTTTGTTGTACTTTCCTTCGTCGGGTGCCTTTTCCCAGTTGCTACCGCACTTTCAAGTCCACATTCGAAACATTTGATATATAAAATTGAACTTAACCTTGAATAGTTTCTCCTGTTACATCACACAGAGACAACCGTTTTTGGCAATATTCGCACGCACTCAGTCCATCTACTAATATACCAAGCTCTACGACCCTTCCCACGTGTCTAAAACATTATATATTTGTATCTCAAATGTCAGCAATATGTTTGTTTATTTATTTATTCCTTATTTTCTCCTGTGTTTTCATCCCTTCCTTTCCTTCCTTCCTTTTCCTTCCTTTCTTTCTAGTACTGGTTCTTCCATGGAACGATTGTTAGGTAAACTGCCCGCAAGGTTAAAATGACCAACGGGCTTTAAACTCCTACAACAAACAAATCTCCAGACAGTTCTGACTACAGTATAACCTATTTTAACCGGCTCGGTTATAATCGAGATGCATTGAGTTTTATTATATTTCGTAAACAACACTACATTCGTTAACATGTAACCTGTTACGACACATGATCGCTGGTTAGCACAGTTGGTAAAGCAGCTGAAAAGTCATAATTGTTTTATAGCGAAATTATATATGCAGAAATCTTCAAATTTTCATCCGAAGTATAATCCTTCGTGGTGCAAGTCGCTGCATGCATAGGCTGAAAGACATGGGTTCGAGTAAAAATAACTGTTTCCTCCAAAAATAGAAGAAGAAACCCAACAACTCGTAGAATTGAATAGCGGGTCTTTATAAAGTTAGAATCAATTTAAATGTTATAAATTGAAGAATTGTTTTCTATATCTCGGCGCTGTGAAATAAACGTTGTACATTTTTTTAGAAAGGTTAGTCCATTCTGTTTCGATGTGTCGTTTATTGTTCAATTTTCGGAGCTTTATATAGTCAATCAAGTAAAGATGAATATGTGGATATATTAGGCTGATTTGAACATATTGACATTTCAGCGTGGAATTTTACACTTGATAATAAAACACAGAAAATAGAAGGGATCAGTGACATGTTGTCATGAAATGAGCGGCATCTTTCAAACTCCGTCCTTTTTAGCGTTTAAGTGAAAACTAAAATCATATACACATGGATTGAAAATGATAATCGGTCCATAAATGACAACAAAACATAGCAATGATCATATGACGGGTTGTTTCTGGTACGGTGCCGCTAGAGGGCGTTGTCAAATGACGTTATGTGGATATGATGTACACATGTACCAATTTTTAAACAAATGTGACAACTTTTAATTTGGCGACGAAAGGTATTGACTCACCTTAATTAAATCGCAACGTTAAGTACAATCGCCAGTTTGTCGTTTGGTGTAGACGACGTCATTTCCAATTTTTGACGTGGCAGCGAAGTGGTTAAAGGGGAACATACTGTTACTTTTTTGTCCGTCCATCCAAACCTACCCCTACTAATCAGAGACTGAATTAAGCTCTTTCTCAGCAACGATTGGCTAAAACATAAACTAGTTAAAACTACATAAAAAGTTAAGAACAATGAGGAGCTATTCATACTGACACGCAAAATACAAAATGATAAAGTGAGATGAACACAAAGAAGTCATCTTTAATTGTCTTCACGTACAATGTTCTTAAAACACTTCAGACCTAACTCTGAAAGTGACAAACGTCTCCATAGTGGGCATTTTGTAACTTTTACCTCTAAGAGTTAGAAAAATGTTGTGGTTGCGACAGGAAGTATTGGTTTGTGTGTTCAGTGAATTTGACACTTTAGCTGAAGGTTCGAGTACAGTCATACCTATAAACAATCACTGTTGGGAAGCTACAAATACAGTCTTTGTATGCAGATGGTCTTCAATGGGAAGCTACACATACAGTCTTTGTATGCAGATGGTCTTCATTGGGAAGCTACACATACAGTCTTTGTATACAGATGGTCTTCATTGGGAAGCTACAAATACAGTCTTTGTATACAGATGGTCTTCATTGGGAAGCTACACATACAGTCTTTGTATACAGATGGTCTTCATTGGGAAGCTACACATACAGTCTTTGTATACAGATGGTCTTCATTGGGAAGCTACACATACAGTCTTTGTATGCAGATGGTCTTCATTGGGAAGCTACAAATACAGTCTTTGTATGCAGATGGTCTTCAATGGGAAGCTACACACACAGTCTTTGTATGCAGATGGTCTTCATTGGGAAGCTACACATACAGTCTTTGTATGCAGATGGTCTTCATTGGGAAGCTACACATACAGTCTTTGTATACAGATGGTCTTCATTGGGAAGCTACACATACAGTCTTTGTATACAGATGGTCTTCATTGGGAAGCTACACATACAGTCTTTGTATGCAGATGGTCTTCATTGGGAAGCTACAAATACAGTCTTTGTATGCAGATGGTCTTCAATGGGAAGCTACACACACAGTCTTTGTATGCAGATGGTCTTCATTGGGAAGCTACACATACAGTCTTTGTATACAGATGGTCTTCATTGGGAAGCTACACATACAGTCTTTGTATACAGATGGTCTTCATTGGGAAGCTACACATACAGTCTTTGTATACAGATGGTCTTCATTGGGAAGCTACACATACAGTCTTTGTATACAGATAGTCTACATTGGGAAGCTACACATACAGTCTTTGTATACAGATAGTCTTCATTGGGAAGCTACACATACAGTCTTTGTATACAGATACAGATGGTCTTCATTGGGAAGCTACAAATACAGTCTTTGTATACAGATGGTATTCATTGGGAAGCTACACATACAGTCTTTGTATACAGATGGTCTTCATTGGGAAGCTACACATACAGTCTTTGTATGCAGATGGTCTTCATTGGGAAGATACACATACAGTCTTTGTATACAGATGGTCTTCATTGGGAAGATACACATACAGTCTTTGTATACAGATGGTCTACATTGGGAAGATACACATACAGTCTTTGTATACAGATGGTCTTCATTGGGAAGATACACATACAGTCTTTGTATACAGATGGTCTTCATTGGGAAGCTACACATACAGTCTTTGTATACAGATACAGATGGTCTTCATTGGGAAGCTACAAATACAGTCTTTGTATACAGATGGTATTCATTGGGAAGCTACACATACAGTCTTTGTATACAGATGGTCTTCATTGGGAAGCTACACATACAGTCTTTGTATGCAGATGGTCTTCATTGGGAAGATACACATACAGTCTTTGTATACAGATGGTCTTCATTGGGAAGATACACATACAGTCTTTGTATACAGATGGTCTTCATTGGGAAGCTACAAATACAGTCTTTGTATACAGATGGTATTCATTGGGAAGCTACACATACAGTCTTTGTATACAGATGGTCTTCATTGGGAAGCTACACATACAGTCTTTGTATGCAGATGGTCTTCATTGGGAAGATACACATACAGTCTTTGTATACAGATGGTCTTCATTGGGAAGATACACATACAGTCTTTGTATACAGATGGTCTACATTGGGAAGATACACATACAGTCTTTGTATACAGATGGTCTTCATTGGGAAGATACACATACAGTCTTTGTATACAGATGGTCTTCATTGGGAAGCTACACATACAGTCTTTGTATGCAGATGGTCTTCATTCATATGTGTAACTGTAGATGAATAGTACACTGTGATATTCCTGTTGGTCTTCATTTGAAGGGTGGTCTTTACTCTTAGGTGGTCTTTAACATATGTCTGACTGTATTATGTGTCTACAGAGAAAGTAGCAGTATGTTCCCCATTAAAGCTGCTCGTTCACAGTTTCCGGTAAAAAAAATAAGTTCTCCAAAATGATAATTATACTAAAATATAAAATGTAAAAGTAAATGTAAGAATTAATAACACAGCTAGAAATCTTGGTAGAAATCTGAGAAAATATGTTGTAAACGGTGGTGAGCTGGGTTTTACGGCACCGCTACACTATATGTTTATATTGGAATTTCAAAAGCGTTACAATTCAAAAGCGTCTGTAACGCTTTATACTTTGATAGCATATAATTTCAAATAAACTGATATCATAGGAGTTTATATTGGAGCCTTTTTATTTGACTTTATGTTCTAAAATATGTTACTTTCACAAAGCTTGAAGAACTTTATTTTTTCACTCAAATCTGAGAGCGAACAGCTTTAAACGTGTTCTGTTTGAGACAACAAGTATAATGGAAATCCATTGTGGGGCTCTGTTTTTAAAAAAAAGGGCTGGAATGTTTTCCTTGACACGTGTCCTCGTGGTGCTCCACAATTCTTTGAAGTTTCATTAAAATTTCCATTGACGGTTATGAAGTTACTGCTTAAACATAAACATAGTGAAATGCAACCCTTGTTTGCACCGACAGTTCTTTTGCACTGACAGGGACTTGAGTGTTATGCACAACACAATCTAAGATCTGTGAAGATTTATTAAGATATTGACTTGAGAACGAACAGACCGAAAAACAATTTCTTGCATATCGGATCGGCATTTCCGGTGATTTTGCCCATGCCGGAAAAGCCGGTCTGGCACCCCTTCTATGCCAGACGACTCTCGTACATTACTTATGACGTAACGTTATAAACACTGTGACGTCACTTTCCTAAATACCACGTCGGAATCTCGTTTGTTTTTTATGATAATTCATCATTTTGATAAGTTTGCATGTAGAAATCTATTTTAAAGTGCAAGACGGTATGCAAGAGAAAGTTTCCATCATGAGACATTTGGCTCAGATGGAAATATCCGTCAACTCGGGTAACAGTTTTGCGGTAACTCGGCAAAGCCTCGTTCCCGCCAAAACAGTTACCCTCGGTGACAGATATTTCGATCTGAATCTCGTGCTCATGACAGAAACTATTATTCTTGGATATTGGATCAGCATTTCCGTTGATTTTAGCCATGCCGGAAAAATCGGTCTGGCACCCCTCCTATGCCAGACGACTCTCGTGAAATGCTTTTGACGTAATGTTATAAACGTTGTGACGTCACTTTCCGAAACACAACGTCTGAATTTCGTTTGTTTATATATGAAAATGCATCATTTCGATAAGTTTGAATTTAGAAATCTTCTTTAAAGTGCCAGACGGTATGCAAGAAAAAGTTTCAATCATGAGGCATTTGGTTCGGATGGAAATATCCGTCACCTCGTGTAGCTGTTTTGCGGGAGCTCGGCAGAGCCTCGTTCCCGCCAAAACAGTTACCCTTGGTGACGGATATTTCGATTTGGACCTCGTGCTCATGACAGAAACTATTAATCTATAGATATGCCTGAATTTTTTATCAAATATATCCCACAGTGAAAATAACATTGTGGAGTTAATTCTCTGTACGTTGTTATATATGTGCGATGTATTATTGTAAGTTGGTGTATATCTGTCTTTACTTTTAACTACTTCAGCGAGACAGGCTACGTCATAAAATATTAAATGTTTGAAGCTTACTTTAATTTTTTGTTTAACAAAACATCAAAAAAATAATTAAAGTTGTAAAAAGCGCAACATCTACATATATATGCATTTTGTCAAATTTGTAAAATTAATTTTGTTTACTAAATTGTGGAAAGCAAAACATCGATGAACTACTGGATGAACGGAATGATGAATCTATAAAAGAAAAATGCCACACCGCTAATTTCTCGTTTCCTTTTTGCTTCTCCGTGAGTTTAATCTATATAGTATAATATTATATAACATTTTTGTATTTACGCAAGCTGTACTCGGAATGTATCTGTAAGTAAAGGTTCCCTAAACTATGAAAACGTTCATCCTTCACTCGATCCATTGACAAACCTCATTTTGAAATAACAACTCATAACCCCAGATTACAGAACAGCTAATAAGCCGCCGCTACATTAACACATCACATACATAATTCATGATTTTGTCATTCTGCAGTTAATCTATATATAATAGCTCTATACAACTTTTTTCTTTTTGTATTTACGCAAGCTGTATTCGGAACGTATCTGTATGAAAAGGTTTCCTAAACTATTAAAACGTTCATCTTTTATTCGATCCATTGTCAAATGGCATTTTGGAATAACAACTCATAACCTCATATTACAGAACAGCAAATAAGCCGCCGTTGCAGTTTTACTGCCACATGTATAGCTAAGCTCATTACGTTTCTCCTGCATTTCAATATGTTAACGTAATGTAATTAATCAAAGTACAAATGTACATGTATCACACTTTACAATGGTTCAAAATTGTATTCTAGCCGTAGACGGAAAATGCTAACATCTAGTAAACGGTATCCGGAATTTCTCAACTGTTCCTTCGCATTTCCCGAATAAGTTAAGCCTTAAAAGGCAGTAGGTTTTCAAATGTAAACTTGAATTTCCTTCGTGTATGTGTTCCACCCAGGTCACTCAGGCTATCATTGTGTGATATAGAATCGAATGAGCTACGTTTTCTATGTTGACTTCGCCATTTACTAGAGTCTAGACATCTTATATGTTCAAAGTAAAATGGCATCTCTAGTGTGTCCATGTTCTGTTCTACTATAGAGTCTTTCATGGAATTATTCTCTACATTGCAATTTTCAACATCCTACGTAGATTCTACTTAGGATAAACGTTTTAATAGGTATTTCAAAACCCGATTTTTATGGGGATGTGGTTTACAAACTTCGTAAGATTTTGGGTCATGGCAATTTTCCAACTGTATTTGCTAAAATTATAAAACGTTTTGTTAAAAGAGGTTACGACCCAACTGTTTTGAGACACACCGCATGTTTGGTGTTCAACCCGTTTACAGTTGGACGCTATGCTTCCCTCTTTGATTGTGTCTGACGGAAGAGGGGGAGGACTCTGTGATGGGCAGTTTTTAAATCCCACTGGGACGAAACTGTTTTGATTTCTGTCCTCTGGCCTGTTTCGTCGGGCCCTTCAGGGTGTTTCTCTTGGTGCTCTGCCTTCTGCAAAGGCATTGAGTACATACGTTTTTTGGTTCTCAAGGTTTGCTTTTTATATATTTATACACGAGCATTTTTGTGTTTTACATACCATGCCTTTTGTTTCCATTGCGTGTGTTAGAGATTCACCTAGCAGGGATTACTTTTATTTACACTGTCCTGTGACTTTGGAACATGGTGGGGGTAAGAGTGAGGTTGGGTGCGCACCATAAACCGGTTTAAGCTCCCCAGTGGTGTTTTTGCCACTGACCGTTCCAAGGCGGTGCCCCACTGTGTTCCTTTAATTGTTCGTTTTGTCCTCGTGTGTTTGCTTTGTGTGCTGGTGTGTGTTGGTGGTGTATGTGTGTGTGTGCATGGTTGTGTGTGTGTGTGTCGTGTGTGTGTGCGTGTGCGCGCGTGTGTGTGTGTTGGTGGTGTGCGCTTCTGGGTGATGTGGGGTTTGTTTTGGGGAGGCTGCGTTTTTGGTGCGTGGCATTCCCTGTTTGATATTATTATTATTTTTTTTTTCTTTGTATTCATTTTTTGTGGAGAAATTTGTGCAATGCTTTTTGAAATTCTGCGTCACTTTCTACGTCATCATCTAGGAACGGCAGCGTCTCGTCTCTTTGATAGTTGACCTATTGAATGATTACAGACAAAAATAGTTACTGCAATACATATTATATTAGTTTGTCTATGGTAGCTAGTAGACACGTAGTTTATAATAGTTCTTTAATCAAGTCTTCTTTATCGTATGCTAATAGACTCTAGATAGATTATACTTCAAACAATCCAACAAAATCATACAACACTCGGTAAACCGTAACGTCATCATCGTGACGTCATTAACACTTGTAAACAATAATTAATATTGTAAACAATTATAATTAATAGACCTAGCTTAATAAACAGATAAATGTTGTTTCCTATTCGACGATTCAGTTATAATTATATATATTTTTTCTTCTTTTGTTTTAACCACAACTAACCATGCCTCCACGTAAACGGACCCGAACAGCAAATAACCAGCTAGGATCACAGGATCAAACCGAGGATAGATCTACAACCAACCAAGCCGCAGACGGTACTGGACCGAATGGCAGTTCTGGTGCAGCTTCTCGGAATGGACAGCAATCAGGACAATCAGGGGAAAACACCCCGTTATATACTTGCTCTAATGGTGTATTAGATGCCCATGTTAGTTTAAGTATCAAAGAATAAAATCAGTATACACGGGGCAGTATATTGATTTGCACACCCTCCTTCGAAAGATCTTTCCAAATACAAAATGGCGAATTAATTGTCTCTAAAAAAGAGCAGTCGCCTAAGGTCGTAGAAAAAATCGAAGTATGGTCAGATGCATTCTTGATATAGACGTGTACATTTATGGCTTAAAACTTCAAAAGGAAATTATTCGGATGATTCAGTATTTTTACAACATTCGTCTAGCTGCAGCAAAATACACCGGTTGGTGAACATACGATAAACAATTTCGACTCAAAAAGTCACTTAGCTTGTCATTGCATCATTTCAGTATGTCACTAGATTCACAAAAGAAATGTTTTTCTTATAACAGATTAGGTTTCTGTAACGATAGATACTGTATTTACACTCTGGCGCCTGATAAAAAATCTTTTTTTTTCACCTGAAACCAGTATTAACGATTTCATAGACCCTGGGTACGCGTTGAATATTCGCCGTCAAAATTGTTCAAAATCTAGGCTCATCTGTATACAAGGGAAAAGCTGATATAAAATCAGCATTTAACTTATGCCCTATATGGCCCGAATACTTTGATCTTCTAGGGATACGGACGGACGAAGGATACTGGATTTAAAAAAATGCTACCTCAATGCGCATCTTGTTCATGTTTCATTTTTGAAAAATTTGCTACATTTCTTCTGTGGTGTGTACAAAAGGAATCGGATTCTAATAATGTTGACCACCTGCTAGATGAGTTTTTCATGGCTGGCAATTCTAACGAAAACTGTTCATTTCTTATGAAAATTTTTCAAAACATTAAGGACGATTTAGGTGTGCCTTTAGCTGATGAAAAATAGACGGGGCCAGTCAAAATAATACTTTTCTAGGCTTGGAAATTGATGCGGAAAATAATACAATAAGAGTACCCTATGAAAAAATTTGCAAAGTCGAGCGGCAACTTTTGTCTTTAATTAACAGCAAAAAAATACGTTTACGAAATTTGCAGTCTACAGTAGGACTCTTTAGCTATACCAGCAAGTCGGGCGTTCATTCGTACATTTTATGACGCCATGGGTCAAGCACGTAAACCTTTTCATTTTATCAGAGTGACGCAGATGTTTGGCTAGTTTATTAGAAATTTCAACGGTTTATGTAGGTTTATTAACCCAAATTGGGTCGATTCGACTTTTCTTCAGTTATTCACAGATGCATCGGGAAACAAGAAAATAGGCTGCGGATATTATTTTCAGGGCCAGTGGTCATTTATAAAATGGCCTTGTATATGGGAACCGGAAATCTTTAAAGATATTACATATTTAGAACTTGTTCCAATTATTTTAGCCTTTTATATTTGGGGCAAAATGATAAAAAATACAAGAATAAATTTACAATCCGACAAAGAAGCATTAGTTAGCATTATCAATAAAAAGACATCGAAATGGCAGAGTAATGCATTTAATCCGACACCTTACGCTTTTACATTTGGAAAATAACACTGTGTTAAAATGCATATATCTGGAAAATCAAACAGAATAGCTGATTCTATAAGTCGATTTCAGTGGACAAGGCTCTATCAACTACTGCCATCCTTCGCAAACCGGGAACCATGCCCAGTACCAGCATCTTTCCTTCGGCTTTTGAGCATGAATTAAACAGACTTCTCAGTGCTTCACTTTCACAAAATACGCTGAAGCGATATCGCTTTTTAACACAAACGACAAGGTAACTTGGCCGCCAGCTGTCGAACAAATCACGGATTACATAGCATTTATGTCTTTGAGGCAGTACTCTCATTCTACGATAAGTTGTCACATTTCTGCAATAAATTACGTCAATGAATTGAAAGACTTAAAAGATAATACAAAGCAATTCATTGTTAGAAGCATGTTAGTAGGGCTCAGGCGTCAAAAATATCATACCGATACAAGACAACCAATAACACAGGCAGTTCTATTAAAACTGCTTGATTCTTTGACTCATGTCTGCAGGTCACAGTTCGAGTCCCTTCTATTTGCGGCAGCCTTCTCTCTAGCATACATTGGTCTTTCGCGTATAAGCCAATTTGCTACTCATAATAAGAAATCTCTATCAGACGTTCTTCAGTTCCAGGACAAGTGTTTTGCTGATGAAAAGTCGTGCAATCATCAGCAATATATACAGTGTGGGTATAATAGTATTAATACAAACCTTTTATTTTCAAAAGCCATTGGTATATGGTAATGCTATATTTAGAAACTACATTTATATATATATTCAAAAGCTATTATTATACGGCAATGTTATAAGAAATTGCAATTTGCATAGACTTACTAAAGCCATTGGTATATGGCAATGCTATAAAAAGTCACAGTTACACAGATTCTCAAAAGTCTGTTATTAGATATTCTCTTAAGCCATTGGTGTATGGCACTGCTATTTAAAATTCAATTACATAGATTACTAAAGCCATTGGTATACAGTAAATGGTTTTATATATACATAAAAAAATGTGTTTGTTAAGGACGTGCCAAAATGCCACTGAAACCATTGGTATATGGTAGGCTGTAAGACGTAAGATGTGAAGTTATCTTAATTGATGCAAATTCCAACATAAAGTTTCTCTATTTCCTGACAATTTTTAGACATTGTACATGTTGAAGGAACTCAGAAAAAAAGTCCCAAACAATCTATCGGAATCTCTAAAAATGCACCATGTTTTGCTTAATTGCACCATGTTATTCCTTGAACAGTTATAATAAAGAAACACATGGCTCTGCTTTGTGCACTGTCATATTCTGTACATAAACTATATTATAAAAACAAGCCATGCATCCGCCGACATTGGTACAGGACTGTCCCTGACAGGCCCTAGGATTTCACCAAAACCATATTCCAAGAGGCAATCTAGCTCGCTATTCTGCTCCATTCAAACCTCGCAGTAAATATATACCGCCTGTGCGTGCTGAAAGAGCCAGTGAATTACCAATTGTAACATCAGAAAAGGCAGAAAGCTGGCTCGATGAGGGTGTACAAATAAGTTTTATAGACGCTACATCGCAGTATGACACTGGTAACTAGGGGCATTCGGTTACCTTCGGGTAAGAACGCGTTCCTACACATCAAGTCGATCAGAGCCGGGATCAGACGCGTGTGGACACAAGCACCTCCCTGGTAACTAGGGGCATTCGGTTCCCCTCGAATAAGAACGCGTGCCTACACATCAAGTCGATCATAGCAGGGATCAGACGCATGTTGACACAAGCATCCGCCTGGTAACTAGGAGCATTCGGTTACCCTCGAATAAGAACGCGTGCCTACACATCAAGTCGATCAGAGCAGGGATCAGACGAATGTGGACACAAGCATCCCCTGGTAACTAGAGGTATTCGGTTACCCTCGGATAAGAACGCATTCCTACACATCAAGTCGATAAGAGCATGGATCAGACGCGTGTGGACACAAGCATACCCCTGGTTACTAGGGGCATTCGGTTACCCTCGAATAAGAACGCGTTCCTACACATCAAGTCGATCAGAGCATGGATCAGACGCATGTGGACACAAGCATCCCCTGGTAACTAGAGGTATTCGGTTACCCTCGGATAAGAACGCATTCCTACACATCAAGTCGATCACAGCAGGGATCAGACGCGTGTGGGCACAAGCATACCCCTGGTCACTAGGGGTATTCGGTTACCCTCGGATAAGAACGCGTTCCTACACATCAAGTCGATCGCAGCAGGGATCAGACGCGTGTGGACACAAGCATCCCCTGGTAACTAGAGGTATTCGGTTACCCTCGGATAAGAACGCGTTCCTACACATCAAGTCGATCAGAGCAGGGATCAGATGCGTGTTGACACAAGCATCCCCCTGGTTACTAGGGGCATTCGGTTACCCTCGGATATGAACGCTCTCCTACACATCAAGTCGATCAGAGCAGGGATCAGACGCGTGTGGACACAAGCATCCCACTGGTAACTAGGGTTATTCGGTTACCCTCGGATAAGAACGCGTTCCTACACATCAAGTCGATCAGAGCAGGGATCAGACGCATGTGGACACAAGCATCCCCTGGTAACTAGAGGTATTCGGTTACCCTCGGATAAGAACGCGTTCCTACAAATTTATAGACAATATGCGCTTTGCATTTAAGATGAATTTAATTATGGTATAAGATTTGATGAAAACACTCCGACGCTTGAGACGCTAGTCGCCATTATATGACGTCAAAACGGGAAAAAATTAGCAGGGTTTTGCTTAAAATCTTGCTTTACAATTAAAGTTATTAAAAATCAGCTCGATGAAAAAAACGCATACGTTTTATATGCTGTAAAAAGATCATTTTCAGTTCATTTGATATGATAAAAAGGATGGGTCACCTGCTTACTGTTTTTACAAATCTACGAAATTCCACCCATATCCCGAACGTAGTTTTGACGTTGTGATGTACTTGGAGTTATTTTGTTCGTTTTCTTTTTTTTACACAGGGATAAGTTGATTAACTAACAGGCTCATGTTTTTAATATTGTAGCAATTCATATACACGGATGGGCTATTTTAAAGCCACATGTACACATCTTTATTTAAAGGTTAATGTGATCTTTGACCAGTGCTTTTCTATAGCGTTTAGATCGGATTTACATCCTCCCATCATGTACATAGTAACAAAAGACGGTACCATGCCTGCAACGCTAATATAATTAATTCAGATGCTCCAGTGGCGACTTGATATGAATAAAAAATACTTCTAAAGGTAAAAACATTAATACAATCTTTCAGTATTTCCGTGACTGGGATGGGTGCGAACAACCAATGCAATACCAGGCGGGTGAACGTAGCCCCGTTTCTTCAGAGCGTTAACCGACGAACCGGTATCTGCGGAGGAAAAATGGCGGACAGTCCTGTTCGAAAACGAAAGTAAGAGCACATTTTGACGTGTAAGTAGACTTGTAGCATACTTTGATATTTTGAGTACTTTCATCAGGTGAAGAAATATATAATCTTCAATCGGTTTTTCGTTTTAGCTTCATAGGTGCCATACTTAGCCTGTTTGCTTGAACATTGTCTGCAACGGTCGATGTTTACAAATGCAAAACGATCGACTACCGGTAGTCTTTCGTCATTTCCAAGGCAAAAACAACAGCTCTGTACTTTGTTATACCAGTTATCATTGCAGCTAAACGCACCGTAAATTGTTGTGCCGGTGACAGTGACTATATAGACTATATGGCCGACAAAAACAGAATCACGCACTGTTTTGTCTCTGCAGAGAGTATTACGCAAGTTTGGTATCTGCCTTCGCTAATTTATAACCGCTATACGTACCCGCTAACGAATATTTACGTATAATGTCCATCATACTCGCGCGTTTGCAAGAACACTGCTATTAACAGATTATAACAAATTTGAACTGAACATACGTCCTTTCTCTCATGTACAATTTCAAAAATATAAATGTTTGAAGTACAGAATTTATAACATCCGTTGTAATATGTCATAAAATATACGTCTAATTTGTTTAGATAGCCACAATATTCAGAGTCTGTTAGTACCTAGACAACAAGTGTAGTAATAACATGAAAACGTTTTATTCTTGATGATTTTAGGTGCCATGAAAAAGTCGTTATAAAGCCTACTTATAATATACTTAAACTCGCTGTGATACATGTAGTTATCAAAATGTTCTACACCGGATTAACGTCTAAATGTATACCGAGCGAAATGAATGCCGGCAACCACGACGATGACGTCGTTGAAATGACGTCATGTTTGCTATGCTTTCTGATGACGTTTTCAGCGATTTTGGACAATTCATTGAAACAAAGTTAACAAAAGTATTGTTACAGACATAAATTAAACAGAAAAATTGTCCGTATCGATGTAATATCGCGATAATTTCAATCGTGAACTCCTAAACAGTTACGCAACTCATAATAAAAAATCACACTTGGTACCCACTCGGTAAAATTCTAACGTGATATTACACCGAAACCAACAATTATCCTGTATATATATCTTCACTTGTTTCAATAAACAGTTGACATTGAACATTCAAAAATGTTTACCCCACCGACCAAGTCATTTACATGCATTTTGGACACCTAGTTACTCCAGACACATGTTTTTGCTTTGCAATGCAAACTTGTGATTAAAATGCCTTTGCTAGATACTGGTATTGGTAGTGACCAACTGGCTATAAGACTTTGATATCTCTTTTGAGGTGTATAATAGCGTTGAACGATTGTGGAAGGGACTTTCTCAGTTCTTGTTGTCATTTAATTAACATGGTCAATGAGATTTTATACAAAACGCCTTTCGTATGCACATCTACAATTTAATTGTTTTACCTTGCAGAGAATGGCAGATTTTGATCCATATTCGTCGGAGACACAAAATGATGTCGGTGACGATAACTCACACGAGTGCGGTATTTGTGGGAAAGTTTATAGTACACAGTTTAACTTGTCACGACACATTACTGTTCACGGATTGCATGAGTTCAAATGCTGCGTGTGTAAAAAAGAATTTTCAAATAAATATACGCACAAAGAACAATATGAAATCACACGTGGAAGACAAAAGCATTTGTGCAACCTGTGGAAAGTCTTTCAGCAGGCCCTATTGACTTAACCGGCATGAATAAACAGTGCATGGAAAAGCTGCAACGTTCAGATGCCCTGAGTGTAGAAAGGCCTGTTCCTGCAAAGCAGTGTTAGATGCACATGTCGCTCAACACGGAACTGAAGCGAAAAGGTACTATTGTTCAAAGTGCGATCATGAATTTATGTACAAGACGTCCCAACTTAGACACGATAGAAAATGTAATCCAGAGGATAAGAAGCAGACATTTGTGTGCCCAGTATGCAACAAATCATTTATTAATAAGTTGTCCAGGCTTTTAAAGCAACACAGCCGTGTCCATCTACCTCCAAGGTTCTCATGCCATGTATGTGGAAAGGCATTCAGGTCGAAGTCATGTTTAAAAACCTACTTGAAATCCTGCCTAGTTGAAAAAGAATGAATGTTTACACATAACTAATAACAAGGACGTTTGCACTCAGACTTTTTCGGGGCTCATATATTTCAACATATAATGATTCACCATGGGTCATAGGTAAACCAAGTTGCGTTATAACTTGTATTCTTTAATTTCAGACAATGATTGATCTGCTATGACATTTCAATAAGTAAAGATTTTCCGAATATGTAGAATGCATTATGTTTTGTACAAATGTATATAGAAACATCATTAAATCTAATTTACATTTTATGCTCAGTCAAGAGTTGAGGCCACCTCTCCACAACATTGTCTAAATTGACGTTTTGTACTTTTAGAATATTATTTCACCTGAACGTATTATATAAAAATAAAAGCATATAAAAAATTCGAAAGCTTAGTAAACATTGATTAATAACTTAAAGCTGCTCGCTCTCAGATTTTGGTAAAAAAATAAAGTTCTTCAAACTGTATGTAAATAACGTATTTTAGAACATATAGTCATATAAAAAGGCTCCAGTATAAATTCCTGCCACGTTTATCTCTAAATTTCAAAAAATACGCTACCAAATTCAAAAGCGTTGCAAACGCTTTTGAAATTTCAATATGAACATATAGTGTAGTGGTGCCGTGTAACCAACCTTTTCAATCGATTTCTGCAAATTCCTACCTAGATTTTTGCTTATTTTTTCTTTCTAGCTTTTAGTTTGATATTTATGAATAAGAATGTCAACTTTTTTCAAAAATATTTTTTTCAACGGTAACTGAGAGCGAGCAGCTTTAAGTTATGTAGAATACATTTCAAACTTATAAATCGTCTCTTGAACATCAGTTGTGTGTCCCTGTATCATATTCTGAATAACTCTTGCATCAGTAAAATTATAAAAGATAGAAGTACTGTTACAATGTTTTGGCAAGTTATCCTACATGTATGTCCAGTGTAGATCATGATCATCGTTTACAACAGACAAAAGTTATTTGACTTGCCTTCGCATAAAAGAAAACTTGACAAACTGTACATGTTAATACTACAGTCATAAATGTTACGTATATTTCCTTCGTATTGGGTACAATGACTGGACCTATGACTGGAAGAATGTTCTTCTATTGCTTTAAAAACCATATGTAAATCTTGCAAATATATTTTGCATTTCATCGTAAGTCATGTGAAGAAGAAACCTTTATACTTAAAGTCTTTAGGCAATTTCTCGTCAAATATCTATAGGTATGTCTTACAAACATAGTTATTGATAATCATATGTCTTCCCAGGATGCTAGTGGGTTATGTCCAGAAATATTTACATCATTGGAATATATTTAAAACAGTTGGTAAATTAATCTGAAATCCCTCTGGATTTTCAATTTTCAATTTCTAACCTAAGTCAAATATTCTGGTTGACATACGTACATGTATAAACATAAACGAAGAACCAAACACATAAAGTTTGTTTGATGGTTTATACTTTTTTATATTCGCTGATTTCGTTCTTAAAACAAGTTTGTTTGTATGTGACTAGGTCTATCTAACAGCAACTATTTATTGACCGATGTCTGTATCGTTTGCTTTCCATTACGTTGGTTATTCTTCTACAGAAGTATACGAATGTTTTTTATTTCTTTTCTTTTGACTTGATAATACACACTTATTCAAGATATGGATAAGCAGGGATATTTCTTGCAGTGTTTTACATTTTCGATGCACATTAAGCAGTGATGGTACTGCTTAGTACATACATTCACTTAGTACTATAAGGTACTGCACCAGTTTAACAAAGTTTCATTGTTTCAATTTGTTTACAGAATAATTTCATTTAATAAAACATACCATAACATATTGTGATTCAAAGGTACTATAGAAAAAGTATTTCTTTTTTACTTTTTAAATGCCCATATTTGTCATGCTTGCTTGTAGAGTACGTTGCACTTCTCCGTCGACTTTAAGTCCGTCTGTCAGTACAAAGAATTCATAGAATGTAATAGAAGAAAAACACGCTTACAATCTACTTCACCTGTAACTGATAGCAACAAGGAAAATTGAAAAACAAAAAAACCAGTAGTTCTTGAGTTTACTTTCACAACTGTAGCGTGCCGTTAAAGCTTGATACATAAAACGAACATTTGTAAAATAAACATATTTGTTCTACAATTTACTGAATCTCATTAAAACTGATTCGAACCAAGTTAATCTATACAATTAAAGTAGTGAAATATGTATTTGAAATCGAGTGCACTGTAACAGAGGAGAACATATTTATGATAGCGGTCTCTTTGTGTCAGCTCTATTACAAGAATGACTGCGCCTTCGTAGTGAAATAAGCAAAATTAGTCTTTAAAGCTGCTCGCTCTCAGATTTTGTTAAAAAAATTAAGTTCTTCAAACTGTATGAAAATAACGTATTTTAGAACATATATTCATATAAAAAGGCTCCAGTATAAATTCATGTCACGTATATCTCTAAATTAAAAAAAAAAACGCTACCAAAAGAAATTTCAATATAAACATATAGCGTTGCGGTGCCGTGTAACCGACATTTTCAATCGATTTCTGCAAATTCCTACCTAGATTTTTGCTTATATTTTGATTATAGCATTTAGTTTTATATTTATGTATAAGTATGTCAATTTAAAAAAAAATGTTTTTTTTTTCAACGGTAACTGAGAGCGAGCAGCTTTAATACACATATAGAGCGGTTAATTAATTTAATCCACGTGGTTTCACTTTAATAACGGATTTGTACCAGACTGACGAAGTTGAAGCTCATTAGATTTTACTGTTGCGTGCATCGCAGACTGTTTTTTACATTTGTGCGATTTTGGCGTTCCATACACTTTTAGATGACAGATATGTGCAGTGGAACTGTTTAATCCTGATTAGTCTGTGATTACCTTTCGTTCAGTATTACAATTTTTCATTGTCCATTTTGTTTTTTTTACAATCATTTATTGAATAAATTTTAGAATCAACCATATATGTGCTTGTTTCTTTCAACATCTTTAATTAACAGACACTTCGAAGTATAGCCATGCTTATTTTGTCTACTGTAATCGAATATACCGACGATGAAATATGTCAGTTGTAATTATGCCATTGACATGTATTAAAGGAAGTCTTCTTTCTGTGGAATTAGCTTACGTAACACAAAAGCATGAGCTCATGTTAAAACATGCACACCGTGTTTGAAAAATCATGGTATCGAGTTTAGTGATTAAAAGATATTATTACAAATGGAGAAATGCACAACAGTCTCTATGTCCTATATTATATAGATATCATATGGCAGCATGTTTGACATTGATATTGTCAACCCGAGAGCAGAATGTCACCCGAGGCGTAAGCCGAGGGTGACATTCGGTTTCGAGGCTTGACAATATCAATGTCACACATGCTGCCATATGATATTTATTTTATCATACCGAACAAAATTAAGTACATAAAAAAGTTTTAAAATGTTTTTAAAGCGATGACGTCATCATCGCTCTATAGTCAACAGTATTATATACCAGAAAATTCAGAAATTTACCTCTGACCAAAGTACAATATGATTTTCATGCCTCCGCGTCTGTAGTAAAAAGTTCCGTAAGTTTATACAAACCATTCCATAAAAACATATATGAGATGAAACAATACACATGTATATATGTACCTATCTCAATTCGAAACCTTGTTATGACCTAAGTTTTTGGTTTTAGTTGGATGGATTAAATTATTACGCCAGACATGTTTGCGGACAATGCGGTCGCTTATATCCAAGCCAAAGTTCTATCTAATTTAATTCAGATCTTTTCAATTAATAATTTCAGACCAGACTATATACATTGTACTTCAATAGTAAATATTCCTTTTGTTTGCCGACGGTGCACCGGGACTCGAAAACGAAAGTAGTTTAATTAACTCGGCCATCGGTTACACTGAATACTGGAATCAACTTTTTTACCGGAATCTACCAAAATCTATTTTCGATTACCGGAATCTTCATAGAACAAGCTTTCTATATACTTAATTTTATTAAAAACATATAAATATGATAGAATTTATGATATTTGACTCGTATGCAAAGTTTTAGGAAATAAAATTAAGCCAAAAATGACTTTGGGAGGTTTTTTTTTGTTTAATAGTTGAATATGTTACATTTAGTGTTCATAACATCTGCGAACCTGGAGGATCATAACTAAATTGAACGTGTACATTTTTTAAGAAATTAATCATTCTGCACGAAACAACCAGCGATCCACACATAATATTAAGAAAATACAATTAAGGAATACCCCGAGTATCAATATTACGTTAACCTATTATCAACAGTAGACCATATAACATTGACAATATAACACCGTTGAGCAGTCAGTACACGTGACTTTAACCCTGTAGTAGTCATTTCAAATCTTCATTAGCGTTGTGTGCACTGTGGTATCGTTTAGATTGTTTAGCGTCTCAGCCGACCCTGGGAGTTATCCTTTGGTGAAACAGATGATGCTGAAGAAATAGATGCATACAAGGGAATATGGGTGCATGTACCAGACTCTGGTGGTACTTTCATGCACCCAGCGTACAGCACAGATACACCATGTACATGCGAGACTTTTAATATTTTTTTCTTTGATTGTTTAATAGTCCTGGCCGACCCTGGGACTTCTTCTTGGGCCCCTGACTGGCGCAGGTTGAAGAGAGAGAGATGCAGATACAAGGGAGCCCACGTACCAGAACCTAGCTTTTTTAGGAATTGACACCTTGGTTCTTTTACATGCCCGTGTATATAGCACTGGAAAGTGTTTATGAAATTTCCAGTGCCCCGGCTTGGATTCAAACTGGGGACCTCCAGATTGGTAGTCCAGACCGTTAACCACTCGACCACCGCACCTAGACTACATGACCTCTGCGTTTTAAACCAGTTCATTTGTAGATAGGTGGGAAAAGGGCAGATCAGTGGTTCAGTGGTAACGCACTGGACCAATGTAATCCAGGGATCACAGGCTCAATCCCCAGCTCCTCCACTAACATAACTATTGGTTTTACATCTTCTTTTATTAGAATTAGACACAACTGCCACTGCTGATAACTGCTTGAAAGGGTGTTCAGTATGCTTTCAAACTCAAAGGTCATTGACTCTCCAGCCTAAATTTTCAAGGGTCAAAATAAAATGTTCAAGAGTCAAGGTGAGAATTTTAAGGGTCGAGCCATGGGTCATAGGGTTCCGGTCATATACTCTAGGCATGCATATCATATTTTTCTTTTTGTGTCCTGCAGCTTTGCAGTTGTATTTTATAATAATTCTTAAATTAGCTAGCTGTTCATCCCTTTCCTAGGATCCATCAGTTTAAAAGTACGTTGTTCCCCGTTTGTCACAGATTTTTGCGACTTCACATGTCCGTGATTTTCGTCGTTTTATAGCGATTTTAACAGTTTTAATTAAAGAAATTTCCCCAAAAGTAAGTTCAACTAATAAATAGCATTAACACTTTGTAATGCACCCCGATATTTATGAAGAGTAACAAAAATTACGTCCATAACAATTTGCAAAATAAAATTTCAACGTAAGTCAATAATTAAAATACGGATGCCAAAAACCAATGCTCGAATTATCATAAACCTCTTATTCGTTGCTCTTCCGATTAATATAAACTCACGACGATTTTCACAATTATCAGTGCAGGTCGAGTTTTAATAATTTTAAAATCATAATCACTAATTTCAGTAATATGACATGTGATTATCGGAAAAACAGGTATACATGAATTGTCTTTTGATCGCCGGCAATCTGTGAAATAAAATACACAGGCCGCTCATTAATCCGTGTTACAAACACCATCATAGAAATTCACCGAGGTCTATTATTTTCAGTTTTACGATTGTTTATTAATTAACACCTTTGATAACGACAGATTAGCTCCGCCTTCTTTCGTATATTAACCAACAGACGATAATCGATTTTTGACTGACAACGAAATTGCCGAGATTTGTAACGACGCTGCACTTACTTTCGCATGCTATCCAATAGACGACGATCGGTTTTTTATTGACACGGCGAAACTGCCGAGACTCATGGCGCATAGGAGAAAATTCCCTCAGGTCAAATATGACCAATTATAAGGTTCAGATAAAGTCTGTTTCCGTAACACGGAACGGATGACGAATAGCAAATAACCGCGACACCTCCCCCGCCCCCTCGAAATTTCTCCTCGGATTTGCATCGATCTCAAAAACGGTCCTGATGGTTCACAAATCCGCGGATATTTCACAGCCCTGTTCAGTATTTGGATGGATGACCCAATTAAGAGATGAGTCAATTAAGTTGGGTTTTTAAACAAATAATAACCTTAAAAACGTCACAGGATACAAAAAAAAACAACAAATATAAACATAAGCTAATGCAAACCTTTTGAATTGACTGCATAGGTCACTGAGGTGTTGGCATATACAATATAGTGACGCACCTTACTACTGGAGGAACCCGGATAAAACAGACGGCTACCTCAGTAACCGTCTCATATATACTGCCAAGGACAAGCTTTCTTAAATGTGTTATGCCAATACTAATTCAGCCATGCTTACATTACAATCTTTATTTATTTCTTAAGCATTTACTCTGTGATTAACATACCCCACAGTAATTGACCCCTGACTGGAAATAAAGTTTATTCTATTCTGATCTGTACTAGAACCCTGTCCTGCATAAAGAACCATGATCGGTATCAGGACTTGAACCCATGGCCCTCTGTCAAAGAGAGAATGTAGTTATTTCAAGGCAGCTTGACCACTGAGTGGGTAGCAATAGGTTTCTCAGATATGTAATAAAAGCATGCAGTTCATAATTTGGTAGGAAATTAGGGTTCAGTAAAACTTGTCTTAGTTATCAACGCACTTTAATGCTTAGAGAGCTATAAACTGTATTATCTGTTAAACTTCAAAAAGAAACATTCTTGACAACAGTTTACTGTATTCATGTACACATAGAAGGGTTCTTACATTTTTTAAGTTTTAGTTTTGTGAAAGTCTTTTCTAATTAATAACTAATGCTTACAATAAGCAAATACTGCATACAATTCAAGACACTGACTATTAGCATTATGTAAATTTTGAGTATGAAGTTTCCATTTCTCATGAAGCTAATTGGCAGTGTTACATGAAGTGTACATGTTAAGTTTTTCTATAATTAATTAATGTTTAAAAACGTCTTAATATTTGAATATCTGTGAGAAGATTTTGGGTCATGGCAATTTTCCAACTGTATTTGCTAAAATTATAAAACGTTTTGTTAAAAGAGGTTACGACCCAACTGTTTTGAGACACACCGCATGTTTGGTGTTCAACCCGTTTACAGTTGGACGCTATGCTTCCCTCTTTGATTGTGTCTGACGGAAGAGGGGGAGGACTCTGTGATGGGCAGTTTTTAAATCCCACTGGGACGAAACTGTTTTGATTTCTGTCCTCTGGCCTGTTTCGTCGGGCCCTTAAGGGTGTTTCTCTTGGTGCTCTGCCTTCTGCAAAGGCATCGAGTACATACGTTTTTTGGTTCTCAAGGTTTGCTTTTTATATATTTATACACGAGCATTTTTGTGTTTTACATACCATACCTTTTGTTTCCATTGCGTGTGTTAGAGATTCACCTAGCAGGGATTACTTTTATTTACACTGTCCTGTGACTTTGGAACATGGTGGGGGTAAGAGTGAGGTTGGGTGCGCACCATAAACCGGTTTAAGCTCCCCAGTGGTGTTTTTGCCACTGACCGTTCCAAGGCGGTGCCCCACTGTGTTCCTTTAATTGTTCGTTTTGTCCTCGTGTGTTTGCTTTGTATGCTAGTGTGTGTTGGTAGTGTATGTTTGTGTGTGTACATGATTGTGTGTGTGTGTCGTGTGTGTGTGCGTGTGTGTGTGTGTGTGTGTGTGTTGGTGGTGTGCACTTCTGGGTGCTGTGGGGCTCGTTTTGGGGAGGCTGCGTTTTTGGTACGTGGCATTCCCTGTTTGATATTATTTTTGTTTTTTTGTTTGTATGTCTGAAGTTGGTATTTCCACTTACTATTAACCTGTGGCAAATTGAAAATCATGAAATTTCGCATAAAGTGTACTAGCTGTATAATTAAGATTACATGTATATTAAACATGCTCATAAAAGTAAAAATCTGAAAAAGCAACTGTCTCAATGCATGATTTCCTGGTAAAATGTGTCAATAAAAATTGAGAATTTTTTAGCTACACTGAGAAGCTTTTCAATATCATAAGTTATGTACAAATTAATATAGACTAATTTTAAATAAGATGATATTCATTCTTATTAATGTCTTACCTAGCTTGTATGGCTCAAAAAATGTGTTGCATAATTTGGTTTCCTGTTAAATGCAGGTGCCAGATAAGTACAGGTTCTAGGTCTGTATTTATTACAAGAACAAGCAATTTTATTGCAAGGGAGCGTCAGTAAACCGCAGCAGTAAGTTTATTATCTCCCCACAAACAAAATTTGGGGGCATAAAGGAGTCGGCTGGTCAGTCAGTCTGTCGGTCAGTCAGTTTGTATATTGATCAGTCGGTCTGACGGCTGATTTTATGCCAGCTCCATAATGTCCTCAACCCCTTGAAATTTGGGTTGGCTTAAGATCACACTTTTAATAGGGGTCATTGGTTTTTAGTGTCCCCTCAATTTGAAGGATTTCCATGTACATTTGGTCACATGTTTAACTCATCAAGAATTTAAAGCATGTTCCAACATATTTTGGTCATTTTAACGGTTCACCGAACCATTGTTTCTGGGAAGAACCAGTACTAGACTCCTATTCTCTGTAAGAAACTGTCAAATTTCTCTCATAAAGAGACATGGCTTGAAGCAGAGCTCAAACCCATAACCATCAATCTATGCATGAGAGGTTACAGTGATTTCAAGTCATCAACTCTAAGTTAACCACTTGACCACGGAGGCAGACTTCAGTGATAGCTCCACATGTACTTTGTTCCTGTTATATGAACCCATAACTGCTTACAGTTTGTCGTACCTACAAACAGTATTTGTTTTGAAATTAATAGAGAATTAGGATATGGCTAGATTCTCATTGATGAAAAATCTAGAGAATTGTGCTATAATTTTACAAAATGACAAGCTACTGTGCTAGACGACTAGAGAACGGTGTATGTGCTTTAACTACCTCTCATGCTGTTCAAAGTCATCGCTCTACCAGTACTTTCAGTGCTTTGATTAATTTATTTAATTAAACAAGTTTAACAAGGTATAAGCAGTCTTTTGTGTACACATTGAATAGTGACGTCACTGCTGTATGTGTATAAGGGAGGCAATCACGTCATGATTTAGCTAAAATATGAAGCAGTTATTTGCCCTTATATGACATTCAAAATATCACTGCGGTCACATGACCCGACAGTCAATTTTCGCTTGGTCACGTGTCAAAAAGGTTGAAAATGTTTCTGATAGTCAAAATATCTCTTTTACGGGTAATGGGATTTTACCATTGTAAACAAACGTGAGGTATAATAAACATGTATATTTCAAACGAATCGTATAATACCACTCGCTGATATTTACCTCCCTTGAAGTAAGGTGCACTGGTTTTTCGCTCTGTGTATTTGATGGAAATAAAATGGATTAAAGCATAATTTCGGACTTTAAGTGGATAGATATTGGACTTTATGTTGACGGTTAGTGCTTTATTGCCAAAAACATCATTAAAAATGAAAAAAGAAGCTTGTAATATGTAAATTTGAAAATAGAAGAGATCATAGGGCGGCGCCATTTTATTGAACATTATAAAATCCTTTGTCCGTCCAGATAAAGTTGAAAAACTAGAACATCTATACGGTGGTAAAATAAAAAAAAATACTGACCACTTCTGGAAAAATGGCAGAGAAGAACAATTTGGATGATTCTTTGACTTTAAGTTCCAAAAAAAGAGGTCGAAATACATTAAGCAGTAATAGTGAGCTTGATATAAGTACAAGCACACCTCCTAATAAGAAGAAAACGGGAACAGATAACATAGTAGATATACGAAGTGAACTGGCAATGATCAATAATAAATTGTCTCAGATGATCATGAAGGATGACGGCGAATTAAGGCTTATGATACGTGACATGATTCAGCAAATGAAAGAAGATCTGCTCAAATCAGTCGAAAAGAAATAGATGTTCTTGAAGGAAAGCTATTCGTAAAAGAACTTGAAAATGATAAACTGCGGTCTGAAGTACAACACCTAAACAAAAGATTTGACAACCAAAAAGAAGAAAATAATCAGTTACGTGATACAATCGAAAATTACAGTGAACAAGACTCAGAATACATGAATGATTTAGAACAATATAGTAG
Source organism: Saxidomus purpurata (assembly GCA_022818135.1). Lineage (NCBI taxonomy): Eukaryota > Metazoa > Mollusca > Bivalvia > Venerida > Veneridae > Saxidomus > Saxidomus purpurata. The sequence continues at coordinate 1,980,778 of JAFMSR010000004.1, forward strand.
ATCGAATAATATAAGAATCAACGGTCTTGTAGAAAATGGAACTGAAAACGCATATCAGACAACACAAGTAGTGATAGATAAATTAAATGAGTTCATTCCAAAGCTGCAACTTACAGCGTACGATATTGATATAGCACATAGGCTGGGTCCGAAAAAACAGAAGAAAAGAAGGCAGGTCATAGTTAAATTTATATCACGGTTTTCGAAGAACATGGTGATGAACAATCTGAGAAATTTTAAAGGTAGCCAGCTGTTCATAACAGAAGACCTAACCAACGTCAACCAGCAAGCATTCCTTTGCGTAAAAAGTAAGATGCCGGATGAGGTTCAATCAGTATGGACCAAAAAAGGAAGAATATTCTATGAAAACAAAGAAGGGAATAAACACCAAGTAAAATACAGGGAATATGAAACCTGGTTTAACCTACCGTGGCCAAAAAGTGATGAAATTAAAGACAAATAGATAAATATAGAAACATTTTTATGATGGGCAAGAATACAAATATACTTGTGTCAAACTATTAAAAGTGATATGTAGATTATATCTGAAACTTGGTGTAACACCTGAATGATCTAAATAAGTAACAGTGTTTTGATTATATACACAGACATTGTAAATACTTCGTTGTAAAAACGGTTCAAAATGTTCTCAGTTTTTATAACATACTGAATACAATCATATATTGTAACGGTAAAAATGAAAGTCACTTGCAATGTTCCGTTTTTTTGTACTTCTCCGGTATTTTGAAAACAAAATACTTTTTGGTGTTGTTAAAAATGTATTAAATTAAATGTTTCTCAATCATTTTAAACTAAGAATTAGAAATAATACCGACAAACAATAAGTATATGTACTCTTATTTCGAATACTGTTTTGTGGCTTCTGTGTATTTGTTTTTCTCTAATTAATAAGACAACATATAAACGTATAAATTGTTTTTGAACTGAGCGCTGTGCAAATATTTGCACAAGTGATAAGTTAAACAATATGTTTTTTTCTTTGTTGAACATTTCTTGTACCCTAAATGTTTCAAACAAATAATGGTGAGAAAATGAGTTCGCACATGTATATTATCAGATACATATATATTATGGATTTTCCTTCTGACTGACATGCAATATGAATATTATTATCTGATTGTTTGCTTGTTTATACATTTTCATTTTTGAACATACGCAGAGATATGTATGTTTTTCTAATACATGTATACCCATAAATAATTGTGGTCTTAAATCGACTAATACACATGTGTTTATGTAAATTTTACTCTTTTTGCCGAAAAAGTATACACACAACTTGGGATAAAATATTTAAAAAAATATTTTTAAGATTGTAAAAGCTATTAGAAGCAAATTAAGAAACAAAATTAAATATATTAGTTTCAACATCTTTATAAATTAACTCGTACTTATCACAAAATGTTATGTAAAACACATTTCTTATCTTACGGAAATTATTTGGATATTATACTAACGCCAATTTGATCTCTTTAAGTAACACCTTTTTAAGATAGATATGATACTCTTTTCAGAAAAATATCGTCTCCAGTCGCAACTTACCTTTAGATTTACTCTTAAATATTTTTATGGATAGTATTTCAATATGCACTTACAATGTACGAGGTTTAGCTAATGTTAAAAAAAGGCAACAAATTTTTCAATGGTTAGAAAAAAAAAGTATTCTATTTGTTTGCTTCAAGAAACGCATTCCACACATGACTTAGTAGATAGATGGAAACAAGAATGGAAAGGGGATTGTTTTTTCAGTGGCAACAAAGGAAACAAGGCGGGAGTAGCAATTTTATTCAATAAATCAGTGCCAAAAAATAATACAACTTATAAAGAAATAATTAGTGGGAGACTAATTTCGGTCGAATTTACTTATAATGAAAAGAATATAACTATTTATAATGTATATGGTCCAAATGAAGATAATACAACCATATTCCGAGATTTAGAAGATGAACTATTAAAAGAATGTAACACTAGCGTAATAATCGGAGGAGATTTTAATACAATTATAAATACAAAACTAGACAAAAAGAATGGTAGGGATGATACGCATATACGTTGTAGAAAAATAATTGAGCAGATTATAGAATCCGCAAATCTGGTGGACATTTGGCGATACAAAAATCCTATGCAGTTGCAATTTACGTGGCATTCAAATACAAAACCTAAAATATACAGCAGGTTAGATTACTTTTTGGTATCTGCAAAATTACGTCTGGTTATAAAACTGACCATTCGATCGTAAATTTAAACATTAATTTAATCGATATCAAAAGAGGACCAGGGTATTTTAAAATAAACAATAGTTTATTACAAGACGAAGACTATAAAAAAGTATAAGAACATGTATAAATGAAACAATTGAAATAAACAAAGAATGCAACCCAAACACACTATGGGAAGTAATCAAAGGAAGTATCAGAAATGAAACAATACAATATGCATCAAAAAAGGAAAAAAGACGAAATTGAAAAAGAAAATGAATTAATTAAAGAAATATATAATTTGGAAACTAAAATTATGAATAATAGTGGTGTAGACGATACAGAAACTCTATTGGAAATAAAAAGACAAGAACTTGAAAAGATATATAACTCAAAAATTGATGGATTTTTAATTCGTAGTAAGGCAATCAATATTGAGAGAAACAAAAAAATAGCAAATACTTTGCAAATTTAGAAAAACGAAATGCTGAAAGAAAAACTATCTACAAACTCAAAATTGGTGAAAAAGACGTGACTGATCAGGACCAAATCTTAATGGAACAAAAAAGATTTTACGCAACTCTTTACTCAAAAAAGCCGGACTTGGAATCCAAATATGATTTCTTTAATTTACATTTGAATAAGATAGATGAGAATCAGAAATCTTTATGCGAAGGTATATTAACAGAACACGAATGCTTCGAAGCCCTAAATGAAATGAAAAACAATAAAAGTCCAGGCTCAGATGGCATAACAAGCGAATTTTATAAGGTTTTCTGGGAAAATATAAAACAATATTATATTGCGTCTTTAAATTACTCATATACAAATAATCATTTAACCGAATTACAGAAGCAGGGAATAATTACGTTGCTTCCAAAAGAAGGAAAAGATACACTTGTCCTATCAAATTGGCGTCCAATCAGTCTACTAAATGTGGATTATAAGATGGCTACAAAGGCAATTGCTAATCGATTGAAAAAAGTAATAAATGCTGTTATAAATCCAGCACAAACAGGGTTTCTGAAAAATAGGTACATTGGCGAAAATGTCAGACTTATATTTGAAACAATACAATTCTTAAATGACAACAAAACACCAGGGCTTCTTATATTTGCTGATTTTGAAAAAGCATTTGACAGCCTCAGTCATTCTTTTGTTTTCAAATGTTTAGAGAACTTTAATTTTGGACAGTCTTTTATAAACTGGATAAAGCTGTTTTACAACGATATAAATAGCGTAGTCATAAATAACGGTCATCTGACCGAACAATTTCCCATAAAGCGTGGTTTAAGACAAGGTTGTCCACTTTCATCTCTGCTGTTCATTTTGTGTATTGAACCTCTCGCAAACTATATAGAAATTGATAAACAAATAAAAGGTATTACAATACATGGACAAGAAATTAAACAAACACTTTTTGCAGATGATGCAACTTTTCTGAATAATGGAGAAGAAACATCGTTTAATGAATTAGTCAGTGTTATTACAAATTTCGGAAATATAGCAGGTTTACAATTAAACTATCACAAAACCACAGTATTGCGTGTTGGATCGCTGAACCATACAAACATTAAATTAAGCCCAAAAAATAAATTTATTTGGACCTCTGAATCAGCGAAAACTTTAGGCATGGTATTCACAAACAATCCTGAAACAAATCAAAAAGTTAACTTGGAACCTAAACTAAATAGTTTTAAAAATTGTTTAAAACAATGGGAACACAGAAAACTAACTCTCCTAGGAAAGATCACTGTTATAAAAACATTTGCAATACCAAAGCTAATATATCCTTTAACTGTACTACCAAATCCTGATTTAAACACAATAAAAGATATTGTAAAAGTTATGTATAATTTTATATGGGATAAAAAACCAGAGAAGGTCAAAAGGGAAGTTTTGCAGCTGAGTTATGAACAAGGTGGGATAAAAATGATAGACCTAAATAAATTTTTAAATGCAATCAAGGCGTGTTGGGTTAAAAAATTCTGTGAAAATGAATCAAGTAAACTATGGAGTATATTTTACAGAGATATATTAGATAAAGTAGGTGGCACTTTTGTATTTCAATGTAATTTAGCTGAAAATGATGTAAAAAGTATATGTAAAGAAAACAAATTTCTAAGTGACATTCTAATAGCATGGACAAAAATAAATCAAACAAATTCTTTGGAACAGTTAGGTAAACAGATCATATGGAATAATTCAAATATAAAAAAAGACAAAAATACGTTCTACTTTAAGAAATGGCATGAAAAAGGAATAACAAATATAGAACACTTTTTTGACTACAGAAAAAATACTTTTTACTGCTTTGAAGAGGTTAAGCGTATATATGAACTAGAAAACAGTGACTTTCTAATGTACTACCAACTCATTAGTAGTATTCCAAGAAGATTAAAAGAAATGTTGAAAACAGAAGGCATAATATATGATATTAAACCGAAGTTATTGTATGCACTAAAACAATCGAAAACGCCAAACAAATTATTGTACACAAAACAGTTCAACGTTAACTCAAACTCAATGTCACTGAAATCGGAAATAAAATGGGAAAAAACTCTAAATAACATCGACATTAACTGGAAAAGAGTATACTCTCAGACCTTTAAAGCAACAATTGACACAAAAATGAGAAATTTCCAGTATAAATATATCATGCGAATTTTACCCACAAACACGACCTTGTTAAAAATGAACATAGCTAACACAAATATATGCGACTTCTGTAATATGCATCCTGAAAGTCAAGAACATTTATTTTGGACATGTACTTATGCTCAAATTTTATGGAATAGATTAAGTGAGTTTTTACAAAGACATAACTTTGTTATTCATTTCAATTTAGAAAACATAAGCTTTGGAATATTACAAAATAACATGAAAACTAATGTTGTAAACTTTCTTATCATTTTGATGAAGTCTTTTATTTTTCAAATGAAATACAGAAAAAAGTTACCACATTTTGACATTTACATTAATTATCTGAAAAACAGAATCAGGATAGAAAAAGAAATAGCTGAAATGAATGGCAAAATTCAATATCATAATTTAAAATGGGGAACTCTTAATATTTTCTAAGTTTTTACACAACAAAACCTCGTACCTTGTTGTATACGATGAATATTATATATGTTTGTATAAGACTGAATAACAGAAAGAACAAACCTGCACTGGAGACGACACACAAATCATATTTCCTCTTTTCTTTATCTTTTTTAATGCATTTTGAATTAAATTACAATACTGTTTTGAAGTGTTAAGCGTGAATCAGCATATTTACCAAGGGATTTTAACATCAGATATTGTTTTTGTATGAAAATAAGTATATGTATATCTCATAAATCATATATGTTGAAATAAATGATAAAAAAAAATAATACCACTCGCAAGTGTTTCAATCTAGTACATTTGACAGAGTGCCCTCAGAAATTCCGAGAATAGTGATGGTAATATTCTCGATTCATCCACTTTATAATGAAAACGCACAGGTTGTACACCTTTTGGCTGTTCATTCCATTTGCTGAGTCTGCCATGCTTGCCCTTGGCACCCGTTCTTTCGTCAAACTGATGATTCCTGTTCATGCAAATGTTTACAGAATATATGTCGAATCGGATATATTTCGATATTTATTTTCACATAAACAATCAGTCATTATGTAGGCGAACAATGGTCCTAGTCTGAAGGTTTGATTACCAATTTGCCAGATACAGTGAACATGATACAAACGTGTTCATCATAGGACTGACTGTATTAAACTAGGCAACGATGAAAATATGAAGAATTAATTGAATGTTAAAAGTAATGAAAGATCGTATACCATACATAGGGACCATCATGTATGTCCTATACAATGAGCTTTGATAAAATTAATTCTTTAATGCAATTTGTATATTGTTTATCGTCTGGTCTTTGGAGGGAGTTGCATTTGGCATGCTTTAATAAAAATATATCTATATGTGTCCACAAAGTCTTAAGCGAAAGTTTTATGTAATATGTGAAGCCGCTAACAATAGTGCAGATCATAACATGTCGCATAGGTAACCCCAATTATTACAACTGTTCTCATTCCCGTCTATGCGAAAGAAGAAACTCGTGGAAGAATAAAACACGTGATATAAACAGCGATATACAAAATACATTATGAACAAAACTGAAGTCTCGCACACCTGCATGTTTCGTTCGTGAATGTATGCTTGTGATTAGCAGCTATTAGTGTCAAATGATAACGTTAACTTTAATTCGAGTTTATCACAGTAGTGGTAATTTTTCACCTCCTCCCTGAACGGGGTCTGTATTCCCAATTCACACCACGTACGTAGGTATTATGCGACAATATTGAACTGGCACTCATGAATATTTCGTATGTGGTCGGTAATCTTTGGATAAAAATATAACAAGCGCTTGATATAAAATATCAATTTCGTACTGTACCAGATAACGCATTCCGCAATGGTGTAGTGGATCAGGCATTTGATTAACAATCAAGCGTATGCAGGTTCGAGTCTTGCTTGTTTTTGTTTAACTTTTTAAAATCGTTTCGTTGCATTAAATGTATCCACTATTGTCTTTGTTCAGCACGGGGTTTCAAGATTTTATAATGACTATTTGAGCATTCTTTCTCCGTCGTCCTGCATACATTTGTACAGTGGTATAGAACTGAAAATGCCGACGAGCAAATCATCTTGAGAAACAGATACACTCTAAAGATAAGATTGCCTCGGCTAATATATCGAAGGATTTCGAAGATAACCCAGGGACAGACGGAAAAACATTCATTCAACGGACGATGTAATTTTATATAATTCCTGAAATGCCATGAATATCAATAATAAGTATTTATACATAAAAAATAAAAACACAGAAAACAAAGCAAAGTTAACCAACAATCATAGAATATAATTATAAAAGCGAAAATGGTGCATAAGACTGTGTCACAAATTAAATAAAAATAGCTATACTCTTATAAAAATCAAAATTTTATGTGCAGGATTCAAACCCGTGGAACCTTGCATACCAGTTAGGCATCTTACCACTACGCCACTGTCTCTGCGCTGTGGACATCAGTCGGTGAAATGTATTTGTTCCATATGATATTCAATTGAAACAACGAAAACATACCCGAACGAACCCGATGAATAAAATTCGCTATTTGTGCGCGTTTCATGTTTATATTATGGTTGATTCATGAATGAATTTGTAACGGGCACCAATGTGAAAGGTTAAATATATGCTACAATACTTTAGTAATAGTTTTCTGCTTTGAAATGTTATAAAAGCAATTTTTTTACAATTGATTTATGATGAATTGTCGGCATCATTGTTAATAACGACTTTAATAAGTCAACTGCTATATTGAAATAAAAACATGGCCGTCTTTTGATACGTTACTTTCTTTTGCACCTTAAGACTGCGCGACTTCTTTTACAAAAAACTCTCTCTCTCTTTTCTCCAACAACCCGGTAACTTTCAACGCCAGCAATTATAAAGTAAGGTAGCTAATAGCCACTGCCACGTGACTGTCGGCCTATCTAAATTAAATTTAAATGAAAGGGACGCTTCCTATAACTGGTGTCAATTCAATTCAATTCAATATACTTTATTTGACGACAGTTACACAATAAACAATTACAAAATCATTTATCCCACTTGTGGCCGTCAACAATATGATGAAAGAATACATTTACACAAAATCAAGCATATTAAACACATTTAATTAAAGATATATACAATGTACATTTCAAACTGTTAAAGAAGAATGAACGCTGTGAGCGAGTTGAGATAGTTGCTTTAGTGTTTGTGAAACATAAATAATATAATATTTGCATGTATTATTACTTATAGGGACATATCCTATAACTGATGCCGAACTAATTACCTCCAAAACATAGGTTCTTCTTTGAAATTGTATCTATTTATCATTTTACGTTCATTGAACAAATAATGTATGTTTCGAGAATATAATCTGCTAGATATAGGGAGTGCCACTTTAACTGGCCCAACTAATTGTGCGCCAGGGCTTTTTGCTATATACGATGACCGCCCTTCATCTATGTAATATCAGTTTGTAAAATCGGTCGGTCTTGCAGTCTAATTATTGAGGCTAATTACTTAACATACAAGCTAAACATTCCAGTCGGTATCGGTCAAATCAGCGTTTATAAATGCGTTGCAGTACCGTAAACTATTCGATACTCTGTGTGAAATTGTTGTTGTGCAATAAATGGGTGGAAAGCGATTTATTACAAAAGGCCTCTATTAAATATTCGTGCTGAAATGGGGCATTTTTCGATATACATGTATGATGTTTTTTTAAAAGTTATATCTATTCAGTGAACACATTTCTTATGTTAAGATAATATAATCTGCTAGATGTAGGGAGTGCCTTTTTAAGTATATAAATAGTACAACTTATAATACCAATGGGATTTATGTCTTTACGACATACGCCAGTTTCAGTTTACGGCAAAAATTGTGACCATCTAACATCCTGAAGTACTATTTTCAGCACAGATGTATTAAGCTCGCTGTTGGTAACATTTCACCCCCAATGAAATGACAAGTAGAATGTATAATTATGAAATGTTATGTACTTAAATGTCCCCTTTTCGGCGATGAGCGTAATCGATATATTCCTTGGTACTAAATTCAGCGAGTTCTGAAAAAATCCTCGTAAATCTTGCCTTGTTTGTCCGTGCCATTATTAACACATTTAACAATATCTGATTTCAAGTATCATCTAATAGTATAAAGATACGATCACGAATATTCGTATCCGTACTCGTAGTCGTACCAATATTCGTACTCGTGTATAAAAATACATGGAATTTACCTCTATTCTTAGGTGCACGCTGATTGTAATCCTTTTACGTTGTACATGTAATCCATTATTTGCCGAATATTGTCACATATTATTTATATAGTTAATATTGAATGTTATCCACATTATAAGAATCTTTCACTGGTTGCACGTGCAGATGGGAATATCTGGCTCGAGGGTAACTGTTTTTGGCGGTAACGAGGCTCTACCGAATTACCGCCAAAACAGTTACACGAGAGCCGGATATTCTCATCTGCACGTGTAGCCAGTGATAGATTCTTTTTCTTGCATACCATATTCGATTAATAGTAGCAGAAATAAAATAAAAGTAATGACTTATATTTACGTGCTATTTTCTTGTAGTAATGTATAAATTTACACATTCATTCATATAAGTAGTTCGTTCTGACGTCATTAAGTCGTATGAGTTTTTCCAGCACTGGTAAAAACTGCAGATATCCCGATCTGGTATGCAAGAAATACAACTGATGACACATTTTATGAAATATTTCATTCACAATTATCCTAAACAACATTGTTCTCGTGTAAAGTGTGCACCGAGCTCGTTGCAATTTATCAATGACCAATTTGTTATCTATCTTTAGTATTTCTAAGGAGGCACTCAACAGTTTTGCGCCCTCGTTTCCAATTGGCCCTGGTCAAATTTCTGTAGAAAGGGTACTGTTGAGAGTTAAGGGTGCAGTATGTGTAGAGAATGATTAATATTGCTATAGTTCTCTTTTGACTGTCTTGAATGAATGTTGAAATATAATCTGAAATACACATGCATGAGAATAGAAGTATGTGATTTTTCACTAGTCTACAGTAAGCAGTGGCATACAAACAACTGTTAATAGCAAAGAAAACGTTTGTCTGTCCACCAATACGAGTGGATGTGTTTCCTATATAAACATACAGTAAACACCGTATGTAACGACTCCGAATAAAGCGGAACTCCGGATATAAGGAACAGTTTTTCTCTGCCCGAAGATTTTGTCTTTCTTTATTTTATATGACATGATATATGGATGTAACAAACAAAGGAACAAATTTAAATGGTCCCAAGGACTTCGTAATAAATGGAGTTTACTGTATAGAGAATAGGTTGTATTTCTTAATCTAACACGATCCGCAATTTTTCGTAAACAGATATAAAGGAGAAGAAGCTATACATTATTTTACGATAAAATACATCAGGATTTCCACGGGCAACACGTGCGGTAAACGACGCATGCGTCCAATCGCATTCCGTGCTTGTAAGTTAAAATGGAATAACATACCTCACGTGCTTTTCCCTATATAAAATTCCCATACCGCATCGGTGAACAAAAAATGATGTTACCCATGTAACATCATGATGTTACACCCCTGTAAGTCTAAAAATAGATTATTGGGTTCCCAATAAAATTTCCTCTCAAAAAATGATGTTACCTATGTAACATCATGATGTTACACCCCTGTAAGTCTAAAAATAGATTATTTGGTTCCCAATAAAATTTCCTCTTGTCAATTTCTTAATTCGTAGTTTTTAGGTATAATTAAATAAATATCACATGCACTTGATGGTGATAGCATGTGATATTTATATAATGGTACGCGTTGAACATAGTTCGGAGTATTTTTCAAAGACAATTTCGTGTTAGAATCGAAATAATAAATGCCTCCATGTATTTATTGTGGAATAAAATACAGCCAGTCGTTCATGATTTAATTACTACACATCCGATTTCCTGACTGCATTTAACGATAAAATTGGCCATAGCCGTACACCACATGACCAGATCTGAGTGGAGTTGAGTTGAGTTGAGTTGAACAATTTTGGAATTGAAAAATACTCTTTAGGGCACCTTACAACTGGATAAAACCCCATGAAAAAGGTCAATAAACACTCTTTGCGTTTTCACTGAGTGTTTCATGAATGAAATTATTTCCGTTTCAAACTTGACAAATTGTCGTCTGCTATATTTGTCGTCTGCTTGAGTACTTTTTGTTCTGACGTTGGAATGTTGGATCTTAGTACTGTGGTATATAGGTCAGGGGGTGGCTTATTTGCGCCATTCGAGACGTTTAAATTGGCAGCATAAGTACATACAAGTTACTGAAAATGTCTGAGAATGCATTTGTGGGTGATACCTTTTCTTTCGTTTAGATCTATTTTAAGTTTCGTGTCTTCGATGCCTTGTGATCAACTTCAAGAAGAACTTGAGTATATCTATCAACATACTAGTATAATTATGTTGTTACCTTCCAACTAATGTTAATTATGAGTGTATGAAATTTTTAATGGTATACATCAGTTGGTTGAAGGAAATCTTCTCCTCACTTAATCAATGCAACGTCTATGTCAAAAACAGTTTATGATATTCAACAAATACTAAATGCCAAATTCCTAGGATTTAACTTAGTTTATACAGACATAAATGAAATTTACCAGATGGTACAAAGTATATTCGCTCGTAAAGGCTCAAAGTTGTATGAATCATTGAAATTTCCTATTTCTCCATTTTCTTGACCACTCACTTTGTTTCATGTACTTTCATTTCCAGTTCCAGTAAATGACTCTACAAATCATGCTACTCACTCAGTTTAATTTACTTAAATTATTTGCAATAACTTCGGATATGCAGTTTGATACCATTCTTAATCAAGAGAAACTTGCTGATTGTGTGAAGCGACTTTTCTTTGTATCAATGCTTGGACAGCAGGTGATGGTTATACAAGACTCAATAAACTCAAAATATTTGAGCCCATTAAAAATTCTTTATTGTCCGAACAAATTAACCTAATCCTGACCTTTATGCATGAATATATTATTCAGTGATTGTGCTAAATAAATTAACTTTCGTGAGCATATCGTGCATTAGCGGTACTTTTCGTTTCAATTACGGACACTCTTTAGCTTTAGACTCGCCGGTTTACAATTGTTTTGTACTGTAAATAAACTACAACTAGAGATGCATTGACCGTCGTAGCTAAATGGTTAGAATGCAGAATTCTAGACTAGAAGTACACAGGTTCGAATCACATAAATTTATTTACTTCTTTTCTTCATCTGGATCTAGTTAGTATCTACAATCGAACACGGAATGGCCGAGCATTACTTGATTTGTGTTTCTTTTTTTAAAACTATATATAATGCTATTCCTTAAATATATAAAGTTCAGAAGACTTAAAGTGGAATTATGCGCATTTTTTTCAAGTAAACATCCAGCTGAAAATGGTGTGTGTACAAAATCGTAGAGGAAATAATAGCTTTTAACCCAATACACCAAACTCTTCACGCTACCAGTATGAAATAATAACTTTCCAAATATTGATTTTCTTATTTGACTGGGAGAGTCAATTTAAGAAAAGAACAACTGCATGCAGGAGTTGCTTCCCTTCCACTGCCGAAATCTCTACAAACATCATTTTATGAGTCCGATTTTTTTATATCTAAAGCACCAACTTCAAATACTAATGCGGCATAATCATTAATTTAACACATTTAAATGAACAGCAACCAAAAATTGCTTTTATAAAACTGTCACCAAAATACACTATATGCAGTAAGATGCGCATAATGTCACTTTAATGGACTAAACATTGAAAAACTAATTGCACTGGCGTTGGCAGGACTCGAACCCAAATCAAAGTCAAAAGTCAAAAACTCAAGTTCGATACCAACTGACCTACAGCAAGATCCATATTATTCTTCGACCTGAACGAAATTTATCAATTATTCTATATGTATTATCGTGTGTTTATTCGTGAAATGGCAACCGAAGATATATATAGATATTAAATCGACCGTGAAAGTATGCTAATAGAGGTCAGGAGGATCAGGTTCATTTGTCCGAGTAATACTTATTTTCGATGAAGCGTTTCTTTTTGACGTCAGTGTATATTGCACAACTGCTACAGCAGGCTTCTGTCTAGTTTTGTTGATTGTGTTTTTCTTAAACTGAGAAGACTTCTTATAGTAGTGGCTATTTTACAGAAAACTTAACATGTGACTGCAAACACTGCGCCATCATTTATTTATAAACGTAAAACACCAGTTACAACCGAAAAACCAAACTTTCTGGAAAATCTTGACTTAACGCTTGATCGCTATATTTTAGCAGTATCTGTTTGTAAATTTGTATTTGTAACTCTTGTTATGATATATCTGATCAAAAGGCTTCATAAACAAACTACACTTGTGCTTGAAATAACTAACGGCAAAAACTGTTTACGGGTGGCTTTACAAGTTCTATCTTTGTGTCCTACCTACTGTGAAGCTCAGACCCCACAGAACATTAATACTCTCTCTATCCGTGGTCTGTGGAGTTCCCTCCTCGTATTTGATTGGGACCATTGCGTTTTAAAAATAAATTGACTGATAACACCTTGATTATAAAATATCAACATAAAGTTTCTGTGTTCCAGTCTAGAAAAATGAGAAGAAATCTAAGTACTACATATTGTGTTTACTTCTACATTCAACAGGACAACTTATTAGTTCCTATAAGCAATGCATTGCCTTAGAATGAGAATTAGATGCACCAATCATCTGCAAACACCATTTAATAGTGTTTGCCATTAAACAACTTGCATGCCTTTATTTTTGTTAATATGTTCAACAATCATGCAACTATATATTATGTGTGTTTTGTATTATTTCACTTTGTTTATGTTTTATGTGTTCCTTTTGCTTGTGATAATTCATAGCTTTGGATATAAAGATATTACTTATTTCCTAGATGGAACAAATGGTTCTTCTTTATAGCTTTTATCCGAACATCAGTAAAATCAATGTCACAATAAAACATTAGTAGAAAACAGTACATAAGGTTTTGATTCACTCACAACCTTTTATAAGTTCAGAGTTAAGTATTCTCGCTGGTTTATGTCTCCATGTTCATAGGAATAAAGTAAATTTTGAGGGGGAGATGGTGTTATTCCGGAAAATTCTAGTAATATTCCTATATTTTATTAGTCATTTATTATTAGTTATTATATTTCATTCCGCATTATTTTACATTTTTTGTATCTTTTAAAATTCGCACAGTTTAGTGAAAATAATCTTTTTAAAAGCTATTTCTTTCACTAAGTAGACTCAAAATGTTTACATATGCAGCTAAGTAGGGTATCTATTAACACTTATCTATGTTTCAGAACAGAACAGAACAGAAATTTATTACAGTTCTGGTCTGTTCTGTTCTGGCTTCTCTGGTACAAAAAATAAGGATTTTCACAGTTTCTTCAACCCTTGAAGCAGGATTTGCCATCTCCACCTCTTTTAAAATGCTTCAAGATTCTGCTTTTGGATTGGTCAAAATATGGTGACCAATGACCAGCGGGGTGAAACCTTAAAAGATCCCTTTTCCAGCAAGCATACATCATTCTGCTAAACTTTGTAGTGAAAACGTGAGTTATTAAAATCGCTGGAAAAGAGAATCTGATCTTTTTATTTTCTTCACAGACAAATTCCCCATTCAAAAATAAAGTAACGGCGACCAAATCGCAGCGGAACAATAGAGCAACTATCAATACGAACTTAATAAAGTATGTCCCTTCAATATAAGCCAGTTATTACTGTAGGATAGACGGCGTATACATGTTTACATATACATGTTTACATAAACATCTTTTCGAGGAAAATTATCTAAATGCAGTCTATCTTTAGATCGGCGATCACGTGATCACACCAACTTCAGGGAGATGATATTTTTAAGGATTTCTGAAAGATAATTAAAGTGTAAGGCTAATGGTGGTTAACTCTCATTACCAACACAAAATGTGATGAAATGAAACTGTGGGGCGCGAACTGCCGATGTAGTACGGTTGTGAAAAATAAAAAAAAATGTGAGTTTGAATTATGTAATTTTAAGCTCGACTATTCATGGAGAGCTATTACAGTCACTTGTGCGTCGGCGTCGGCGTTGCTTCTTTGGTTAAAGTTTGCCTGCTAAGTACTATCATGCACATATCTCAGTAACCACTTATGATATTGACTTGAAACTTTGTTCATGTCTTTAGGGGTGTCATACAATCAAGGCAGATAACTCTTGTATAAATTTAGTACAAATTATGGCCCTTGTTTGACTTTGAAAATTTGGTTAAAGTTTTGCCTGCTAGGTACTATCATGCACATAGTTCAGTAACCACTTATGATATTGACTTGAAACTTCGTTAATGTCTCAAGGGGTGTCATACAATCAAGGCAGATAACTCTTGTATAAATTTAGTACAAATTATGGCCCTTGTTTGACTTTGAAAATTTGGTTAAAGTTTTGCCTGCTAGGTACTATCATGCACATATCTCAGTAACCACTTATGATATTGACTTGAAACTTTGTTCATGTCTTTAGGGGTATCATACAATTAAGTCAGATAACTCTTGTATAAATTTAGTACAAATTATGGCCCTTGTTTGACTTTGAATATTTGGTTAAAGTTTTGCCTGCTAGGTACTATCATGCACATATTTCAGTAACCACTAATGATATTGACTTGAAACTTCGTTAATGTCTCAAGGGGTGCCATACAATCAAGGCAGATAACTCTTGTATAAATTTAGTACAAATTATGGCCCTTGTTTGACTTTGAAAATTTGGTTAAAGTTTTGCCTGCTAGGTACTATCATGCACATATTTCAGTAACCACTTATGATATTGACCTGAATCTTCGTTAATGTCTCTAGGGGTGTCACACAGTCAAGTCAGATAACTCTTGTATAAATTTGATACAAATTATGGCCCTTGTTTGACTTTGAAAATTTGGTTAAAGTTTTGCCTGCTAGGTACTATCATGCACATATCCCAGTAACCACTCATGATATTGACTTGAAACTTTGTTCATGTCTTTAGGGGTATCATACAATTAAGTCAGATAACTCTTGTATAAATTTAGTACAAATTATGGCCCTTGTTTGACTTTGAATATTTGGTTAAAGTTTTGCCTGCAAGGTACTATCATGCACATATTTCAGTAACCACTTATGATATTGATTTGAAACTTCGTTAATGTCTCAAGGGGTGTCATACAATCAAGGCAGATAACTGTTGTATAAATTTAGTACCAATTCTGGCCTTTGTTTCACTTTGAAAATTTGGTTAAAGTTTTGCCTGCTAGGTACTATCATGCACATATCTCAGTAACCACTTATGATATTGACTTGAAACTTTGTTCATGTCTTTAGGGGTATCATACAATTAAGTCAGATAACTCTTGTATAAATTTAGTACAAATTATGGCCCTTGTTTGACTTTGAATATTTGGTTAAAGTTTTGCCTGCTAGGTACTATCATGCACATATTTCAGTAACCACTTATGATATTGACCTGAATCTTCGTTAATGTCTCTAGGGGTGTCACACAGTCAAGTCAGATAACTCTTGTATAAATTTGATACAAATTATGGCCCTTGTTTGACTTTGAAAATTTGGTTAAAGTTTTGCCTGCTAGGTACTATCATGCACATATCTCAGTAACCACTTATGATATTGACTTGAAACTTTTTTAATGTCTTAAGAGGTGTCACACAGTCAAAACAGATAACTCTTGTTGTATAATGTGGGTACCGGGACCCACTTGGTAGCACTCATTGAGCGAAAGCAAAGTGTTCGGTTAAATTTTGGAACTATTAAAAACTGATTGTAACGAGAAAGAGATTTTATGGGGACGCCGATGATTGATTTCTGGAAAATTGTGGCAAAATTAAAATGATGAACATTTACATGTCTCATGTCTTAATTCCCCAATACTGACATGTAACATGGTGGAGAATCCAAAGCTGAAGACGAACTCTTACTGTGGAATTCAAATTTGGACTCGTGAACCTTAAAATTCGTCGATTAGCATCAGAAATTCGCCCGACGGTGTTGGGCCATGTGACATTCTTTGTTCTCGTCCACAGGAATTTAAGTGTTCATGAACAGACTTGTGACTTTCTCAAAATATTGGTGTTTAACAGAACTTTTCTTAGTGTCACTCTGTCACGATGTCGAATCCCAACATCAATTTAAATTCAACTAACCCATTTTTGAGTCCGCCCACAGCCCCTTGTCCGCCAGATTTGACTTTCTTCGGTTTTCACCCACAGTCTCTTGACTTTGTACATCCACAGGCAACTAGTTCTCTGTTTCCACAATCCATGCCTGCGCCAGTTTTCATACCATTTACGCCAATGAAGAAGACATTCTCTGGGCTGGCATCCGAGGATGCCAATCGGTTCATGATGGATTTCGAAGCACACATGGTGTTGATGAACATTGAGACGAATAACCCTAGATACGTTGCAGCCTTTAGACTATCACTGAAGGGTCCAGCCCTAACATGGCTGGACTCTTTTAAAGAGGTTCCTCTGAATTGGTCTCGGCTACGTTCTGCTTTCTTGCAAGAGTATTGTATGAACACTTCAGGTTTAATCGCAGAAGAAGCTTCATTTAATTCATTACATTTACTACCAACTCAGAGACTAGAGGAGTTTCATTCAGATCTTCAAGAAAAAGGGCGCAAATTAGGAAAATCCGACCGCGAACTAATCAATCGATATACGGACGGTCTCCCAACACAGTTGGCTTTTTTTGTTCGTGCAAGTCGAGTTACAAGTTACCGAGAGTGTCTACATGTTAGTCAAACTGGCGAAGCACATGGCTACCGTCAAGATGTCAATTCGACTCCAGTATTCCATGTGCGTCAACAATCAGATGGAACATGTGTGAAACCTACAAATTCTGGGAAACGTGATAATTTGATTCTACTAAACAGAAGCTTCTTAGCAACCCTCCCCCTAAGGTGTAATAGATACTAGTTTCAGAAGGAATTATCAGTACATGCAATGTTTTGTTTATGCCATTCTTTATACATTTGTATTTTGAAATATTTAAGTGCCATGTTCATTTTTCTTCCATTACAAAGCTGAGAAATATGATAATATTTGTTATATATGCCTTGATAATCACTGATGATGTCATTAGTTCATTTTGCCGAATATTGATGATGTCGTAAGTTCACATTGCCATTTATGATGTCATACATGTAGTTCCATTTCCATTGTCTTTGATGATACAGCAATGATTCTAAAGCTTATTATTTTACATGTACATTGTTTGCCAGTGTTCTCAGTATTGCATTCACCTTATATTAGCATTTTCAATTTCATTCAGTTATAATCAATGCTGTCAGTATTTTTTTTCATTTTCTTGTAAAGATTTTACTGCTAGCCTTATTACAATAAGTATTCAAAGTTATGTTGTTTTTTTTGTTGTTGTTTTTTTTGGTAAAGAACACTGCTTTAAGACAATAGATACCTTACAATTTTCATGCTATTAGTCAAAATTGGTTTTCTGCATTTATATTCAGTCTTAAATGCTATGCTATCATCTTATTTGACAGTTCACATGTTGTAAATACTGTTTGATCTTTTCATTACCAATTGCTTTGTGAAAATAACATGTTTAATGTACTAAAGTTGTATCACTTCACACATAACTGTATGATGTAGGATATGGTTTAGTAGTTGGCTGAAACTACTTAAAGGACTGATAGAGTATAATTAGAATTGCTCATGTTTGATGCAATTCTTATATAGCTGCTGAGTTTAAAGTTGCAAATAGTTTTGCCTATTTCTGTGTTCATGTTTACTGCTAATATGAATATGTCGTATATACTGTTAGAACCTTTTATATATTGATCCGCACACATCCATGTAAATGCTATATTTGTCTGCCTACGAGTACTTCAGATGTTTATGGCTCAATACTGTGTGAATTGTAACAGCTTCTTCTTGGTCCGAATTTTATATTTGTGAATTTGCATATTCACTGGTAAACTATTTGGCAATGAATGATAGCCTATCACCACAGTCAACATATTGTCTATAATTGTACGAACTTCTGTTACAGGGCATGACTTTTATTGGCAAACACAAGTTAAGCGATGTACTAGCATGAACAAGTATAAAGGCCTTTGATCTGTAATCTGTTAGTGTTAGACTACACATTTTGTTCCGTTTGAAATGTTTACCGTTCTTGCAAATTCATTTGTTGAATTTGGTGGTTGTCAGTAACAAGAGGAGTAACTCTGTATCATTGTAAAGTTGTGTAAAAGTAAGAGTTGTTTCCCTTACAAGTTATATCTTCACTATAGATCTCTATAATAGATTTTCAGTCTTTTAACATTTAAAATTGCTGTAATGATTGATGGAAGAGCAGTTATTGAGATATTGGCCAGTTTGCCTGTGTGTCTGTTGTCCTTGGTAGGGCCCACCTTGGACATTTATGCGTCTGTGCGTGTATGCTTTCTTTTGGCCAATATGTCTATAAACACACATTCCTCATTCATGAGCAACTTAATTTTCTGAATGCATTACATTTTATGGAAAAATTGTTTAGTATACTTTCATTCATGATTAACTGTAGTCTTCATTATCCAGTGATTCCTTTTGTACAACTGTATTGTCTACTTTGTTTTTTGCTCAATAAGTGTTCCCTCATCAAAAATTTGGATCAAATTTTCTTTTTGGGGCGGGATGTTGTATAATGTGGGTACCGGGACCCACTTGGTAGCACTCATTGAGCGAAAGCAAAGTGTTCGGTTAAATTTTGGAACTATTAAAAACTGATTGTAACGAGAAAGAGATTTTATGGGGACGCCGATGATTGATTTCTGGAAAATTGTGGCAAAATTAAAATGATGAACATTTAAATGTCTCATGTCTTAATTCCCCAATACTGACATGTAACACTCTTGTTAAAATTTAGTGCAAATTATGGCCCTTGTTTGACTTTGAAAATTTGGTTAAAGTTTTGCATGCAAGGTACTATCATGCACATATCTCAGTTATCACTTATTGTAGTTATATCAAACTAAGCAATAGTGTTCAGGGGTAAATTTTGTATCAAACAATTAATTTACAAAAAAATAAATCTATAGTTATAGATTTTGACTTTTTTTATGATTCAACTTTCCTAGTTTATACTTAATAGTTAGCAGAATTTTGTTTTGCTATTACACTGATAAAAGTTTTGTTTTATTAGCAAACACCCACAATAGTCGAGCTTGCTGTCTTATGGACAGCTCTTGTTTTTAATGAAATATTTTCAAAACATTTATGTTAAGTTAAAATACTTCTACAGATTCGATTATTTATCTTTTGGAGGTATTTCGTTTGACATCAATTATAGGGTATGTCCCTTTCAGAAAAAAATGTTGTACATGTATTTGCTTTCTTGATCGGATATCGTTGTTGTTTGAGTTCAACGTCCACTTCAAAAGTATTTGGTCAGTTTAACAGGCAGGCAACTTACTTAACATCGTCCTAGAAAGAACCAGTACTAGTCTACGAATCTTCGCAAGACACTGCCAATTTCCCTACTTAAAGAGACACAGTCGGAGGTAACAAGTCAGCTTCTCTAACCACTAGACCACGGAGGCGGATCTGGTCGGACATCATTATGAAAAACATGACCTGTATTATATGTTTAATGATGTTAGCATATTTACTTTACGGAAGCAGAATGCACCACCTCTTAATCTTTAGGTTTCATGAAGATTTTGTGAAATAATAGAGGATTTCATGTAAAGTGCTGAGTAGGTCGTGTCACATATACCTGGAGGATGTGTCATACACAAAGCTGGTTACATACAATTTATAAGCACTGTTTTATTTCATCAAAAGGTCTCAAGGATAACACTGTTTGAGCTTGAGGGATTTTGAAAAAAAAACTACGACATGATGTGTTATCGATGAACTGCAGGTCTGTGATTATAATAAAAGGATAGTAACCAAAATGAAGTACTGTTAGCCAAGTATTGGCACAAATGATCACTCATTGTCTGTAATATAGAAAAATCCCCTTGTGCCCACATTTCGCAGTGGGTTCCTTGTCAGCACTTTCAGTGCTTTGATTTTACTTTGTAAACATATCTGCATCACTATCATTTGGGCAGGCTCATAAGTGAATGTGTTGTTAATGTATTTCTACAGTGTATACTGAATACTTTATTACCAAAATTATGTAAATTGTTCTATAATGGTTACCGAATATTGACAAATTATTCAACATATCAAACTTAATATCAGATCTACTCCGGATACGTATTTGCATAAGGTATAAGTTAAGCTTGGTCTCCTTGAATTCTTTGAGGCCATGCCTCAACATCAAATATCACCAATATCAAAAATATTTACAAGTCAGTTTTGTTCGTGGGCCCGCTGTGATACTTTGTAATACGGTTTTTATTGTTTCTATTTGGCACAATCATTGTAGCCAAAATTAACGCCCGCCAAAGCAGAACTGAAAGTTGGTAGTTGTGTTGTTTGAGAAATCTCCAAGTTTATTTCCGAAGTACATAATTACATTTACGAAGTACATAATTACATTTACGAAGTACATATTACATTTACGAAGTACATAATTACATTTAAGAAGTACTTTTAAGTTAGAAAGGCCTACTACCAATAATGTAATACAAAAAGTAATGAAACTACTTGTGTTGATCGTTTTCAACTTTCTGTACAGTATGGTATGTTATTATACGATCTGCACATTTGAAATGAATCCTCGATATCTACCGTTACATTCATTGAACACGTAATCTATGTTCCGAGAATATAATCGGCTAGATGTAGGGTATGTCCCTTTAAGGCAGGCTGAAAAGGTGTAATAAAAGCTGCAAATGTGCAGAAATTGTCAAAAATGTAATAAAGGTAATTGATTAAATCGTCGTTCGCATTATTGGTGTAAACTGATACGGATAGCGAGTGTGAGGACTATTCTGATATAGAGTGCGTTCGAATTGTTGGAATTAAAGTGATAAGATAACTAACACAATAAGAATTTGAAAGAAGAAATATATATAACGAATAGCATTATACAGCAAGGTATTCATTCATGAAACAGGCGGACACTACGGCGAATACATATTGAAAATGAAAAAGTAGAATGGTAATGAAACATCTGCCAAAAATGAATGGAATTACGGAACTTAAACAGATTGCATTGTGACTAAACATGGTTTTTCAGCGACAATGCGTAAATTGCTCCGAAATCAGGCACTTACCCTTTAGGCCATGGCGGCTTAACATTTTGCACATTTTGTATCCAACATAATCATAAACGTGTTAATCATAATTCTATTTCCTTACCTATAACGTTGAAATAGGATTTTCCGATAACAGTAGCGTTGGGCTACATGAAGATCAAAATAAACATGCTGTGATGCATAAATCGTGCGATAGAAATTGAAGTTGAATATTCTTGTTACTTCCCTTTACATGCAAATATGTTGAATTAGTAAATTATCTTTTACTGTTCGCTATATACCAAAATCAACTTCCATAAACTGCCTCAAATATTCCTAGGGTTTATTTCGCTCTTTACGTAGATTTCTTGTCAAATATTTATTTCCACCAGATTGAAGTGTTGGAACAAAATTCATATTAATATATTTCGTTTCGTTTTGTTTTTCATATGAATGATTAAATCAAGCCCTTCTTATTGACGTTGGAAATTGCTGTTACCTCCCTTTAAGTGTAACCATTTAAATGGCCAAACATTTGATAAAAAACATCGTTTTAAAGATGTTGTTGAGCTGCTACATTTTATATATTACACTGAATAAATAAATGTTCACGAACAAGTCGTGCAGTAACGGTTCGTTTCGTAGCGTTACCTCTATACAATGTCTGTGTAATATGTGTTATAAATGACTGCCAACATGAAACCCACAGTAGCTAAGTGGCTATGATGCAAAACCTTAGTACAACAGAATGCAACACAATAATGGAATACGCAAATGCACGACAACTATGAAGCTCGTTTTGTTATCGAGAATTGTAATGACAAAACAAGATTGTGTCATTTTTTTCATTTTGAGTTAAGTAAGCTGACTTTTCACATGAGTAATACATATGAACGTACAAAACCCAAAGAATGCCTAAAGAAGTTTTAAAACACCTGAATGGTTTCTGCATGTAACAGTGGTGGCACTCATCAAGACGATATAAGCTGTTGGAGGCATTAAATATCAAACAGACAATCAATGAAGTTTTTCGCCGACGAGTCAGTTATCATAAACTATTTTATTATTTTAAATATTCCTTTAATTTCATTTACTAATAAAACACATTCAGACAAGAATACATCGAGCAAAAAGTATTCTTATAGATACTATTTCGTCAATTTGAGCGATCGAAACTGAGCAGAAAGTTTTAAAAAATCATGTCTTTACCTAAACATGTGTAAATAACATAAATGAAATAATTGAAAATTATTACACATGAAATATCATTAAGGATGTCATGAAAAATCGACCGCCACTGCCGGAATTCGCACTGCGGGTCCCTGGATTACCGGTCCAGCGTGCTAACCCTTACTCGTGCACGTGAACTCTTTCATGACAAATGGAACAGGGTAGTTTGTAAGCAGTTCGGTACTTCTATCTGTGAGACGTTAAGAGAAAACGCGC
Source organism: Saxidomus purpurata (assembly GCA_022818135.1). Taxonomy (NCBI): domain Eukaryota; kingdom Metazoa; phylum Mollusca; class Bivalvia; order Venerida; family Veneridae; genus Saxidomus; species Saxidomus purpurata. The sequence goes on from JAFMSR010000004.1 coordinate 2,004,253, forward strand.
CATCAAGTATTGATAAAGTAGTTTATTACATTTCGACTTTTCGGCTAACGCCTTCATCAAGATAATACATATAAACAAATACAACTTTTTTCATAAAACAATATCAAATTACTTGAATGTGCGGTAACTCTCCTGCTGTCTGTGATCAAAACATGTGTCATAATTCAATGACAAACGAGTGATATTCCAATCAAAAGATCAAACACTCATGCTAATACAATTTAATTAATCACAAAATCATTTCAAGTTAAATCTACATAGGTGGGGCCCTCCTGAATGATGCAGGGATTGCTATCCTCAATTTCATGTTGAGTTATGCACAGTATATAGATCAAACTACTTGTCTTTTTTTCAAGGTTACTATGATATGTATTTGTTTACAATTTGAAAGTACATGGTCACGTGACTGCTCAGGCATCCTCAAAACCGGATAGCAATTTAACCAATCGGATCTGAGGAAAATGAACCTCCAGAAGTTACACAATACTATTTTTATATATCCGGCTTCCTTTCATAGTCGTTTGTGGCCTCCAAACTTTTATAATTAGTAACCTTAAATACTTCATTTGTATATAATAGTTATTTGTACTTTTGACCACCACTATATTATATGTCTCCTTTCAACTTAAAACATGGGTAGTCATAGATTTATTTAGACATATAGTTGAAAAGTTATTTAACTCTCGTTTTAACGCACTGAGCTAAGGTTCAAAATACACTTGACCTAAGCCAGTCAGAGACCGGCTTACAAACAGCAAATCCTGCCGAACCATATGAAGCATACAAATAATCTTTGGGACGCCATTATGGTAGAATGAAATTGCGAGTTGTTTATTTTGCGAATTTCCTAATTTCGCGAGCAAGACTCAGCTAAATAAGCACTACATCAAATCTTAAGAAAGAACTTTGAGCGAGATTGATGAACTCGCGATGTGCTTCATTTGCAAACAATAGCGAAAATAAAAACCTCGCAAAAATAAAACAACGTTTACAGTCTGGTTACTACATATTATTTTTATTATATATACCACAGCTACTTGTTTCTTTTAATTGTACTATATTGTTTTATAGTGACTCCCTAGAGAGAAGCCTTTAACGAGACGTACTATATTTGTGTCATGTTCCCGAGATTTACAATAGGTGACCCGTACATTTACAGTACAAAAAGTCGCAAACATCAGTATCATAAACGTTTTACAGAGTTAGCAAATGGTTTGTTTACATCGAAAAACTAGTATGCACGCATATCAGATCTATGAATAAATCATGACACATGCTTCGGGTTTTAAAGACGTCTTACTGACGTAACAAATATTTTTTGTTTACATCTACGGGGCCACCTTTTGTAAATCTCACGAATAGGTTATTCTTACGAGACACTACTTTTGCTTTCAAAACGAGGCTGATTACTTCCGCATTTGGTAATGTAGTGATTTTGTAAAAAGAGACAAGCGTAGTGGAATACAAAAGTGACTAGATGTTAAATTTATTTTATGATTTAATCAATTCAATTCAGCTCGTGCAAACGGAAAAGACAAGTACACCGATGGTTTAGTGCTCAGCCTTTATGAATTTGACAGTGAAAGTGTGTGACCTTAATTAAGATAGGTCTAGTTTGGCGCGTAATTCAAATAGAAATATCGAAGTAAACGTATCGTCAATGTGGAAACATTATTTTAGAGAATGCCTTGTTGTATTCAGTTTATTATTTTTCTCGACTGAATTTTGTACAATGCGCTAAAATTTCAGTCAGAAAAAATATAATAAGGCATCCGTAATCAACCCAAACACGTATACGGAATAAAAGTTTGTTTCTACACTGGAATGCGATCGGATTTTGGACCACCTTGGGAAATTATGGAACATCCATGTTGAGAACAGCAAATCATTATGCAGTACTCGTAGCTGATTGCTCTTCGCCGTTCCCGCGTTTTATGTAAATGACTGAGGATGTTTCAGAGGCGCCCTGCTGTCTACTGGTTACGGTTCTTTAATTCGGAGAACCTTTATTTCGGACACTGATTTATAACGCTTAACTTTGGTATTGTTGTGGATAATCTGTTGTCAATCGTTCAGACGTTTGATTTTGACCAAGCCATCAACAACAGCTCAATGAAAATGCGAGTATTTACCTTAGAAAAATAGAGAAACTATCTGTCCACCAAAACATACATGTTTTATCTTTTTTGTTCTTTCATCAACACTGACATAACAGTTTTGGCTTTTAAAAGCAATTGAACCCGGAATGTTAATTTATTTTGCGTCGACCATTTACAGAATACTTGCTGTTTTACATTTTTAGTTTAGAATATAAAAGAAACATAATAATTATGTTAATATAATAATTAATATTATATAGAAAGGGAAGCAAGCAGATAACTCTGTCCGAAATTAGGGTACTCATGATTGTAAACATTTACGCCTTTGACGACCTCATTGTCGGGCCTCATTTGTGAGCTAAATCTATTTTTAGTAGTAAACAAAAAGCCTCCTCAGTAGCATGAGGAACTAAAGTTGGTGGAGGTGTTGTCGACTAGTTTGCGAGTTATAGCAAAATATGTTCTAATAGCATCCGAAACTAGGACCCTAGTAGTACTTATGGCTTTATTAACTTAAATATTAGGTTTCTTTCACACAAAAAACTGATTTAAATTACATCATCAACTAAAAGGATGATGAATGGGTTTGTTGACCTAACGCAGATGTTGAAGTCTGTCAGATTGGTCGCCATCTAGAATGTTCAAGGTCATCAAGGACATCATAGGAAGTAAGGTGCACAAAATATAAGGGACATACAGATCATACTATACTACTGATATAAAACAAAAATAACGACAAAATAATTGATTTGTATCTCCTTTTAATTTAGCAGGCGTAAAATATTTCCATTCCACCAATTGAGAATACATGTGAAAGAAGGAAAAATACTATAAAATATTTAAACATGAACTTTTCTGAATGAAATATTTTTATCAAAAGTACTTCAAATGAACAGTATGAAAAATTAAAACATTACTATACTATAGATACGTTCTCTCTTTTAAGAGCCCCTTATTAAGGATCACCCCGTTCATTTTATAGTCAGATATAAAAACGATCGATGAAAACCGGGAAATCAATTTATTACGTATCACAAATCCTTCCTGAAAAGAAGACAAACTATTTTCTCAATGAATGTGTAAATAGTATTCTGAATGAATGTTCTTAAGTACTATGTAAAACAGGAAGTAAATTGTAACATTAAGGCAAAATGTTAGTGGTGAATATTTTTTCCGTGAATGTGTTAATATGTACTTCAGATTTGGTATTCTGATTGAATTTTCTTAAGTACTTTATAAAACAGGAAGTAAATTGTAATATTAAGTCGTAGGGGAGACAACTTTGTTGAGCATGTTCTGTATACGTATGAAAGTTAAGTTTACTTTGTCCGATATAACTTATATTTAACAAAAAGCGAAAGAATAAAATAAATGATAAAAAGGTAGACGGCCAGTTAGTGATATACAATATACCTCAGCCTAATATATCTCTTCTCTAAATAAATGTTAAAAAACGTAATAGAGACATTGCAGCTACCTGCTAACACACCTCAATCATCATTATCTAACAATGACATAATACTCTAATTATCATGTTTATATAACTTGCTCATATTCAGAAGTTTCTTTCCAATAGTAAACACAAATGTACAAGAATGTATAACATCGTTAAATTACTTTATCCAGTTAATAAAAATTTCACAAAATTAAAAATATCTTAAGACTTTATACATAGGCAAAATGTTGCAGCAAAATCAATTAGGAACGACATTCCTGGCAGCTTATGTCAAACCTCCCATTTATTTGTATGTGTTTTTGTTTAAGATTAACCGAATGTAGTATTGTGTGATGGACCACTACCATGTTGCCGGGTCAAATTTGGCCCAGTCTGGGGTCACTAAGTATTACATACAGGCTTATAAAGGGAACGTTTACAAAATCATCTTTTCTGAAACCACAAGGAATAGACCTTAGATATTTAGTATGTAGCGTTTCCTTGTGAAACCTTACCATGGTTGGTCAAATCATGAGCCCTGGTCTAAATTGACCCTGTCCGATTTTGCATAGGCTTATACTGGGAAAAGTTTAAAAACTCTTTTTGTAACTTTTAAAACCACAAGGCCAGAGCTTTGATATTTGGAATATACCAAATGTGTAGTAGACCACCTTGAACTCCAGGTCAAAACTGACCCTTTCTGCGACACGGTCATAGCCAATGGTAGTCGGGTGAGCGATATGGGGCCATCTTTGCATCCTCGTTTACTTAAAGACAATGCTTAAGGAAACGAATTTTGTGCGTTACACGTCTTTCTTTGTAATACATGTAATAAATGTTACAAGTAATTTTACATCCAAAATGATCATTGGATAAAAATTCAATTTGAACTTTTCTAATGCTGAAGTAATATTACCTTCAGTTTAAGGAAAGATATTAATGTCTAACAATAAATATAAACATCATACAAATCTTGGTTGAAAATTGGCTTAAGATAGATGCTAAGATGCCTACTGTACATATAGCCATACTTATCCTTTTATGTCTTCATGGCAAGGAGAAGGCAACATCAGCACTCAGGAACTGTTTGCATTTATTCCATATAGTGCGGCGTGACATAAATGTCTAACAATATTCTCAATGGGTTGCTTGTATTTAACATTTAAAGATATCGTTCGCTTGATACTTATATAATGAGAATAATAAATCGTGTACTCGGGGTATACATTGTACATAGGGTCATTACAATTTAATTACATTGGAATTTGTAAACAAAACGTTTTTATTTAATCATGTTAAACCATTTCAATAACCATCTATGCGCTGGCATATAGTACGTCAGTTGAATGAAATTAAAGAAGAATTTCAAGGAAAGCAATAAGTTACATGTAAATGGCATACCGGTTCTGATGGGAAGGATATTGATAGTTAGGGGTACGAATAAAGATTTTAACATGTTTA